>JAQISU010000026.1:5112500-5712500 GCA_029339505.1 Unio delphinus
TGCAAGAACGATTTATCGGAATCTACTCGATAGATTATTTAAGTGTGAATATAAGCAGAGGTGCTTTAAACCATTTAACAACTGGTAATTTTACATCTTCATGTATGTAAGTAATCAATGCAATTTCGAATATGAGATTTTCTTTTCTTTTTTTTTTTGTTCTCGAATCATCTGTTTCCTCGGGGAGGTCGTTTTCCTTCTCCATATGAATTCAATGCAAGTAAACATTTCAATATTACGTAAGAATAAATATGATCAAAGATGTTAAGAGTTACAAATCGTTTTTTTTAATTATAAAAATACTCATTTGTTGGCACATAAGCCGTTTAATTATGAATGGAAGTTAAGATAAAGCTCATATCAGTTCATATACAATACATCTTATAAATGAAACTGTTTGTCTGCATAGAAGGTCAAGGCTAAAACCTATTCTTGCTATAGAATCTAATCTAACATTGTAAACAAAGCAATAGTAGGTCTGTAAGTCTGGCTCTGAAGCTAAACAGACTCAAAACATATAAAAGTTAGTTTGATTCCAAATATCATGTTGGTATCACATCTTACATGAGTTTTATGTTAGTGGAATAAAACATAGATGCAAATAGTCAAAACACGTTTGACGTCAAGTTGATAACTTTGCAATATATATACTCTTGTATATGTTTCAAAGTTTTGACAAATTTCATCACTAGAGATATAACTATCCAGCAAAGGAAGAATTTCCAAAAGATTTTGAAGCACGTTTTTAAAATTGATGTGATGTTTCTCTGGAGTAACAATGCAAAAGTAATCAATCTAACAAATTTTGTTTTCTTGTCCTGTTTTCAGGAAGAAGATAACATGGAAACCAATCTGCGGGAGAACAATGAGCTGTACCCCAAGCAAAGAATTTACTTTTCATTAGGCCATTCTTTATTTAAATTGGTTTCATTACAAAATCGATCGATGATCACAAAGACAAAACATTAGATGCATCAGTACTATCGATAGTCTGATTTCGTTCCTACACTTCGGATAAAGCAAATGAGCCGACAAATTGTCCGTATTATATCTCTGAAAGATTATGCTTCCTGACTCGTCGATATAACGAGCAGTACTTTGAAATAACACCTTAATAGCTTTACGTGTCATGTCTATGCATCGAACAATTTGATCTGCGTCAAGGCATGCTATCTACTCTACGTAATTATTAAGCTGATATGTTGCCGAAGATATTTCATGTCAGACAGGAATTCAGGAAAACATACCTTATCCAAACGAATAGTCATTATAACCATACTGAAATGTCATTTTGCAAAAATAATGTCGAGCGCTTTTTTAGCTCATTACTGCTCATAATATTCACCATGGACATTAATCTTAATGTTATGCATGACTTAACGTTGCCGAATATCAACCCACATATTGAGTACTGTAGTGATGCCTAACGAAATAAAAAAGAATATCTCTCAAGATGACATTTATCTAAGTTCACAACTATCTGACTCATTCCAGGAAAGATCTCCACCAGGATAAGACATTCGTATCAATGTAAGACAGAACTCTTTACGTTTATGAAAAATTTGAAAGGATTCAAAACTTTCAATAATCTTGCATTGATGTTCTCTGATTTAATTGTATTTTCTTATCTTTTACGACACAAAGTGCATTGATCAGGAAAACTTAAGATTTACTATGCTTTGAATGCATTACTTGAGAAGGAAAAATATGTTGTTTTCTGTTCATGTAGCACAGACATTCAGTTTGATCTGTGACCAAACTTTATGGACCACAATTCTGAACAAATCTGATGTCGGATCACACCTCAATTAGGTATTATCATACTTTGCTCTTTCATGTAACTTTCATTTAATTTGCAATCTATCAGCATGTCGTAATGATATATGCTTATGCGTCCTCGAAAATAAGTAACGCATGTAGCCAGTTTACAAGAGAAACCTAGAACGTACCTTGGGTAATATCAGAATTACCTCTGTCATTCAAGACTTAATGAGCCTTTCCATTGATTTAACGTGATTTATCTAGATATTATGATTTGGTCTTTTACTTCGGAAATCTATGCAAATGATTTTGTATCTTATAGCAAGTTCCATTTTTTTATACAAACTACTATTGGAATTAGTGGATAATGCCGTGGTTGGTCTCATTCTGCAAAATATCAGAATCTACACTCCTAAAAAAAAGTAATTGTATTTTTTCGTACTGAAGCAGCTCACGAGTCAGCCACTGTTAAGGTATATAATGTTAAGACGAACTAACAATTACATATGCTGTATCAAATAAGGGGCAGTGATCGCATCTGGATATTACACAAAGGCAAATAATATTTCGCTGATATATTAAGAAATCAATCTATGTAATCTGTTCATAATTAAGCATATGATGCACCGGAAATAGTATCAATCGTAGATATGTTTTTATGTCTTCAAAGGTAACAAAGAACAATTATCAAACACATAACTAAATTTTAAAAAATGTAAAATTTAGATTTGTACAAGTCAAGAAAAGACAGGATCATAATTCCATTAATTATAAAAATTATTAATTTAATTTAATTAAGGTTAAGGACTTGAATTATTAAAAGGATTCTGGATAACCTAAAATCTCAGATAGTAAGACAACACTGAACAACTGAAGTTCAGTTGTGTTCTAAATGCAATATCTGCGATTTACAGAGAATTCCAGTTTTAGTTTATCTGCTTCTGGTAACAAGTCTGTAAATTATAATAAGCGAGAGAAATTACTCTGCTTTAGTAGAACCAATTGTCTGTGTTTGCATATTATCAACTGTTTGTTACAAATAAACAACAGGTAGGCTGATTGCACGAAAGTAGTATTCAAAATTGTTTCATTGAAAGTTTATAAAGAAAACTCCACGGGCCGAAACATGTGTTAGTGAGAGCATTTTAATCTTATCACCGTGGAGTTACTCGAACGAGGAATTACAAATAGGTGTGGGTGCGAAAAGTGGACAGGTTCGACAGCAAATCTCAGATTGTATGATCTTATCGAAAGGTGCTTATTTAGCTTTCATGGACTTCCGTGCGATAGCCTACACCGAAAATTGGGCATAATACAAAGGAGCGACTGATGTAACACTTCGCAACATTACGGAGAAAATGTAAGGTAAACTATGTAGGGCGAAAACGAGTGTTTCGACTACGAGTGCTTAAATTTCACTGTTTTACTTAATTTATATAATAGACTACGGACAGTAATTCATTGCAGCATTCTTCAGTCTACATGTTAATTATGCGATATGCTGGAGAAAAAATAACTGTATCAAATTACGTCGAAAGACTGATACTTAATGCGCCAGATAAGCTCTTGGGGTTATAATCTCAAATGTGCCTGTTAAGTTAAAATATTTCTGTTCGATCGGTATCTAGGAAAGCTGGGAAGGAAATCATGGCCAGGTTAATGGAAAAAGCCAGGTTACGAAATGGATCATAGAATACAAAATATCGTCGATTTCTTTCTGAAACCCATTGATATTACCTAGGCTGTAGCCGATGTTTACGCAACATAACATTGATGTATATTATTCAAACGTACAATTAAAAACATTGAAGTAAAACTTGATCAATTAGTTTTCCTCTTGGAAAATGTTAGATTTTACAAACAACATGACATCATTAGCTTCTTTCACAGTACAACCTATTAATAAATAAAATGGGTTTCTTTATAATATAAAACGGATAAAGCCATCAACAACAAGTAACTTTCGTATTTTATAAAGAGTAGTTGCATTAATGTCCATCTTTCCCTTAACCACTCCTCTTTTAGCCTATTAGAACCTAGCTGGATTTTGATCTGATGCCATTTATCGTGTTATTTTCGGTGAATCAATTTATTGTCTGTAATACTGTTTCATATTATGTTTGTACATCAACATGAACTACAAGAGATATTGATTTTTATTTTACCTCTCACTTCTGTATCTTTATGACGTCTATAATCCTACACTACAGATAGTTAATTCAGCAATTTGTTTCTGAAACTTAAATTAAAATATGCGTTGATGTACAGTGAAAGTTCAGTCACGCGAATGAAGATAGAAGAAATCCTGTCAAGCTAGTCGATCAAATGCTCTCTCTCTCTCTCTCTCTCTCTCTCTCTCTCTCTCTCTCTCTCTCTCTCTCTCTCTCTCTCTCTCTCTCTCATCATCATCATCATCAATGGTACACGATACTATTCAAAAGAAGCAATACTGATATTTGTCGGCTGGACAACATTTTGCAGCTGTGTCACAAATTCTCCTTTTGTAATTACAAGGATAATTAGCATCATATTCGCCAAAAAGGCTTTGATTGCAAAGATCTCTTGAAATAACAATCCAATCGGAAGGGAATATACAAGCTAAAATATCCTAGTGTATCTCAATCTTTCTTTGTTTTTTGTTCTTTCCATCCTTTCTTTATATCTGTCCATCTTTTTCTACGTTTGTATATATATATATATATATATATATATATATATATATATATATATATATATATATATATATATATATATATATATATATATATAAAAGACAGTCTGAAATATTATCATATCTTACATTTTGTTAATAACAAATACTAATTTCCAAAATGCTCTCGACTTACTTTTCAAATTAAATGTAAATTCTTGGCATGCTTTGTGCAACGATAACCATTTGTAATCTCCTTATTAACAAAGAAAGAAGACTCGTAATAAATGGCTGTGACGGTACTGGTACTTAAAATATTACATTGCAGAAATTTACTAAAATATAACTAGGCCTCAAGAGTTGATTTTGATAAATTGCATTTTCTAATTGCATAAAGAGTATTACTTTCAGATGAAAGAAGGTTTCTTTTTGTGTGAAACCTTTTCCAATCTACCTTTTACATATACTTCAGCAGTTGCGACAAAGTAAGCATTTTAAATGATATCGCAAAACATACTTTAGATGCAGTCAGGTCGTTTATCTTAAAACATTTTTTAACAGCTCATAATGGAAACCAAACATCAGAATACATTAATCATACACCATTTGTACTGTAAACCAAATATCTGAATATTCTAATCGCACACCATTTTTAATGAAAACCAAGTATCAGAATACTCTAATAATACACCATTAATAATGGAAACCAAATATCAGAATACTCTAATCGTACACAATTTATGTAACAGAACGTAACTATACTCATATACTCATACATATTTTGGTACGGCAGCATTAGTAATATTGTGTCTTAGTGCGCAATGAAAACCCATACCCTGCATATATATATATATATATATATATATATATATATATATATATATATATATATATATATATATATATATATATATATATATATCCGCTAAGCTAAGCCTTGTTATTTTATAATATATGTAGTCAAATACTACTCTCTGATAAACTTTATTTTCTCTTTGTGTAGAAAATAAGTGATACGTATTCTATTCGCAAAATTCCAGTATATTCCAGTATATTTTAATATTTTAAGAAGGTAAATGAATGCTAGAGAGATATTTTTAAGGGGTATCGAATGTTGTTATCCACACACATCCGAATATGGGGAATACAATTTAAATTAAAAGCAACAAAAAAGACTCCACAACAAAAATTCTGAAACGCATGCCAAACTAATACACCTTACTAAGGATAGATAACCATAGACGTTTACATGACAAGAAAACACCAATGTTCGCAGACATTATTACTGGAACAATATAACTAACACCGTATAACACCACACTATTTAAATATTACTGGCAGATAAATGGAGATGATAGCTTGATAAAAATGTGTTTTTGCAAAATCACACACACAAATATGAAATTCATTATACAAGATAAACCATGGAGCAACGTCTATATTGTGATTACCACTGCCGCAAAGGTTTTCAGTGAGATGATGGAAATATTCAATGAGAAAGCCATAGAAGAAGTACTCTCTTTACTAAAGTGTACTTGTTTACAAGTTTGGATTGGATTTAAGTAGGGATAGTTGTGATGGGAAACAATATTCATTATTAAGACAATATTTCACTTTTATATTTTTATTTCAAGCATACAAATATATCATATATATTATATATCATATAAATTGGTCTACGAAAGATGAGTATGTGCAGATTGCATTCAATGAGGCAAACGCCTAGATAAGCATTGTTAACTATCCAAGGATGGTGATTCAAAGTGTGACGTATGAAGAGGGATTAAATTGTGTTTAAATTAGATAAATCTATACCTTTGTTTTCAGCTAAACTGAATAACAGCGCAATGAAAATGAGAAGGTTAAAAACCCGCATGTCGTACACATAAAAAAGTCACAAGGCAACTGCATTGTAGGCAACACGGAAGAAATGAAATTTAAAGAGCCCATGAACTTTACCAGAAGAAGATACGACGATTCTTACGAAAACAGAGATAGAATTTTATGGAGAAAAAAACAAAGCATATGAAGTAGCTGCCTTAAATCAAACATTGGAATAGAACAAGTATACATACCTTTTTAAAGGACTTGTATCTTGGAAAAATTTTGAAAATAAAAGTATAAGTTGTTGATGAAAATCATTTAAGTTTGTTGATCGCTCTGTTCTACAATATGACTAACGTAAAAGTACTCCATGGATAATTTTGTTAAAGTTTTAAAAGACTGACAACGAATGGCACTTGACACACCTTTTTTGTAATCCAACAGTTTCAACCAAATATGGGAACACATTAAGATTTAAATTTTATAGTATATTTCAGCAGTATGTAAATCATTCCAGTGAACATTAGGTGCTGCTCTAATTGGCATGCGGTCGTATTAAGTAGTACGAGAATTTTAAGTTTTTGATGCTAGTGAATGTTTAAAGTGAGACAGATGAGATAAAACAGCGCAATGGAAAATGCGAAGGTTAAAACCTGCATCTAGCACACATGAAATAGTGACAAGGCATTTGCATTATAGGAAATACAAAAGAAATGAAATCAGACAACATTCAAGGAAAAGAGGTTGATTGAAGCCACACAAAAATATCAATAACAACAAAAATTTAATAGACTTTGATAAATTTATAAGAAACTTGAACTTCACTCAAGCAATTAGCATATTCTTTCAATAATGCATTTTAACCTTGTACACAAATATTACCGTTATCAGGTTTAGAACGAAAATAAAATTATCAATCACAAATTTAATAGCTTATTGTGGAAGAGTTTTTAAACCTTGAAGTAAAACCATATATATATATATATATATATATATATATATATATATATATATATATATATATATATATATATATATATATATATATATATATATACAGTTTGCAGATATACAGATCTTGACATAATTGTAAGTGAAATATAGTAATATAGTTTTAAATAAATGGAACAACTTATAAAATAAAATGTCGCTGAAAAACTTTAGTAACGTAAATGGAGAAACCGAAACATATTTTACCGGATTTTCCACATACAAACCAAATAACATTATTGAAAAATAAACAACAAATTTGACAATGATCAATTAAATGATAAAATTGTGACACGACATTTGACAGAGCAGATTGGAACGCTTGGTTGCGGTACTTTATACTAGAGTTTGTTAGACAAGAATGTTCCAGATTCTGTTCCAGTAACTGTATAGAGGTACTGTAGCGAAATCAAATTTTTCTTTCTAAACAAATGTTTCTTTCTGCCCGGTGACGATACATTTACATCGACTGGCAAAGAGAATTACGCTGGCTGACGATACTTCTATCTGAAGATAATAATATAATACCCTGATATACGAGGTGATACCTAGGCTAAATCAATGTCTTGCATGTCTTTTAAACAGAATATATATTATGCAATCCGTTTCAGAATGTGTTAAAAGAAGATGCAGGGAATAAGATACTGATGACACGGATGAGAATATATATGTTACATTCTATCAGCATATGACACATTCAAAAGTGAAATTGGACTATTCTGATGATGGTGATGGTCTACTGTTTCTCCTGAGTGGCAGGGTTATTAAACTGCAACGTTACTTTTAATTTGCTACCTAAATGAGAGAAACAAACCAAAACATGTTGCATCTAACATGTTCAGATAGGATCCGAACAGTTTTTAAACAACTAATTAATGATCACACTACAGCTAGTTCCGATTAATGCTACTGTTGATGAACAACGAAATAAATGTGCCATGTCTTTTACGTTTCATGTCTTTTAAGATTTTTCGGTTTAAATGATTAATTTGGAATATTTAGAGTTATTATAGGATAACCAAGAGATAGAAGCAAAGAACAGCTTACCAAATTCTCCAGAAATTGAGCGTTTATTGATATTTTCATTACAATAGTTTGAACATTTTGCTGTTGTTGCACTCGTTTCTTTCTGCTGTTAGATAAACCATTCCCCACATTTTGATAATATGAATGCAATATAAAATTTCATTACTAGGACTTTTAAAATTTAATTCGTGGATTGTTCTTGGATTACTTTTGGATGTGATTCTTAAAACCGAAAGTTCATTTTTTCACTATGTTTTTCCAGGGAAATAAAATATTTATTTTAAATTTTACAAAACGTGTTGTTTTCACTCTTTCTTTCTTAATGTTTATTAGAGCCTAAACACGTAACACGATGTAGATTGCATTGTACTTAATAAAATATAAAAAAAAACTTTGTTTTTCTTTTGTTTTTCATTCTAAACGAATGCAGTTAAAAATATTGTTATATTTTCAAACAACTGATTAAACCCAAATGTCACAATTTGAATTGAGGTATATTTGATCTCTCCTATTGATTGACATACAGAGCAAATTTTGCAAGTACAA
Source organism: Unio delphinus (assembly GCA_029339505.1). Lineage (NCBI taxonomy): Eukaryota > Metazoa > Mollusca > Bivalvia > Unionida > Unionidae > Unio > Unio delphinus. The sequence goes on from JAQISU010000026.1 coordinate 5,121,298, forward strand.
CCTAATATACCAATATGAATGTACACTCTTTTGTTTCTTACGCTCCCCAATATAATTCAGCAGTATTGACAGTGCACCTAATATCCATTTATCATATTCTTTTCCAATCTTACTTTTACTGATTTCGAGCTATCCCAGTGGTCTTTATAACACTGAAACCAGTAAATATACATTAAAAAAATCACTAACTGAAAAAAAGAAAATCGTTTTTTTTATGGTGTTGTCTATCATAGGGTCAACTGCGCATTTGCGTTTGACATGGTGAGGTGACATAAATTACCAAAGTTTACCATAAAGTGTCATATAACATATTTTGTCGTTTAAACATAAAAACAGGCAGTTCATTAGTTATTGCAATAGCTTCGCATCACACGCAATTTTGCATGTGGAAGTTAATCCTCTGTATAATCAATTAAACTTAGAGAAGCATTACTGTCATTTTATCAATTCAAAAACAAATTAAACACGTATGTCGGTGAAGAGCTGTCATTAATTAAATGGAATTCATTGAAATCAAAGGGTGATCCAGCGATATCTGGTTTAAGTAAACACAATATAATAAGGCTGTTTACCACACTGCCAATTAATTATATCGAGTTCGTTTTGCTTGCAGTGTTTCATTGGCCGATAATTTGGGCGCGTTGTCCAATATGTAGTCATGCAGTGTTAGAACGCGCTCTCATGCGACAGACATATGATGACCACTTACTCGTATGAGTGATATATCACATCATGAGACAAAATAAATGGAGGGGTAAAGTCAAGTGTTTAGTAGACCGGGGAATGAGGGTATTGCATGAAAGTCTCGATTATGGTTGAAAAGTGATTAAACCCTTTCTTGTTTTAATGCACTTGTATCAGACATGCAACTAAAGAAATATTACTTATTCGATTTTGAAAACAAATTGTCTGCGAGGCCAGGCTATATACTTTCATTAGCTCCGACCTGTATCAATTAGAACCAACATTATTTAGATATTTGCATGAATTAAAAATTCAGTAAATTTGTATCAGGAGCTCATAACGAGGACAGCACTGGAACAACAAGTTACACAGTGTGTATAAAAAAAAGTTTAAGACACCATTTGAGGTCTAAATAAGTACGTATAGTTCATTACCCAGTGTATACATGTGCTTTACATTTGATAGTAGATTTAGCATAACACTCGCAAAACGTCTGGAGTGATAGCAGTTGGAAAAGAGGACTATGAAATGGAAAAAAATTGTCTCCAGCAGATAGATTTTTCTATCAATGACAGTTCTACGAGATGACTTGCTTCATGTTCTCGCCAAGAGAGAGAGAGAGAGAGAGAGAGAGAGAGAGAGAGAGAGAGAGAGAGAGAGAGAGAGAGAGAGAGAGAGAGAGAGAGAGAGAGAGAGAGAGAGAAAAAGGAAATTTACAGACAACAAACTACGCTATAAATAGCATTGCTCGTGATTCTCCCACAATGAGCTTAAATGGTATTTTCATACAGGAGAGAGTTATCCTGACTATACAATACTCCGTGCCAATAACAGGTATATCCTGACTATACAATACTCCGTGCCAATAACAGGTATATCCTGACTATACAATACTCCGTGCCAATAACAGGTATATCCTGACTATACAATACTCCGTGCCAATAACAGGTATATCCAGACTATACAATACTCCGTGCCAATAACAGGTATTCCATACAAGGTATTTTCCAAGACATTCAACTGCGACAAGCGACAACAGTGTACAGAAGCAACTACGTATTTCTTCAATGGCATCAAAAGCATACTGAAATGACCAACGTAAGTTTCAACAATTATTACAATGTCATATATGGCATCTGGTTGGATCTGAAAAGTATATATTATAACATAATACACGTTGGAGGTAATACATTTGTCAATCAACAGAATAGAAAATATTGATGCTCGCTGTAACGGGGGTCTTCGGTATCAAGCGCTATTGGTACAATATTGCACAAGCCACTGGTCAGAGGTATTGCGCAACTTGGAAAACAACACTCGAAACCGCCTCCCGCTAACACTCGTTATCTAAAGGATGACCTCCACGGTGTGATTTGCCCGATTATAGAATGGATATGGTAATCTGAGTCGGTATCTTGAACAAAGACAACACACGAGCCCCCGTAAAGATAAATAAAGGATTTAAACAAAATAAAAATCAAGAGAAGAAAGACAGTAAATTACAATTTTCTTCCTTCTGAATACTCTTAGTTCAGAAGCACTTTAAAACCGAAGTTTTAAAATAATGGATACATTAATTAAAATTCAAGCCCTAATACAATAGACGAATTTAGCCGTTAATAGCTGATAGCAAATTTCATCACGAAATCGAGTGTTCATTAACATTGGACGCTTGGTAAATTCACAATAACCTGTTCGACGACTGTTTTTTTTTCCTTCTGCTTGCGTGTCGACTTTAACTTGCCCTTTGGTTGAACGTGGGATTCCACAACTCTGACTTCTAACTTATTTTCCCTCCTTTGAATCTCGACCTCCTCGCTATTTCTCTCTCTCTCTCTCTCTCTCTCTCTCTCTCTCTCTCTCTCTCTCTCTCTCTCTCTCTCTTCAAACAAACTATTTTCCTTTGAAAAGAAAAGGGTAAAACGCCCTAAGTATCTCGTTAGGTTTTAAGAGTTGAGATTGTCCGTCTGTCTTTCTGGTTCGAACAATCAGATCTTACTATCAGTGTTAACCTTTATACGGCTAACAAATACTGCACAAGTCTTCAGATCAATACAGCTATACCGCTAATTATCGACATCAGAATTTGGGGAAGTCACATATATTCCCGTAAATCATTACGTAAAGTGAGGCAATATATCATAGCCCACAATCAATATTAACTAATATGATAAATTAAAATTAATGTAACACTTTCCAATCATGAATGTACACGGCGGGATTTCTACACCACCCATTAACCTACCTACGTTTATAAGGTGAAAATGCTAATTCTGAATTCAAAAGTACATTACTAAATCACTGTAAAAACCAAACTATTCATTCAAAATCAAGATATCATGCATCTGTAGCGACGAAACATCATATAAATTACATTAGGATAAATGTGAACGATTCCTACAAATACAACAGATCATGCATCTGTAACGAAGAAAACATCATATAAATTACATCATGATAAATGTGAATCTGAGTTAAATACCTTGTGTTTTTGGCGTCTTACAATCGTTCCAAATTCAGTTTTGCCCTTGAAACCCGTTTTTACGAACGTCTTTTCCTAAAGTAAGCCCGGAGTCTTCTCCTATGTCGGAATTAATAATACTGACCGTCTCTTGCAGAGATCTTCCCAGACTGATTAAAATTTATTAGCTCAGAGAATATATTTCCCCCAATTTTAGGGATCGACCCACCCCTGATTCCACATTTGACCAATCGGAATAAACGCTATTCCTACAGACATTTAGAAAACTGCCTATCAAGGTGCTAAAAATACCACCTGGGGTTGCCTCAACACCCTGGCATTTCTCTCAATCACTTTTTGACAGTTATACTTGCGAATTTTGATTTTCTAGCCTGTCATACACCCAATTCGTTTTTACTATAAACACTCTAACAGCGTGACCCAAGTTATGAAAACATTTCTTCGCACAAACTCTACCACCAGATAACAGTTAATTGTTGCTAAACTAAGAATTAATTAATGGATTTCACTGCCGAAAAATTTGGCACTTGACATTCGCTTACACGTATACATATTTTGATTCACATTTATCAGTTTAAAATAACTTCTCTTTTACAAATGTATAGAAGGTGTCCACTTTCAGGAATGAAATTTCCCTGTTGTAGAGCGCATAGTACCTATGTTTTAACGAAACTCAGAACAGTATTATTTGTGCAGTAACTACTGTTGAGAAAACAATATTTGCACTGACGTGTTCGAGACTGAATTGAATTAAAAGTCGTTTCGATTATTTTAGCTGGTCTTTTCTTGTTATCATTTTCATAAAACTATCTGCTATAGAATTCATATTGAATGAAATGTAGCTCTTATCATTCTCAGATATGATTTTTACTCTGCATCATTGTCAACCAGAGAGAGTCATCATAGACATATGAATATCTTAACCCGAATAGTTACGAATAAAGAATGTGATGAGTTTTGGTTATCTGAAATTCAAATCATTTTTTTTTAGTTTAACATTTTTAAACACTGACTTAATCACGTGATCTGTCGATGATGACAGACCCCCAATATTTCTGTCTTTTAGAACACCCACTCATTATATAGTGGGTTCGTATTACTTTTAGTTACTAAATTCTGTATTAAATAATATAATCCTACAATCAGTAATCCAAACTTCTAAGACGAAGCTATTAAATGTTTCTATCTAAAAATTTGATGTCTTAAACGTAAAGTTTCTATCAAGACTTCTGTAAAGCATTAAATGATAAAACATCTTTGTGTATGTCGGAAATAAACCTTGACCATTTTTATTTAATTGTGTGATAGTAATATACTTCTGATGTAAAATTTGAAAACAAAGATAGCATAGCAGAATGGCTGTTTTGTACAGAATAGTATGTATCCCTTTTGAACTATCTTTTAATCTTACGCAGATTCCATACTTTGGTTTAGATTCTGAAAACCATTATTACACTGACGATGATATTTAATATGATGTCGTTTATGTTGCTCTATCAGATCCTAAGTTTATTACTCAAGATGCATCCACAATTATAAACACGTGTCTTAAATGAGACTTACCATAACTCATAAATGAGAGTCTTTAATGCTAGAACCCATAAAATAAATTATTTTTTGGAAGCAGATGAGTTCCATCTCAGACACTTTGATTTTAATGGCGATTAGGTTTCGTTTTTTTTCTGCTACCATACTGCAAAAATTCGCGTTGATTATAAAATTACCTGTGAAACGAGTAGCAAAATATCCAAAATCAGGAACACAGAAAATAAAAAGATCGAAAAATGTAGAAATAATAATGTTTCAATTTTAAATGGAAGATAAGAATGGTTCTAACAATTTATAATTATCGATCACATACTATTTCATGTTTCTGCTGCCAAATGTTTTGTAATAGATGATAGCAATCCAACTTGTAATACAAATTAAGTAAAGGGAGATTTGAAACTAAATGTTAGCTATTATACGCTATAAAATTGTATATAAACATGGAAAATGGTTGACCGCAAAGAGTAGAAAATCAAGCGATTATATAACAAAATAAGTTGCTCGGTTAGTGTTTTTTTTTTTTTTAAAAAAAGGATAATGTTAACAATGTTTAGAATATTGAAGGTAACAACGGCATCTTGTCTGTGGTATCACTTGCAAATCACTGTATAAACTTTTTTTTCTAATTTAGCATCAACTTACGTAAAGAAATTACCACCTTCGTTTAATACATGTACAACAGATTCGACATATTTAAAACGTTGTACAGTGTAATAATGTTCACAAAACACACTCCCACTTCAGCCTCTCAGTGCAAAGTTTGTTTACAGAGAATTTAATTGCCTTAATACATGTAAGACACAAACCTTGATATTATCAAAACAGAGTTTATAAAAGATGGTGCCAGCTCTTTGATGATTCTCATAATTGTATTGCTTGTTAACGTGTCACAATCAAATAATGATGTTCCCAAAAGGGCTTAAATAAACTAGGGTTCGACCCTCTACAAGGTAGTAGTATTGCTGATACACGTAACTACAGGCCATATAGTATATTCATTACTGTATACAATATTCTAAACACAGCAGTACTGTTTAACTTGCAAAGTTTAAATTAGGATTAACTTTATGAATATAGTCTAACATTTGGGGAATATACTGATACATCTTTCTGATCATATTATGGTCCAAACGTCAAAATTTTTAAATATGGAAATGAATGATCACGCTTAATTTAGACAATGATTTCGACACAGTGAATCATTAGACATTGTATACCAAGGATTAGCACTGGGAATTACATTACGTCCATTGAATGGTTTGATTCATATCTAACAGAGAACAGTTTCTGTGTTAGCAATACAAATTCAAAACCTTGGACACTGGTATGTGATATACCTTAGGGTAATATTCTAGGATCTCAACTTTTTCTCTGTGTGATATAGTAATTATCATAAACTCTGATTATAATCTTTTAGTATAAGCAGATGACGGAGTTATCATATGTTTAAGTCAGGATCATGATTACATTCGAGACAATCTGGGAATGAAGTTTAATCAACCAGTTTTGCCCCACGTAAAACAATCTATCATTACGTCTGGGTAAGACAGAAATAAAACGATTCTGAATACCTCCAAACAAAAATTAAAAAGAAAACAAAATTAAAGAATCGGGGAAAAAATCTGCTATGACTAAATGATCTTTGTATCAACTGTTTATCAAATATGTGGGTCTCTGTATAAAAAACTAATCCACCACGGTGGCGTACTGATGGAAAATGGTGCCAGAAGCAACCAATGATGGCCACAATTGGTGATGGCATCACAAGACCTTTGTTGCCAGTGGTTTTTGCACCCCAAGACAGATGGCGCCCAGGGCAACTGTGCTATCCGCACCACCACCTCCGTTAATACGCTACTGAATGAATGCATAGTCAATAGGATACTACAAACGTAAACATGAGGTTAAAGTTTCTCCTCAGACAGGGTTGATGTTTATCCCTGGAAACTGGGCAACCAGTATGGTTTGCTCAAATGCAACATGTGGAGGATAGAGTGAAACAGTTAACACTAAATCATTCTCATAAATTTGTGTGATGAGAAAGAGTTAGTCATCGTCACCATTTTAATACCAACAGTAGAACATTTAATTTTGTTGTATCATTTTATTTAGTAAAGTAACTTCAAAAAATTTCTTTGATAACGCTACAAGCGACCATCAATAACATTTCACATATAGATCATTTCAAATCGGCTGTTAAGTCAAACCTTTCAAAACAAAGCAGACTCTGAACAGAGAGTTATACGTTTTACGCGAATAAATTGGATATTGGTGATAATTTGTCATTCAGATGTTAGTTTTGTTTAAATTATGTAACATTTCATAGTAATTTTCAGCTGTGGTAAATATATAATTGTCATTTGCAAAATGTAAGCCGCCCAAAAATCTTGATTCCTCAGTCCATATAGGAAATAATCTTATATAAACGTCGATGAGCCATCATTAGTGGATCTCGCAGTTTTATGTTTGTATTGCAACTATTTTATATACATATGAACGTAATGCTGTGTGACCTAATTATGCTAGTTATATATAATGCTATCTGGTTGATCTGGAGTGGACAGCAATGCCTGACTCTAGCTGGATACCTCTCTGGTGGACTTGAAGATCTAGTATATATGATCAAAAGTTGTGGCAAGTGCAGATCCGCTCAGGTGCAGTTTGACCTGATGGCTGGCCATTTTTTTTTCTGTTGGATGCAGATAGGCCAGGACACGAGTTTACGAGTGACTCTACTTAGTTTTTCTTTCATACTCAAGCTCACGCATAACATCACCCCACCCCACCCCTCTACCCCTGATATATTTAAGTCTTGTGTCTATGGGCGGACGCAAAAGGAACAGGTTTGGATAAACTGGGAGATGTAGCTACAGACCTGCACACAAGTGGCTTAGGTCGCTTTTTACTAAACCGAAACAGTAAAGGACCTCTGAAACAGTTCGCCCCCATAGAACCAAACTGCTCACCTCCCATGCATGATGCAGTTTTGTGTAGATTTCCAAAACATTCTTTCGCCTTATTTATGGTCCGCATACCACGACTGACGTGGATCCCTAATTAGCGATAAAAAATCTAATACTTATCATCCCTGCCTGAAATGTTCGCATCCTAATCGACAATACATCAGCGATAAAACAGAGCGAAAAACATATCTAGTTTGTAGAAAATTGGCACAAATTACCATCCATAAAGCAATCCTTAGTTAAACTCGTATTGTTTAGGGCGGCCAACACACTGAAGTAGGTACCAACTGAAACTTCTTCTGGAGTGCCAATTGCAACGAAGAACAATAAGAAGCCCGTTTGGGAGTATATCATCAAATCACATCTAGCCGGAAAGCTTACAAATCTCTCAAATGACGTAAATTACTGACCCGCATCAGTGATGTTGTTGTTGTTTTAGGATTTAACGCCATTTTTCAGCACACGATAGGCTATACATGACGGTCAGGATTATTGGTGGAGGAAGAATCCGGGAAAACCCACGGAAAGAACCACCGACCCACGAGAAGCTACTGGCAAGCTTTCTCACGTAACCCATGCAGACAGAGGTGAGACGGCAGTGATCCGTAACGGATAGCGCTTTAGACCACTCGGCCACTCGGGGCCCCTCTCGCATCAGTGAGACTCTCACTGTCGGGAACGAATAAATGTAGCTATTATCACCGCCCTTGCACTCACCATAGCCAATCCAGCTGAGATCAAGGCCAACTTTGGATGAATGCAGACACACCTATCTTCGTTAGTTACTTCAATGTTAGAGTTAGCATATAACACCAGAAAGGGACATTCGTTAATTGATACGAAATAGCTTTCCTAAATGCAATAACTGACCCTTCCATCGGTAAAAATTCAATGGACACATAAATGCACCAAATAGCTTTATACCTGCCTAAATTGCACACTTGCATATAACTGAATATCTTATCACAATAATAAGAGACAGGTAAGATATCCGAAAAACGAAGGCCATGAGAACTACGGAATGCTGGAATGACCACAGAATCATAGTCTCCAAGCTCAATAACTGGATTCAGCGTAGCAGGTGACAATACAAAAGAGTTCATAATGCTATGTATCTCCAAATGGAAAAAGAATAATCTGATGAGATGTGACGATATACTCCAATTGATGCTAATTATGAGAACAAATGAGCAATCGTCAGAGGATTTTGTGTTCTCGGCTTCAACCAATATATTTCTTTCCATCGTACCTAAACATCAAGGTGAGTTTAATGAGAATTATTCTGACATACAAAGGAAACTACATGAGAAACATCGGCGTAAGATTGACTCAAGTCAGCACGCACTTCATCATCAAAGAAGGCGACATTCAACAACATTAAGAGAATTGTCCGATGTAAACACATTAAGGCATAAGGTACTACTCAGATAGGAATAACACGAAGAACGTATATGGTGCTCTGAATACAATATATCCGCCACATTCATTACAAGTATTTCCACTACTCCGTACTGACGACAAAACACGGCTCACTGACAAAGAAAATATGCTGCAAAGATGAGCAGAACACTTTAACAACATCCTGAATCAACAATATATCAGTCACGAAGCAATAAATGGATGATCACATGCGGAAACGTCTAGTTGGTCAACCAAACTGTGGCTTAAACCAGAAAGTAATTTAACTGCTGCTCAATGTTGCCTGATAAATGTTAGAGCACCTGGAACAGATGTTATACCAATACGAGCATTTCCCGAATCATAGGGTTTTGGATATCAACCGTAAATTATAAATGGGTTACTCTTTTACGAGACCTATATTAATAGCAGTGCTTTCTAAATGGATGAAAATGACAGTTAATATTTAGGTAACCTTTGAGAGCCCAGATCTCTTATATTATTAATTTAACAATAATCATCAAAGAACAGAATGCATGATAACAGAAACTCTAAAATACCTTTATATATAGGAATAATATTTTTCTGTAATTGGTGCCTCCAAGTGACGATTTTTCCATTGCTTAAAGTAAGATTTGAATACAGAAACTTTATATACAGTTAGCTAAGAATCTGTATTTACCAGTGATAACGTGTAGGAAATCATAGATTCACTTTGCAAACCTTCAAGGAACATACATATGAGCAGTAACATTTCATGAATGAAAATTCCATAAATTGCTGTTATATTTATATAGTATGCCCCGGACAATATGAAATAGATTTTGACAATAAACAAAATCTTGAATTCAGAGAGTGTTTACCTCTGTCTATAAAAGTAAGAAAAGGAACAATTTTTCAATTAAAGTTTTACTTGTTTGACAAACATGTGGAACAAAAAATGTTTTGAATCATTCCTGTATTTATGTTTGAAATATTTCTTCAAAAAGAAGAAAATATTGTTAATTGTGTCTACAGCAGGTAACAACATTATATGAAGCTTTTGAACACTATTTTATTTCTGTCATTGAGTGAACTAAACCATAATAAACATATTGATATTATCTTGTTTTTAATGGAAAAGATCATGTGTCATATCTGCAATTTTGTCATTATAATTTAAAAACATGTCCTTATAGATATCAATAAACTGTGGGTGCCAATTTGCAGACTAGTTTGAACTATTTTGAGGGATGTAAGACTCGATCCGTCTACCTGTAGTTTGGAAGTTCAAAGATTATGTTACGGAGCTATGAATTGGTTGGTATTATTGCACTGTCTTGTCTTTGTGAATATGTATATGCCCAACGATCGATTAATTTATTTAATATATCAGCTATCAATGTTGCTGATTTTAGTAAAATACCAACTGTATCTCTGCTTACAATTTTAAGATAATTTGTATCTACTCAAATTGTTTGTGAAGTTTCAAGTGTTTATATCACCCGTTCAATAAAGGAGAGAAGAGCACTTATTACGCATAATTCCCTAATCATTTGCGTTTCTGAGAACGAAGATGGAGCAGCAACAGCGCACACACATACGCACATGCAAGTCAATGTGAAATATGCTTTGATAGTCAGTCGTCAAGAATATCGAAACGTTTCCTCTCAGTATTCATTGCACTCATATGTTATGCTAACATTGTCGGGCAACGATAACATGGTAGGAAGAATTACACCAAGAGCGTACGTCTCCCGTGAAGATGAGATGTTTCGGATGTACACTTTCTAGTTCCCTCTATGTTAAGAGTTCATTCTTGCCAGTCTTTCTTTCAGCTAGATACTTCTGCTGGAGTTGTGTGTGTGCGTTTGATTGAGCATGCTAGTGGAAATAACTGCATTGTATGGCCCTACTGCATTTGGAAATACACGAGCAATGTGTTCCTAAACGTATTGCAAGAATGACGCCTTGGATCTGCTTCATTTTCAAACGAATAGTCTAGACAGTGTTGAAATGGATTATGTCTGCCTTGTATCTCGCTTGGTGATTTTGCATCAACATAATTACAACATGTTTTGTGGTATGTATTAAATGGTTCAACGATGTCTTTTTATCTAGTAGACCGTTATGACATTTGAACTATTAAATTATGTTTCGTTCTATTTATTATACCACAGTCTTAACTATTGTTTCAAAATAGGGACTACCCCTCTACTGCTGATAAATAGATAGACCGAAAGGTAAATAGATAGATAAACAGAGAGTAAGTTAATAAATAAATGTTTAACAACTTTTTATTCTTAAAGTAAAATGGCTGGTTTTCGTCAGTCATGTTAGGAGTACGTGATATAAGCGATCACTTGACTCCCCCCTCACTTTTTTCTCGATTTCGCAATTTGGAGATTTTTTTCTGAAAATGCATATTATAATATGATTAAATCTTTATTTTAGTGAAATATAGTTTGTTTTGGGGCTTTAACGTCTGACGTTAAGTCATTTCTCTATTTGTAGCCAGTTTTTGAATCCATGTTAACTTTTCCTAAGTTAATTTGGATTTTAAAGGATTAATTCGTATTTCTGGAAATATTTGATATGCTCATACATATTTCATGGAGAAAGACAGTTCACCAGAGTCTTAAATAGTGTTTTTACAAGGATCTGTAGATTAGCACCAAACAAACTTCAGCATTTTCTGTGTTACTGTTTATTAAAGCCTAGACGAGTAACAAGATAAATCAATGCTATGTTTTGTTCAAGGTATTTCAGTTGCTGCTTATATCAACATATTCAGAAAGGTTCTTATCGCTGTTTTGGAAGCACGGTAGTGTTATCTAGACATACACGTTAGGTGCTTCTTGGAAAATTATCAACAGGTGATTTCCGGACACGAACATATTTTGGTATTATTGACTATTTTGTTTTACTGTTATACATGCACCAATTTACATAAAATGGGCAGATATTTCAATAGATAAAGTTAAGGAACAAAAGATAAAGATTATTAGGCAAGTTTTAATTAAATTAGTGTTCACATATTCGCAATATCTCTTTTCATTATTTATGTTCAACTAATGCGGTTTACATTTCACTAATGTGGCTTATATTTCACGAACAAAAATTGGGTGAAAGCAAAACTTCTTTAGAACTGTTTCCATTTTCCCATAAAATGAAACAAGGAAATAAGATAACGGTTATATTTATATATTTACATGCAAAGGCCAATACAGTGTGACACGTCTGCCAAACTAGAGTTCTCTCCAATGTTAAAGATATACTTAATTAAAACATTTATTTTGATTTGACTCTTCTATTCATATTTTTCACATTTTCAGAGGTGTCTTCAATATTGAATTCGACTTAGAAGTATTTAATCTACATACATATGTCTCACAAAGTGATGTTTTAATTCATTCAACTGGTCGGTAACTTTGATACAAACGAACCAGTTTATAAGCAGTTTTACTCGCACATTTAAAAGAAACATTTTAAATTTTCAGAGATGGGAGATAGAAGTTGTTTTGATACATCTATTGGATAAAAGAAATTAGCATATGTAAAGACAGGAAATACAATTTGTAGGTGATATAGACTGACTGTATAAGTTATTTCGACACAATCTTTAACATCACATCAGCAGCTATGAATTTCACGTAATCAAATGTATGGGCTCACTTTTCACTTGACATCGTCAATACACAATATTAAATTTTCAATGGGACCCTATACGAATGAACGATTTTCAGCCTGTGGAATGTTTAGCATAAAACTCCCCCAGAGTGAATATGTATGTATGTATGTATGTATGTATGTATGTATGTATGTATGTATGTATGTATGTAAGCAGCAGAGAGGGTGAACAGACCACGTTTTCAAGCAAAAATAAGGCTTCCAGATCATGTTTTCGAACAAAATATGGCCTATAGATAACGTTTTCGAACAAAATATCAGGTTTCCAACAAATCTCATTTAACCAAAAAAAAAGTCTCCATTTTTGCAAAAACGGAGATTTTACGATTTTTTAATCAATTTTGCTCACAACGATGTGGTCATCCACCCTCTCTGCTGCTAAAGTTTTCAGTTCTTGGTTAACAAAAAATAATAAATGATTTGATCAAGTCTTTAGGATCTCACAAACAGACTAATCGCTAACACCTCTTCTTGTAAATCAATCAGATTATTTGACTGGTCGGTGAGTTTGAAATTAATTCTGGTTAACGAATTATTATGGCATCGCATGTAGACAGGATTAATTGGGTTTTCAATAATTAGGAATCCTGGAGGAGCTGTTGGTGCAAATGAATAAAGAATATATCCCTGCTGAGCTTGATTTGATTGCTCTAGATTAATCTGATAGCTTCCTTCGATAACATCACATACTAAATTGAGCGCAATCACCGATGAAATATTTACGTTGAACGGAGCGATATGCCTACCGCCACCATCTGGATCATTATTATATTTGAGGAGGACAGTTGAATCTGATTTTTGTAGCGCTTTGATATCGGTTTTAACAATTCTTGCTAATTCATCAGCGTTGTATTTCGGAAACTTGAAATTACGCAGATTGTCTTCTGTGATATTGTAATCGGTTAGGAATCGTTGTTTATTGTCGCTGTTGTCATTAATTATTGTTTGAATAATTAGTTCATAGATATATTCCATGTCCGATATAAGTTGATTTATTATTTCAACGTGTTTTTGCGATCTTGTTTTCCGTAGTTGTTCTAGTTGTGTGTCATATAATTGTTTAATCTCATTAAAATAACCACGGACGTCAGTTAGCGTAAATGAAATAGTAACAGATGAGTCGGTTGTTCTTTTAATGATAAAATCCCATTGCAATGTGTCTTTGTTGGTGAATATAAATCTATCGGCGATTTTTCCTTTTCTTATATCAGATAAATCATCTCGATAACTGGGATTGATTTCATGATATGATTGTACATCCGTGGTTAAGTCGGTGGTGGATTTTTCCGGTGGTAATTCAGGCCATCCTAGTACGGTTCTAATAGAACTTTGATAGATATCTACGACGTATCCTTCTGTGCTTATCTCAATTGCGGATGATAGTGTCGGCTCATGAACTGTTATAGCGATTTTTGATTCTTTTCCAGTAATCGATTTTATTCTACGCGCCAATTCATTATTGATTTGTTCGATTTGGTATGACCCTGTTGATATCGAAACGACGTTCCAGTCTGGGGTACCGTCGTCTTTATTCTTATTCGCAAACACCAGTGAATTATTCGGTTGTTGACCACCAAATGATTTTGATCTGATATTAGGCCAACTGTGGTATACTCGTAATTTTGCTAGCGCTATCTCCTTCACTGGGACCGGAGAGGGGAAATTCACACTGAATTCTGGATTCGTTGATGTTATTGATATCATGCTTGTTTGTACTGGGTTCGTGTTCTCCACTATTCGTTGAAGTAATTCCTGAGGTGTTGTCATTGTTATTATACTCATGATTTATTTCTAATTTTGGTATCGAGGAATCATAAATACTGACCATCACTGAGAACTCACAATCTGGTAATGTTGATATTATTGAGATCATTTTGTTTTTTGGGTTCGTGTTTTCTGATTCCATCGGTGTTGTCATTGTTATTATATTCATGTTGTCGCTCTAATTTCGATATCGCGGAATCAAAAATACTGACCATCGCTGAGAATTCACTATCTGATATAATTGTATTATCGAGTGACGACGATATCATCAGGGATAACTGCGAATATGCGGTTGATGCAATATGAAATTGAATTAAGTAATTCTGCAGTTTACTCTGGCTGCATGATGATATCTTTTTTGCTATCCCGGTTGATATACCCCCGATTGTAGCCACCACAGAAATGCAAATTGGAACTACGACCGGGGCAATCATTGTAACCGATGCAAGTATTATTCCGGCGCCAGCGAGAACGCTTGACACCGAGTACATAGTAATATCAATTGCGGTGATTCTTCGTCGGTATTTTTTTATTTTTATTTGATACTCCTCGGCGAGGGTTTTGAGTCTAGTTTGAAATTCTCTGACCTGATCATAGCGACATTGCGTTGATGAAATCATTGTTATTTTAAAAACACTAGTGTTTTCAATTAATTACCATCTTCCGGGGAGTAGATCAGGGGGTAGTTTACTTCACCTACGAATTCTAAACACCAGGCTATATGTTTTCTAACGGTGTTATCAACCGCGACAATCTCAAATTCTTCTTCTCCCCCCACGATAATTACTGTCGCGGTGCCACCAAAGTAGGTTTTACCTTTCACGATGATATCAAATTGCTTGTTAGAGATTAACGTCATCCTGTAGATACCATGGGGCCACTCCCCGATATTGACTTTCAATTTAGCATTAGAGTCTTTTATCCAATCAAAGGTCCCATGCTTTACCCTTTCAGATTTTTCTTTTAGTTTAATAATATCGTCAATGACGTCGAGATAGGTTTTTTTGATTTCGGTATCTTTCATTATCGTTCCATTCCGGCGTTTAAAAAATGAAACCAAAAGGAGGCTGAATCCAAAACCTTTTTCGGTACTATAATTCCTGTCGAGTTCAGAATATGTCGTAGTGATATTGTAACTTTTAGAACCCTCAAAGAACTTATTAACCATTTCATTTGTGAGCTTTTGTTCGTCAATAGCTTTTTTAACTTCAGCGAGGGTTGGACCTGTCAACGATGTGGTTTCAGAACCAGGTGTTCTCCCCAAAAATCTATCCACGATGGTATTAAGTGTTGTTTGTCTCACCATAAACATATTAATATCTTTGAGAGTTATTGTAGATGTAGCCGGGATACCAAAGAAATTATTAGCGATGTAGGCATTGTGAGTGTGCTTGCCGATAAACTCACTGATTTCAGCGAGAGTCATTCCTGCCACAAGCGGGGTTCCAAAAAACTTAACAATGACGTCGTTAGTGGGTTTTTGATCTTCTATTAGTTTAGAAATCTCGAGATAATTTGCCTTGATTTCATTTTCATTCATCATCCTTCCCGCGTCCTTGTTAAAAAAGAATAGCGATAGATAGTTTTTAATTTCAGCGAGAGTCATGCCAACCACAAGCGGTGTTCCAAAGAATTTATGTACGACATTTTTGCGAAAACTATTATAACCTCGTATAAGATCATTCAGCTCACGTTCGTTGGTAGCAATCGCGTCGGTGATCGTAGACACAAGTGCGCCTGGTTTAAGTCGTCCACCGCTGGAATACAGCGCAATAGAGTTTTCAGCGGCGTCGCGCTGCCGTATCAAAATGTCATTCAATGACACATCACTGGATTTCAATTTACCCTGTTTGTCTTGAAATACAACTATTTCATTAGGATCAACATTTGTTAAGTTCAACGTCTCAGCGATTTCATCTTCAATTATTTTTTTTATATCCTTGACAGAATCAGGTGGTGCAGTGCCATCGGGTTTGGGTTTCAAAGATCTCCCCCAAATATCAATCATGTTATTGTAAAACTCTTTCTCTCTCTAAAAAGCGATTGCTAGTGTATTCATTCACGACAACATGAGGTGGTTTTCCCCTTGGGTTACCCAAGGAGTTAGAAATAACGTCAAGGATATTTAATACTTCGCTGCCGCATATTGGTGGATCATTCATTTGTTGTGTTGGTAGCGTAGAATACCAAGTCTTTATTGGAAACGTTTTTATATAACGCATGAATTCCTTCGGCGGTGCTAATCCATATGAATCAAAATAGACAATCCCACGTGGATCAATAGCGTATGCAACCCAGTGAGTACCAGGTCCGGTGCTGTTATCGAGATTAATGATACCGGTTTCAACGCTGTTGGGTTGTGTCGGTAATTGATTTTTCATAAAAACACCTCTGAAGTTTTTTATGGCGAGTTTTCTAGCAGCATCAATTAAATCAAAATTGGACATAGGAACCATCCGTTCCCGAGTTAATAAACCGGTCCTAGTCTTAGACCTTTTCCGCTGTACCACGAATACGGGGTTCCTGGTAGTCTTAGACCCTTTCCACTTTTTTTATAACCCTTCCCCGCTGCTTTCTTTAATTCCATTCCTGCCGCGGTACCAACAGCCCCTAACGCTGCCGCTTTAGCCACCGCTGGGGCTGCTGCCGCAATCAACGCTGGAATCTCAGCTAGCAACGGGAATATACCGCCTGTTTTTTCCATGTTTTTTATAGCAGCCGCAGAAATAGTAATCTGAACACCCTTTTTTGCTACAAGTGCATCATTGAAATGTTTTACTTGACGAGTTGTAAGCGATAGTTTATTCGCCCCGCCAGTCATTTGATTGGGTTTTAGCGTGATAGTGGTTCCACATTGCTTAGCTGATTTGGATTGCAATTTTTTTAATTGACCAGGTGTCAACGACACATTGATATTATTATACGACATTATACAATAACAGATTAATTCTAAATAGAGGATGTTTATGAAAATCATAGATTTTCTACTGGCGCATCTACCACTCTCATTCTTCCTCCAACACCTTCAGGTAGCATTGATTTATCGCTGAGAATGACAGCAACCGCTCTATAATTAGCAATAGCACCACGAGTCACATTAGCTCTAAAGTGTATATCAACGACAGACTGTCTTGTTAAATCGAGATGTTCCAGCGAAAAGTAATAGATCGGATATAGATTCTTAAAATCAAATTGTGATATTTGCAAACCAGTATCGACATTTTGATCGCGTGCCATGAACGACAACAATCTATGATACACGCGTGCAATATGATTTTGACCGTAATCAAGTTGCACATCTTCGGATGGTTCCTGCTGGCCGTTTATTCTCAGTGAGACGTCTTTAACACCTAATGGATCAAATATCATATGACTGAAACGTTGATCGCCAACTCGTGTGTTATCCTGTAGCGCTACAAATATATGACGTGGAGCTGAAACACCTTGTTTTGATGCTAGATTCCACGTGAATAACCCGTTCAGATTTGATTGTTTAACATCTGTACTCACGGTTAACCAACTTAACAACGACTTTCCTCCTTGGTCCATAAATGATAGTAATCGTTCTTCTGCAGTGATTGATGGAGTCAACATTGGCATCCACAATGATATTTTTGTTAAAATAACTTTACCGGCATCAGCATTGGGATTTGCATTGTCTGCTGGAATCCTCCAAATTGCGTCATTATCATCACCCTTTCGTACAAGCGCTACTGTATGCTTCGCCCCGTAGATAACTTTTCGGACGTTTTTACAGAATCCAAATATGTGATGCAGTGGAATCGCGCATGAAAATGATTTACGCGTTCCTTGCAACATTGACATACGTGTTGCGGCTCCTAGATTGAAATTAACGTCGTTGCTTATAATCATATCCTCGGCATCAATATTAGCAGTGCCAGCATTATTTTTTGGTCGTCTTACAACAAATTGAATTCCTCCAGCGGTATTTTTAACATCTTTTGCAAACATCATAGAAGGTCCCGCCGATCTTGTATAATCATCAGAATATCTCGCTAACCCGATTATTGTTGTAGCCACATCAACATCGCGATCTATCGACTCGATTTCTTTTCCATCAATGAGGTATCTTGCACTCTCAAATAACGCCATGATACCATTATTGACAAAACCGACTTGAGTACCAGCTGGATACGGTGCTGGTACAGCAGGAGTATCAGCAGCTGTTACAAGTTCACCTTCTACTTCAATAAACGCTTCAGCGGGTAGAAAATATTTACTGGTATCATGGACTTGAAGTTCAATTCGCGATCGACTATTTGCGTCTATTGCATGATAGGCGTAATATTGATAATCGCGTACAGAATCATCCTTGCCAACTGGGGCGTCTATATCAAACGCCGGATCATGTGACTTTTTGAACATTTTATTCTATTTATCAGAGTCTAAATCGTGAAATCATAAACGATTTTCATCGACGTAGTTTTTTAAAGCCGCTTCCTGCTATCATATTTGCGTCGGGGGTTAAAGCCATCGACGCTAGTTTTTCGTCTACTGCGTTATTTATAATTTTACTAACCCGTGCAGGCATTTCTGCTGTAGATGGCAATGGTACAGGTTTCTTTTTTCGTCTCACTAATGATGTTATTTTATTCTTCGCGGCTGAAAACGCTTTTCCAGCAAGATCTCCAACAGCACTAATACCCTTATCACGAATAACATCAATTGCTTTCATCGATAATTGTTTAGCTAACGGCATCACTTTTGGAGCCATTCTTGCAAATAACCCCGCAATGGTATTACCTAAACCATCACCATAGTATGCTCTATAAACTGGAAACCATGAATTAACTACATAGACGGGGGTTGGTTTATCATGATTGTAGTGTATGATCATTATTTGAAATCAGAAACCATTTTTCAATTGGAAATGCTAGCGTTTTTATTTAATCACTGTGATAATCCTCTACTAACTCGCCAATGAAATCTCGATATGTGCTGATATCTATGATACCGCCTTGAAATAAACGTCTACAGATATCAGATGCTTCATTAATTATTTCCGGTGAGTTGTTTCCAGCTCGGAAACCTCCTATAAGAACTTCTAATCGTGATATATCACTGAGAACACTACCAGGACAGAAATTCTTTGAGTTTCCAACGCTAGTGTTTTGCAATCCACTTCCGCTATAACCAGCTGCTTCATCTATTTCGTCTAAATCGGCTTTTTGTAAATAATCAAGAATATCATCATCAGGTGGTAGTTGTTGTTGTTTTTTAGGCGAGTAGACTACATTCTTTGTAGGTTGCTGTCGCTTTCCTCGCAAATTTCGCGGTTTTTTTTGGTTGTTTAAACTCTTCGTATTTTTCATACACTATATCCACCGCATTTCTATATTGAATATATGATGCACTATTCTTCTTAATTCTACCTGTTTTTTCAGTTTTGATTTTGTAGAATATATCAGCCCAATGATCTAAATTTCTAACAAACTTATGATATTCTGGTTTCAACATATCTTTCCTGTTTTCATAATTCGTAACAACAAGCTCAGGAATTCCTGTTGGATCAGTCTTATTAATTTTTGCTAACCCCGCCTCGTTAAATATCACGCGTAAATCATCTACTATTTCTTTTGATTCCATTTGTTTTGTTTGTTCAGCTTTCGCTGCTATTTTTTCGAGTTCACCGATAACAGATTTCCCCGTCTCGGGAACATCTCCCAGTATAGCACGCTCTATCCCTTTCGTTGCTGTGGTTACTGGTTTAAACAATTCTTCAGATCCCACAGCAAAATCAGTTTGTAAACTCTGTCGTTGTTGCAGTTTATTTCTTACAGAGTCGCGAATTGGTATAAATTTCTTGATTGCATCAAGTCGTTCACGAGCCAATCGGGTCGTTAATGCTTCATTGACCATTATTTGAAATCGTAAACAATTTTTCAATTGTAAAACAATTTTCAGTTAATTCAACACTTCGGATGATTTTTAACACCAGTGATGGAATCACCGTAGAAGCATTTTAACGGCGTTATCATTGATGAGGGAAGTCACATAATTGTATATAAAATAATTAATACTGTGACTTCCCTCACTTTTCTATTGATCAATCTGACATATCATATCGAGAAAACCATCCATTAACGGCCTATCGATTTGACATTATCAATCAAAAAATGCTAAAAAAATTAAAATCTCTATGAGGGACGGTCACAATCAAATAATGATAAATGGTCAATCAAAATTGTTCATTTTCTTGAATTAACGCCCGTAGGATTCTAACTTTAGAATTAACCTCCTTTTTCAATTCGTATTCGTACCCCAATTCTTTTCGTATTCGTT
Organism: Unio delphinus; assembly: GCA_029339505.1. Lineage (NCBI taxonomy): Eukaryota > Metazoa > Mollusca > Bivalvia > Unionida > Unionidae > Unio > Unio delphinus. The sequence goes on from JAQISU010000026.1 coordinate 5,142,109, forward strand.
CTACGATGGTATACAACGGAGCGAACACACTTACGTCACTGGAAAATGCGAGAGAGTCCCGAATAGAATTCTGAATTCTTTTGATGAGCGCATACTTCTTTGGTAGCATATATTTATTGTTGTTAACTCCGTATTCTATATCCTGAAAATCAGACATGATTTGATCAGGATTTAACCCATCTGATAGTTCAATATCCCAACTTTTCAATTTTGAAATCTCGGATAAAATGCTATTCATGTTTTCAGAATTCATTATTCTATAATAATGATATATTTCTAAATGAAAAATATGACGCATTAGACATAACTAAATTTAATTTTCTGTCCGCGATTTTTTGAAAACGCAGATCGATAAACCCCCTCTGCAACATATCGTACTGAGGCTCTACAAATATCGAAGTGCCTACCGGCTTCATATAATGATTGAAATATTTTTTCTTCGTTAGTTATTGTATTCAAAGATTTTACGGGTCTCGCTTTATTTGAACAAGTGCCAGTCTCTCCTCTTTTCAAATTCTCACTTTGTGTGATAGCTTGCAGATTTGATAAAGAATTGTTTTTCGGATTAGAATCCTTGTGATCAATGACAGAATCATCCTCGATCAATCCATGGAAACACTCGTACACGAAACGATGGCAGTAATATGTCTTCTTTCCAGCACCAAACATCAAATACCCTTGATTATTCACAGAACCAACTGGTTTCTTCAGTCTGCGGTTTCTTACAACACCATCACTTGATGCTTCATAATTTGTGATCACAGGGTGTGGTCTGAATTCTTGGTTCATTTATATATTATACTATTGTTTGTCTAATTCATCGTTTGGTTCAATAATGAATCTTTCAATGTAGTCTTGAGGGGTTCTTATGATTTTATCCTTGATGTTGTCAGGGTCAAGGACCTTTTCAGGGTCAAAATTTCTGATTGATTGTCCATTTTTTATTCTTTTATCATAATATCGCTTCAACTCCCTGTATCGCTTACCACCGCAATTTAGACACAACTGAGATTTTCCCCTGACCCCAACTCCACATAGAATACAGGGTAACGGACCAAGGCTTCCACGACGAAAGCTTTGCATATGATACCCACAAAACTCATTTCTGCATGATTTGTTACACGGGGTTACTGATCCAATCATAAGCCACTTGCAGTGATTCATTATATAAAAATCTTTCATTTAAATGCTTGTTTTAATTATAGCATGAGGGAATTAAGGAGAACGCCTTCGAAAAATGCTGATAAGGAGTTTAAGAGATTATTAAAAATCAATCCTAGATTTAATCTCGATAGACCCAAAAAACGTCCAATAGACGGAAACATGAAAGAGTTTAAGAGATTATTAAAAATCAATCCTAGATTTAATCTCGATAAACCCAAAAAACGTAATAAACGTCCAAGAGACGGAAACATGAAAGAGTTTAAGAGATTATTAAAAATCAATCCTAGATTTAATCTCGATAAACCCAAAAAACGTAATAAACGTCCAAGAGACGGAAACATGAAAGAGTTTAAGAGATTATTGAAAATCAATCCTAGATTTAATCTCGATAAACCAAAAAAACGTAACAAAATCAATCCTAGATTTAATCTCGATAAACCCAAAAAACGTCCAATAGACGGAAACATGAAAGAGTTTAAGAGATTATTGAAAATCAATCCTAGATTTAATCTCGATAAACCAAAAAAAACGTCCAAGAGATTACCCTGGAAGGATGCTCAATTCAATCTCGATATAGTTTCTAATACACCAAAGAATACAATTCTTGATAAAGCCATGATTAGTAAAATCAGAGACTGTTTTAATGAATTCAAGCGTGATGGAGCATCTTATTGTTGGTCAACATTTCGAATTGATGGTGTTGTTGACGCTACCATGAATGATGAAAAAGCAGCAGTGATAATTTCACGTGTTGGGGAAAAACGGCATTTTTTCCGAATCAAATTCATTATCGAAGTCGATGGCAAATGGATTATTAGGGATAAATTTGAACCAATCCTCAAGAATAAAAAAGCTGTCATTGTGAGTAGAGATTCCAAACCAGGAATTCTAACCGGAATCGATAAGCCATACTACGAAAGATCTTATCCCGTAACAGCAATGGTTTATGGGATATATCCGTTAAATGATAAACCCGATATCGCAAAACTAGCTCCTATGAAATATTCTAGTTCACTGAATTGTGTAGCAGAACGAATAATAGAACACTTCACAAATGCGTCCCGGGGGAATAAACTAACTGATCTAAGACGAAAAAAAATAACCGAGTGGGAATTAACGGTAAAACAGCACGGTGCAAAGATTTCTGATATAGCTAAATTAGAAGCATCATTAAAATTCCCAATATCAGTAACAACAATAACCGGAGAAGTATTATACGAACCGAAATATCAATCGCGAGGAGCCCCAATACAGATTATTGATCATAACAAACACGCGTGGACACCTGCGGTAACAATATTTCCACGAGAACGAACCGTGAAATATATCCCTAAGGAGTTCGTCGGGGATGTTTTCTATGAAGAGAGATTATTCGATGCTATTCATGCGTTGTGTAAGGATGATCCTGTGTCAGTGTGGTTACTTAGAAGTGATGAAGAATTCGATCAATTTGTAAAACCAAATGGTGAATTATATCGCGTTGAAGAATTAGATAACAGAATGAGAAAAATCGCTAGTGATTTTTCACCGGAGAATTCCCATGAAAAACTACTCACGGATAGTTTTACTATTCCATCAGTGGTAGCTCACTTCGCAAGAGAAAAAAACTCATGGCGTCCAACACGAAGTGATTTTCTCGAGGATGTTAAATTGAGTTGCGTCAAATTTGGTCATGGAGGACTGTGGAATACGAAATACTCACGTGATGGTATGATTTCAATTGATATAGCCGCGTGTTATCCCGGAAGTTTTCTCGGATATGGGGAATGCGCTGAGTACTTCAAACGATTTGGACACCCCACGCATGAAATGACTCGTGTTGCGATTAATGGACCATTGCCTGATTTTGATTTAACCGGATTCGCTCGTGTGATATCATTCGAATTAGCTACAGGGTTACATCCGTGTAGTTATGTTTGGCTCGGTAGACACCTATCTGAAAAACACTGGATGCCAATAGTGCTATTGAGATATATGATTGATTGTGGTATGCTAATATCGTTGATTGTTTCCGAGGCTATTATATGCTATCGAGCTCAGAAAGAAGTTTGGCTACCACAACCCGATCTAGATAGAATAATCAACGAACTACGAAAACAGTTTCCAGATTTCAGTGAAGAAGAAATCATAAATTGGTCTAAGAAGTTATTTGAAATTAAAAAAGAACAAGCAAAAGATCTCGGAAGAAGAATAATCGGTAAATTTACCCAAGGTGGACGATACGACAACGCAAAATACTCTTCGCGGTTGATCATAGATGTCGCTGAATACGATTTTATTGTAGCGGATTTAATGAAACAGGGAAAACTTGTATCCCGTAAGGATGCTTTTCTATCCAATGGTGAGAAATTAGGTACGGTTGTTACCTACTGTGATGGATATAATTCCCAGTACACACATTTGAGAAGTTCAATGCTAGCCTATGCTTCTATTAATCTATTTTCGATGATAAATAGATTTCCTAATACCGCGGTTAGAGTAGCCACTGATTCGATGTATATACATAATAAGTACAAATCAGCTGTAGCGGCATTCACAGATCCCGAAGAAAATTGGGGGCGTTGGCGATTTAAAAAGGAGATGCTACATGAGTATTGTGAATCCGCAGACGTTGCCATGGATGATAAATATCTTTGTTGTAACCGTATTGAAATTCAATCAGAATTTTCTAATGCACCACCGGTATCTGATCCAGTATGTAGATATAAGACAGTTTATTTAAACGGTTGTGGTGGGTCAGGAAAGACAACTCGTGCAATTGAATTATTTCGTCGTGGAAACGCTAGCGTTTCTAACATGATTGTGCTAACACCGACTCACAGACTCGCCAGAGAGATGATACAACGAGGGGTAAATGCTTGCACTTATCACAGTTTTTTTCGATGGAAGGGTGACAAATGGACTCCTGAGCGTATGGGTGATAAATTCATTCCTGAAATCATAATTTGGGATGAAATATGCACAGTGTCATTAGATGTATTAAAAACATTTCTTGAGTGGTTGTTAAACAAAAACACAAAAGTCGTCATGTGCGGTGATCAAGGCCAACCACCACCATTTGTCGGTGCATCTCCACATGAATGGCTAAAGGGTTTTGTAGACTACTATGAAGAAATCACCACTGATTATAGATCACTTGATGAACGATTACGCGAGTTCAAAGCGCTAATTAGATTACAACCGGATAGAATCCAATGCGAAATAGCGCGTGAAGTGATTTCAGAAACCCCAATGAATTATTTCTGGGAAGCGTGGAGACCAAACGATTTGATCATTGCAAGTAGAAAAATAGTCAGGGATACACTTCAGATGAAGTTATTTGAATTGCATAAAGAAAAATTTGCAACGCTTCCAGTACCCCTTTGTTATAGGCCATCGGATACACGAAAACAAAACATTGAAGTTGATATTCCAGGACAGAGTGAAAAACAAATTCTCGTATTAAATGATATTGTGCTGGTTGATATCAATGTCGTTGAAGATGCATTGCGTGCTAATAAATCCCCGTGGACGCTAGGATACGCAGCAACAATACACTCTTCACAGGGATTGACTATATCGAATACAATTGTTTGGATGGTGGATAATCACATCGAATGGTCAAATTTAGTCTATCTCGCAGTATCCAGAGTACGAAACATAAATCAACTTCGAAGAGTTGTTTTCAATGATAATGACACAACAATAAGTGATATTGATGTTAGCATCATTAATAAAAATCTCTCCGGTTACAAACAACAGGACAAAAAAAAACAACGAGAATTTGATATTGATGCTGAACTAATAATCACTTTGAAGAAACAACAGAATAATCACAGCGCGAGTTGCAATTGTATAATGCGTTGGCAGTATTCGGATAAGGATCCTCGCCAATTCACCGTAGACAGAAAAAATAACAATCTCGGTCATGTCAGAAATAATGTGATGTTGACTTGTCTTGAGTGCAATAGACGCAACGGTGCTAGTTAAGACCATGCGGTGGCAATTGAGTATCCTCGGGAATCACTTGTAGTTGTTGTCGAGTAAATCCTCGTTGAGGGGCAGTTGAATCCAGTTTATAGACTGGAGGTCTACCAGTTGATCGTGTTATACTAGATATCTTATGCGTAGTGACGCTCCAAATAGGATCAGTAGCCCTTTTTCTACCCCCTTCAAGCTCTCCTGGTTCGTATAAGTACCTCACAATGACACTACTACCAAGAATTGGTTCTTTGAAATCTTTTTGTGGTTGTACGGGTATTGACTTCTTTTTAATCGCGTTGATAGGTTTCATGTTGATTGTTTTAGTAATCTCGTTATTCAGTGCAGTAATCACAGATGGTAATCTTTTAACCCATTCACGGGATCGCTTTTCTTGAATGAATTCTTTTGCGTATTGATATCCAAATAACCGCTCAGCAATCGTCCGATTAAATCGTTCTACAATGGCCTGATCACGATGTAGCGCAGTATGCCCTCGTCGTATGGTGACATTATGATGTTTCATTGTAGATAACACTGCACCCTGAAATTCCTTGCCAGGATCAACCTGCAATAGATTTGGCCAGTGCAGAGGACCTCGTCGATAAATCCTTTCAAATGCAGAAGCGACTTCAGTGGCTGATTTTGTTTTTAACGGTTCTGCTTCTTTGTATCGACTTGCAATATCAACTACGGTTAACGCATATTTGTAACCACGATCATGTGGCAAAAATAATATATCAGCCTGATGAACTTCATTAGGAGCGGTCACATCAAAATGCGAGAATTGAATTTGTTTAGGCGGTGGTAGATAAATTTGCCATAGTGCCTGTTTGGATAACCAATTAGCCGCAGTGGTTTTTTTCACTTTTGCAGCACTAGCGAGTTTATGGACTGCTGATTTACCCCTCCAGTATCCTCTTGGGGAATAATAAATTGATTCCATATTATTAATTACCGGCACCTAACATCAATTTACTTTTCATAGCCGATTTTACCAACCACGAAGCCAATTTTTCTTTGAAGGATTTATCAGGAATAGCATTTAACGCATGAATTAATTTCACATCTGCTAGATGCCTGTTTTGCAGATTGCTGCTTTTATAAGCAACATCATGAAGGTGACAGGCCTTATCAATGGCGTTTATTGGTTCTTCACCGGGGTTGGGTTGATTTTGATTATTGAGTCTGATATCAAGTCTGGTTCCCGGTCCACAGTAGCTATATCCTGGAAGGTGCTTTTCTCCGGGGTACTTTGCCCATGGGGTTCCAGGGAGCTTTGCCAATTTGGCTGCGATATCACCTCCTCGTTTTTTTTTAAATCAGATCTCATAGACACAAATCTAAATTTCTTTGTACCACATTGCACGCATTTACCAGAAAGCGCTGATCGGTTATTTTTAGTTGTAACCGTCGTCACATCATCTGTGCCAGTACGCGTTTTACACTTCACACAATATAGATCCATAATTTATGTATAGAAATATGGATATAATTGATTTTTCAGCGACTAAAACAAGAGAACCAATTAAGCATCATGCAGCGCTACCAAACTCTATCCGGATGATTATAATCGGGCCATCTGGATCCGGTAAAACGCAATTGTTGCTCAATTTAATAATGAGATGGATGAAGTGGGATAAGTTGTATTTAATTGCCCCTAGCGTAGATGATCAACGATGTTATGAAGTGTTAAAGGATTTTAACGAGAATGCATCAGAAATTAAGGGTGAGAACGCCATTGATTTTATAACCGATATCGATGAAGCACCGAGTATTGATGATATTGATGGAGATATTAACAATTTAGTCGTATACGACGATATAATGATGGATAAACAAAAAAATCCTGCTAGAATATTTTCCCGTGGGCGTCACAAAAACACTGACGTGATATATGTCACTCAACGCTACACTCAGGTTCCAAAAGTCATCAGAGATAACTGCAATATTCTTTCTGTATTCAACGGAGTTGATACTCATACTCTTAGAAATATTTGGCAGACATGGTGTTCTGATATGGACTTCAATCAATTTCGAGATTTCTTTAGTCATGCTCAGTCGACTCCGCACGGATTCGCAACAATAAATCTACATGATCCTCGGACACGATATCGTATCGGACTTGATCAAATATTCGGTTAAAATCGTAAAAGAATTATTAACCCAGAACTGAAAACTTTAGCAGCAGAGAGGGTGGATGACCACAACGTTGTGAGCAAAATTGATTAAAAAATCGTAAAATCTCCGTTTTTGCAAAAATGGAGACTTTTTTTTTGGTTAAATGAGATTTGTTGGAAACCTGATATTTTGTTCGAAAACGTTATCTATAGGCCATATTTTGTTCAAAAACATGATCTGGAAGCCTTATTTTTGCTTGAAAACGTGGTCTGTTCACCCTCTCTGCTGCTATGTATGTATGTATGTATGTATGTATGTATGTATGTATGTATGTATGTATGTATGTATGTATGTATGTATGTATGTATGTATGTATGTATGTATGTATGTATGTATGCATGCATGCATGCATGCATGCATGCATGCATGCATGTATGTATGTATGTATGTATGTATGTATGTATGTATGTATGTGTCTGTGTATGTATGTATGTATGTATGTATGTATGTATGTGTGTGTGTGTGTGTGTGTGTGTGTGTGTGTGTGTGTGTGTATGTATGTATGTGTCTGTGTGTATGTATGTATGTATGTATGTATGTATGTATGTATGTATGTATGTATGTATGTATGTATGTATGTGTGTGTGTGTATGTGTGTGTGTAACATTAAATAATCGTCATCGATTTACCAATAGACAAAAAGGTATTCAAGGTCCCATTTATGTGAATACGACGAATGCTATTTTCACTTTTCTCTACAAAACTACTTCGCGACGAAATGAAAAGTAAATTGTTATCCTATATGGTCAGCTTTAAATGATATAATTTCAGTAAGATTGATATATGAATAAATGCACGTACCCGATCAGTAAGTTCTGAATATTTCTAGAAAACTGAATTAAGCCTACACTTCTGATTGACAAAGCGAATTACGTTAACGTTGGCTTATATAGTTACAAGAATAATCGTACTGGAAGTGTCTACAAGTTACATATTGTATCAACTTAAAACTTAGAAAATAGAAACGCAAAAGTAGCCTATATTTCCCCGGATATAAAGGAAACGTTTCTGTTCTGCATGTGACATTCCACATAGCTATATATGACAAGTAATAGAATATGATAATGGCAAAAGCCGTACAAGGAAACACAATTTAAATTAACACTAAAACTAGGATAAGTGCCTACTAAGTAAACGTGTGATAAAATGTCTTCGAAATCATTTAATATTTACGGCGATATATTGCCACTTTAAAATATATGGGGACACTACATATATTATTTTCATATATTCATTAAACTGTACAAATGACATACAATACTTAGTAAAAAAAGAATTCAATAAACACAATATTTTTAAAACCCTTCACATTATTTCAATTTTGTTTACGATTCCACAAGTTTTAAAACGATAAACTTTCTCATATACTGATGTTGTGGCGGAAATGCATTTAAATATTCGTCAAAAGAGAAACGTCCATTAACAATTGCATGTTTGCTTATATAAACTAGTGTATTGTCCGAAAAACGAGTGAAACAAAATCACACCCACATAATGTGCGGTATCTGTTCATGTCTATTGTTTTTTTTTTATTATGCAAAGTATCTGAAACACTAATGCTACAATAGTAGTATCATCACTGCATGTCTTAGACATTCATTTTTAATTAAAGGCAAAAGAATTGATAAATTAAACCGACACATATATATGAACGACCTCTCTTTGTAAGCAATAATAATAATAATAATAATAATAATAATAATAATAATAATAATAATAATATTAATAATAATAATAATAATAATGAGGACTTTGTATAGCGCCTAATCTTTCAAAGCTCTAAGCGCTTTACACCATCAATAATGATATTACTGCACTACAGAACAAAAAATGACAAAAACAATGAAATTGGAAAACATAAAAACATGCTGAAAATATATAAGATACAAATCATGAATAGGTCGCTCAGTTTGTCTCTGCAGTCGAAACAGGTGAGTCTTAAGAGCACTCTTAAAAGGGACCACTGTGTCTTTGTGTCTAATTTAAATGGGCATTTCGTTCCACGTCGCCGGGCCCTGGTGCGCAAACGAACGTTGTCCATATGAATTTGTTTTCACCTTGGAAACAATGAGTAGACGATAATCAGAAGAACAGCGTAAGGATCTAACTGGTGTATACACATGGGTGAGGCTGGATAGGTATGTTGGACTGGAGTCTGTCATTGAAACATAGCACAGAGAACAAATTTTGTGTTTGATTCTGTATCGAATTGATAGCAAATATAGGGTACAGAGCAATGGTGAGGTGTGCTCTGATCGAGGTACCCTAAAGATGATCCGTGCAGCTGTGTTTTGAACTTTTTGAAGTTTCTGGAGTAAATATTGTGACGAACCAGACAGAATTGAGTTACAATAGTCCAGTCTTGAAAGTACTAATGAACACACAAGTATTTTAGTGGCATCAACTGAAAGATATTTACGAATGGAACTGATGTGTCTCAATTCATGATATGCAGCCTTGCATATGTTCATGACAATAGCCAGCATTCCCTGTTTGACTTGATGCCATAACATTTACTTCACTCATTTTCATAATTAGAGTCATGATAAATTGTTTAATATTTTAATATTTAACACTTTCTTAAACTAATTAATTAATGTTTTATAAAGAAATAATATAATAAATGTTACAATAAATACAACAGGTTAAGCAAGGTTTAAAACAATAAAAAGTAAATGGTTACATTATATTGGTAAAAAGCATTGACAAAATAGATTGATGTCATTTTTTAAAATTATTTACAAATTTAATGCTACATCTTCAATTTTTTTCAATCTCAATAACCACCAACTCAACCTTTCGCTATCGCTACACATATTGTGGCATCTTGATGTATATTGATATTAACTTAGGGACCTATGTTATCAGGTTCCTGGGGGGAAATATGGTAATATTATCAACAATGCTGAGTATGATTATAAAATGTGCGTATAATTTATATTACTTCAATATTTATTGAGCTTGTAAGAATAAACTTCATTATTCATATCTATTTTTTTTCTGTATAGCTAAGGATCAAACATCAAGTTATTTGTTATGACATCTAGTGTATTTCCCCACACCGATCATTTTTCCTACCGCAGATCGAAGTGACCTCATATTTACGCCTACTCAACTTGCGCAAAATCGGATAGCTCTATTTCATTTAACTTCCAAACAATTTGACTAGCAAAGTATTGGCCACAATCATCTATACAGTCTAACTGTTGTTACATCAAAATACATTCCAATAAATGTCATGCCAAATAAAATGCACACTGCACAGACATGCTAGTGCGATTCTTACTGTGGGTAAGTGGCATACCAGTTTTAAGATACACCTGTCCTTCAAATGTGTGAATTAAAGCTGTTGTGTTCATTGTATTTTGCACCTTTTCAGGTGTCTTCAATATTACAGTTCAAAGACATGAACGGGAATAATGACAAAAACAAAATCACATATTTACCCCTATTTTAATTGCTTTACTTTTAGGAAAAGAATGAAAATCTTGGAAGAATACCCTTCTTGAGCAGCATACAACACCTGGAGGTAACTTTTTTTTAAACTATGAACTTTTACCGATATAAATGCAACTATGAAATGAAACGGGCTCGAGATTCGACTCGTATACTGTCATTTTTATTCGTGTGACTTTCAAATAAAAGAAACATTGCTTGCGGCGCAAACATGTTTTCAATTTCACTTTACGTACGCTTGAGCGGTTAGTCCAAACGCAGCCTAGAGAAATATCTTCTTTGGAATCTGCAACTCCAGTATATAATTTGCTCCTCTCATATCTGAGTCTAAATCAAATGTCAGAAGATGATTGAACATAGCAATTTTCGTAATTTTCTAGTGCCTTGAACAACTAAATAAATTCTGGTCATTTCATTCCTTCAAATGAAGTATGTGTCCTTTGATTGGCCACTGTGATTTTGTTTTTAGTTATTTGTTTTGAAATCATAATTCAAAACGTATTTTTGAAGCCGGACATTAAAAGCAGAAACGGTACGATAACGTTAATTTGCATGGAAATTATTCCCAGCAGCCCTGGCAACATAATGCACAATGTGGGTGTACTCACATATATAACACTGTGTATAGAAATATTCAATACATTTGTGACCAAATTTGACAGGTAAATACTGCAGAGATAAATAGGTTTCCGTAGCCTTTTGTTGTGATGCTAGCAAAAGGTTCAAGTACATTGTACATGGAGAGTTTTCACCAGTTTGCAATCAGTGAAACGTACAATGTCTATTTAAACGAGACTAAGCATTCTTAAATTCACTCTGTTGTGACGATGAATCACCGCACAGGTGTAAACTACTAGTTATAACTGGTTTACATCTTTTCATTGTCATATTGCTACGTGGGAATGACTTTTTTAAAACACTGTCACATATAGTCGTTAATGTTTATCTCCTAGGTGAGTCCAAATATTTAAATCAGCCGCAGAATCAGTTAAAGATAGATTTAAATTCATTAGAGATGCTTAGATGCGATTAAAGCCATCTGTTCTCATTTGCACGTAATGGAAACGAATATAAATATTTAACACAATCATAAAAGTATTTTTATAGAATTGAATGAACACAAAACAACTAGTCGATGTGTTAGATACATATGTCTGATGAAGATGTAACCAATAAAGGATTAAAAGTGTCGTGCATACATTGTTGACATGTGAAAAAAACAACGATGGACACAAATACATTTTGACAGAGGAAGATATTTGTTCATATTGTTTTTAGGGCTTAACAATTAGGGTATGTGAAATAGGGAGATGACATACACGTTGCACTTATAACTGTAAAGACAATTAAAGTGTTTTACAAAAGAAAAGGCATAGAACGCATGGAAAAAGTAAGAAATGAACAGGTTCAAACATATTAAGGCAGAAAAACAGCTGTAATGGAAAGTTATTGCAGAACATCAAAGACTAGAATGTAGACGCGTTCTAAGACCAATGTGTTGAGGTACCAAAGATAACTGATGGATACAGCAATCCTCATTACAGATCAATAAATGTGTCTCCAATTAAAGCTAACAGTGATGAAAAAAATTTAAATTATAGATAAACATTTGTTTCTTTAAAACATGATACATCGAGAAGGTCTAAAATTAAACAAATTGATAATGTCAGAATTGTATAATACAAACATTGTTAAACTATGATATTATGTATATTTAAATTAATTGTTTGTTGGGGGGGGGGGGTTATAAAAAAAATGTTATCTTGCATTACATGCTATTGTAATTATAACATTGTATGCTGGACTTGACCTTGTCCAAAACAAGTTCATTTCACCTTGACACCATTGACTTTTTTAATATTATGTAAACAACTAATACATAACTGATGTATTCGCTATGTGTATGGGCTTAATAGCAGTTTCATTATTAATAGAAGGGTAAATATATTTTTGGGGGTCAAATATTTGAAGATTCCAAAGTAAATTTTACATAATACAGATTATTGTTTTATAGACATCAGAAAGGTTTTTATCGATTAAGCAATGATTTTTCTTAGAAAATGCTAATTGTGTCGTGAGGACAAGTAGAGAACCATACACTCGTATGACTGTAAGGACTTGGCCATCGGTGCTTTAGCATATAAGCACTTTCAAGTTGTATTATGGTGTGACTAGTTAGGCTGAATTTAATTTTCTTCCAATTATTAAATTCAATTGATTTATTTCTATGGAAATAAATACAAAAGCGAGTTGATAAAATTCTTGGATGTGACAAACCCTACATTATTTTACTGTGATTCAACAAAAGACTGTTGACACACCAACACTCTATACAAAATAGCAGATACGTCTTCGCCTTTAGTTTTTGATTTCCTCTGAACTTGTACTCAATTTTATTCAGGACTGTAAATTATTAGAACTTGTGTCTGTAATTCTTGAATTATTTTGGAATTTAATTCGCAATACCGTACGTTCTTCTCTTTTTCATTTTCACTTCGTATACTAGGGAAATAAATTATACGTTAAATTTTACAAAGCTGGTTGGCTTTCATTATTTTCAGTTACTTATTTCAAGAGCATATACTCGTAACACCGGCAAACTAAAAACCCAAGTACTGATGGATTTACTGTTCAATTTTTTTCAAATCTGTTGGATGGATATTGCCAAAAGTCGTGAAACAGAAATGCATTTATGTTACTGTTATCATCAACTGAATTAGAAAGTCGCATTACATCAATGTCTAAATGGAGTGAAGGAGACCATTACTTATAGAGAAGATGGCGTCCAATCGTCCTCTTAAATGTTTTTTTTTCACCCAAGGAACAGATAAATCTAGCTGTTTTGCTAACCTTACTTTTCTTATCTCAGTCTAGTCATCTCAGACCAATCGTCTCAGTCATGGTGTCCACGCGCTCAGAACTACTTTTAACCAAAAAACAAAAAACATTCTTTTCTTCTGCTGTGCCATAGTTGTTCTCAAATAAAACAACAACAACAACAACAACATATAATATATAACCAAAACATAGTTACTTAAGGTCAATCTGTCTTAAAAACACACCAAAACAAAAACATTTTGATAGAGACAAGTACACACACGCATACTATTTCGATTTTTTGATATTATGTTAGTTCGTTCAAACTAGCATGGTCAAGTTTATCCTATATGCAGGACTAGCTCACTACATTTTCAGATCATTAAATGTAGCTAAAGCAACTGAAGTAGTTGTAAACACTTCGCGTGAAACATTGTATATACTGTTAGCTACATTTAATGAAGCTGACCTAAAACATTGACTGTGCTACAGATAGGATAAAATTCTCAATGGTGTTTGAAATGAACTGTCAGAAAACACTGATCCATGCACATAAAACTATATACCTATACACTTCATAGCATCCCAACTCTCTAAACAACAACGGAAAACTTAGCAACAGCTAGAAATGTGTTATGTTAAACATGCTCTATTATAATTTTGTTAAGCATCTCCGTTGTGCTCCAGCTGAATATACTGCTATATTTATTGACAAATAATACACTTACCAGCCAGAAGGAATCATTTATCTCTCAACACACTAAACCATAAGCAAATTTCACTGCATCACTTGCCATATTTTCAATACAGAAATATAAATTTCAAAGAATCCGTGAACTTGAAAGTTTAGCACATTGTTATTCTCTAGGTTCTGCATATTTGGAGGGTGACGAGGGTCTTTAGTACGGGAGTGTGGGGTACTCAAAATTAGAAATGATGAAAGGAAACAGTTTCTTTCTAATAAATTTTAACTATTTGTTGTTAATTTCATATAACATCCATATATTAAATGTGATAATACCTCATTACTATGCGGCGTTTTATGTTGTTATTTTTCTTTGCTCACGCGTATGAACTGTGTACTTCGGACGCAACGGTCACACCACAGCCCTCATTAGCTTATTTGTATTCATGCGCCGCATGTATACATTGCGACTTGCACAATTTTAAAGAGTTCCTTTAACTTCAAAGGAAAATATTGGGTGAGAAATATAATCTACGTTGGGGGTTTGGACCGAGACAATGAAATCCCAGCCGCGGGGTTACATTATATATCTCCCCACGAGGCTTGTCCGAGTGGGGAGATATATAATGTAACCCCGCGGCTGGGATTTCATTGTCTCGGTTCAAACCCCAACATAGATTCTATATTTCCCATATCGCCTCTATGTACGTAGTAAATATAATAAATATAAAAAGGGAGATTACACTGAAGCCAGATTACATGGAAACAAATATTCGTAACATTGAATGATTAATATTGGATAATATCGGAGTTCATAACATACTTTGTATTCCATGATATGTACTTCTGAGATATTTATCGAAGTAAATATGGTGAAACTCTACTACCTTTATAAAAGAATCTTTTTCTATCTTAAATTGTCTCAGGCAAAACTACATTTAATTTTGCACAAAAGTAATTATTAAATGTACCCAAAAGATAAAAAGGACATTCTAGGAACGGTCACATTTGCGACAACACAATATATTCCACCAGCCAACACGGTCCTAGGACACTTAATTTATGTGACGTCATATAAAGGCATTGATTATCAGCAATTTAGGTTGCGAGAAGTGTTATTGTTGACCACAGATAGCCTAATGATCTAAGGCGCTCGCCTTTACACGTCACAAATACATCACCTGTATTCGCGTGAGCTCGACACTCAGCTCAGCCACCGTGGCAACGTGAGATAGGTAATGTGGCTCTTTCTGGGATTTTTCCAGACTCTTCTCTACCAAATATACTGACGATGTCATGTGCTGAAAAATGGCGGTAAACCTACAATACACACAAAGAGGTATAACAATAGTCAGCGAATTTGAATGCTAAACCAGCGTGAGCCAGATATCATGTTTTTACTTTGTTTGAATGATTAATATTGGATAATATTGGAGTTCATAATATAATTTGTATTTCAAGATATGTACTTATGAGATATTTATCGAAATAAGTATGGTGAAACTCTACTACCTTTATAAAATAATTTTTTATCTTAACTGTCTCAGGCAAAACTACATTTAATTTTGCAATCTTCATTCCCAGTGTTGCTTTTTCTAACGTTAGTTTAGGCAAGTGCTCGAATTATTCTAAATCACGGTTACTTTTCATGTGTAGTGTTAGCTTCTTTATATTCCGAACAAAATCGATAACCCAAATGCCTTTACTATTATCTCTTTGTGGGCTGAAAATGAACGTTAAGTGAAATAATTGATGAGTTTCGCAGTGAACATTTAAATTAGCGGATATGGAGGTACATAAATATTTAATGAAACAAAAAGAAACGACGAGAATTTAAGAAATTAAAGCTTATAAAATAAACCATAGGTCGAAACACACACTATGTAAATGTGGATGTTAGCCCTTTTAAGAGATATATCTGTCATGAGTCCATTAATTGTTCCCCAAAGAGTTCCCATTACTGTTCCTTGCAATTGTAGGACTGCCATTAGCGTTGGTCGCATGTTTATGGATAAACCTGATAAACGTGGTAGCATACGAATATTCTGTATTACAATTTCCTCCCACAAACGGCACTGAATTCACAGTGAGTGACAGAGGACGTGATGCAGTTGATTTGTGAATGTCAATTGAAACAAAAACCATAAGCAAGAACTTGTTATCGGAAACACAAATACTTTCAAAATGAGGCAGGCATGAAAGAATGCCCATTGATCACAACCATTCTCTTCATGTTATTTTGTGCTATGTCTTTTTTTTAAAAAAATGTAAAAATCAAACATACTGCATCATCCAGACTTCACTTGTGGTTTTTATGTATGGATAGACAGATAATAGTGTAATGTATTGTTCTCATCTACACACCAAGTTTATGCTGTATGTTATGTACTGTATAATGTATAATACATGTCGCATACTGCAGTAGTCAAGAAAAATATTATAAAGGATAATAGCAGAATGAAGATCCCCAAGTACGAGCAATAAGTGCTCAAGTAACTTGCATACAGATGCCTATTGTAATCACGTACAACACAGATGTAAGTGCTCCTACGTGAACACATTTGTATATAAAGGCATAACGTTTTTGATGACTTCGGATATTGTATTGTTTTCGTTTTGTTTGGTTGTTGTTGTTGTTGTTGTTGTCATTTCTTGCTGCTTGTTGTGGATATTCATAAATCTATGTATTCAACTATCACAGATCCGAATGCTGTACAGTTCTATATCTTGTACATCTAGGAATAATGATGTAAGTGGGGCACGTAGATTGTGTTATTTATGTGACAGCGGGGAAATTGTTGACAAACTCAATGATTACTGAAGTGCCTAAAATATTAAATGCTCATAAACACACTTTTGGTTTCTTCCAAGTAATGTTACGAAAACAACCATCTAATGAAATGATTTGCAATTTAATTTGTACATAAACTGATGAGATAATTAAAACACATCACAGTTATTTTTGTCTTCTAGCCAATGAAACATACTTTAAAACATACTTTTATGTAATGATGTATATTTTCTTGTATGTATGTTATTACATGGCTTACGACCATACCGTAAACTAATAGCATACTCATGTATCCGCCTTAATTTAATTCATTGTATGATCTTATTCGAAAAAGAATACAATTTCGTTTAAAACTGGAATGGTACTCTCTCTCTCTCTCTCTCTCTCTCTCTCTCTCTCTCTCTCTCTCTCTCTCTCTCTCTCTCTTGTTTCAGTTGTATTAATTTATATACGGTTTTCTCTGTAGACTTATCAAGTCTATCATTATCACCATTATATAATTACATGGTATTGATCATTTATTTGCTTTATTCTCTATTTCTATTGAGTAGAGTGTTCCGGTGGCCAACGTAGTTATTGCGTCTGCCTCGGATGTGGAAGGTGATTGGTTCGAACCCCGGCCAAGTCATCTCAATGACTTATAAAATAGCACTAGTGGCTGCCTCGCTTGGAGCTCAACATTACGAGGTTAGCAGCAGAGAGGGCGAACCTCACAAGCGTCGAATCGTAAAAAAGCGTCGAATCGTAAAAAAAAGCGTCGACTAATCAACGCTTCCTCGTCTACGCCAGCGTCGTTGTCATTCGCCCTCTCTGCTGCTACAGGTTAATAATTCTTTTACGAGTTCAACCGAATATTTGATCGAGTTTTTAGGACTTCACAAACAGACTAAATGCTAACACCTCCTCTTGTAGATCAATTAGATTATTGGACTGATCTGTGAGTTTGAAATTAATTCTGGTTAATGAATCATTATGACACCGCATATAGACTGGATTAACCGGAGACTCAATTATTAAAAATCCTGGAGGGGCTGTTGGTGCAAACGAATAAAGAATATATCCTTGCTGAGCTTGATTTGATCGTTCGAGATTAATTTGATAGCTTCCTTCGATAACATCGCATACTAAATTGAGCGCAATCACTGAGGATATATTCACGTTGAACGGAGCGATATGCCTGCCGCCACCATCTGGATCATTATTATGTTTGAGGATTTTTATTTCCTGTGATGCTGTTTTTTTTCATGCATCATGAATTATTTAAAACCAACATCGATGGTGTCACTGAGAAGTTTTTTTAGTTCCGGTACGTTATATCCCGGTAGTTTGAATGTCGGAATATCCTTCACGGGAATGTTATAGTCTGTTGCAAATTTTATTCTCGATAGGGGATTATCGTCATCTAATATATCCTGAATAATTTTCAGATTAAATGTTTCCATATCGTCGATAATTTTGTTGCATGTTTCTACGACGCTGATAAATTCATCTCGGGTGAGAGAGCCGGATTTAAGAGATATTAACAACAGCGAAAAATCATTATTCATTGCTGTGAAATTTTTAATGATTTCAGGTTCGTCAACAAAATGATGTCCCTCTATTCTCTCCCCTGGCTTCTCGTTTCCAGTTGATCGGTATTCGATACCAAAAAAATCTATAGTAATTCTGTGATCTTTATAACTCCTTATTGGATTATCAGGTTTTATCACGTCGGTGATATAATCAGTTTTTTGTGGTTCTGGTAAATCAACGGTTTTTCCCCCTGGTGGTAATTCAGGCCATCCTAGTACGGTTCTAATAGAACTCTTATAGATATCTACGACGTATCCTTCTGTGCTTATCTCAATTGCGGATGATAGCGTCGGCTCATGAACTGTTATAGCGATTTTCGATTCTGTTCCAGTAATGGATTTTATTCTACGTTGCAATTCATTATTGATTTGTTCGATTTGGTATGACCCTGTTGGTATGGAAACAACGTTCCAGTCTGGGGTACCGTCGGGTTTATTCTTATACGAGAACACCAGTGAATTATTCGGTTGTTGACCACCAAATGATTTTGATCTGATATTAGGCCAACTGTGATACACTCGTAGTTTTGCTAGCGCTATCTCCTTCACGGGGACTGGGCTAGGAAAATTCACACTGAATTCAGGATTCGTTGATGTTATTGATATCATGCTTGTTTGTACTGGGTTCGTGTTCTCCACTATTCGTTGAAGTAATTCCATCGGTGTTGTCATTGTTATTATACTCATGATTTATTTCTAATTTTGATATCGCGGAATCGTAAATACTGACCATCACTGAGAACTCACTATTTGATATCGTTGAGGTTATTGAGATCATTCTGGTTTTCGGGTTCGTGTTTTCTAATTCCATAGGTGTTGTCATTGTTATTATACTGTTGTTGTCGCTCTAATTTTGATATCGCGGAGTCATAAATACTGACCATCGCTGAGAACTCACTATCTGATATAATTGTATTATCGAGTGACGACGATATCATCGAGGATAATTGCGAGTATGCGGTTGATACAATATGAAATTGAACTAAGTAATCCTGCAGTTTACTCTGGCTGCATGATGATATCTTTTTTATTATCCCGGTTGATATACCCGCGATTGTAGCCGCTGCAGAAATGCAAATTGGAACTACGACCGGGGCAATCATTGTAACCGATGCAAGTATTATTCCGGCGCCAGCGAGAACGCTTGACACCGAGTACACAGTAACATCAATTGCGGTGATTCTTCGTCGGTATTTTTTTATTTTTATTTGATACTCCTCGGCGAGGGTTTTGAGTCTAGTTTGAAATTCTCTGACCTGATAATAGCGACATTGCGTTGATGAAATCATTTTTATTTAAAAACGCTAGCGTTTTCAATTACGATTTCAATTGAAACCGTTAGTGAAATTGCTTTGCAATTTTCAACTTAAATCCGCTACGAATTCCACATACCATGTTGTTGAAACCCTAACCAAATTTTTATCAGTAGATGTTATCGTGAACTTTTCAGTTGTATCCTTGTCGATGATCGTTGAAATCGTATTATTGACCCCAGATGAACTCGACGATGAAATATTAAATTGAGTCAGTGGTGTCACTAGTGTTAATCGATATATACCCTTGACGGTTGCAGTGATATCTAATTTGTTGTTTGTAGGTGTCCACGCAAATGATCCGTGTTGGATCGTGTATACTACGTTGTTGGTTTTCTCATGAGGGATTTTTGTTTTTTCAATGATTGTTATCATCCTCGTTGCATCACCTTTGATTGCTTCGATGAAGATTTTCGTCTCATCGATGAATTTTTTTATATCAGGGAGTTTTATGTCGAGTTTATCGAATGTAGTTCCAAGAAATTTATCCACGATATTTCTACGAAAAATTGAAAACTGTTTTCCGCTATCCTCAATTCTAGATTGAAGTGTTGTTAGTTCCAACACAGAATTTTTCAACTCATCGTTGAGAGTTTTTAATTGATCTGTAATCGTCGAAAAAAGTACACCCGGTTTGAGTTTACCCTGATTGGAAAATAACGCGATAGTATTGTCTATTGCGTTTCGTTGTTTAACCAATATATCATCCAATGACACATCACTAGTTTTCAATTTACACTGTTTGTCTTGAAATACAACTATTTCCCCGGGGTCAACACTTGTTAAGTTTAACGTCTCAGCGATTTCATCTTCAATTATTTGTTTTATATCCTTGATAGAATCAGGGGGTGCAGTGCCATCGGGTTTGGGTTTCAAAGATCTCCCCCAAATATCAATCATGATATTTTATACACCTCTCTCTAAAATCGTTTTTGACGACTCCGTCGTTGCCAGCGATTACTAGTGTATTCATTCACGACAACATGTGGTGGTTTTCCGCTTGGGTTACCCAAGGAGTTAGAAATAGCGTTAAGGACATTTAATACTTCGCTGCCACATATTGGTGGGTCAATCATCGTTTGTGTTGGTAGTGTAGAATACCAAGTCTTCATTGGAAGGGTTTTTATATAACGCATAAACTCGATTGGCGGAGCTAATCCATATGAATCAAAATAGACAATCCCACGTGGATCAATAGCGTATGCAACCCAGTGAGTTCCGGGTCCGGTGCTGTTATCTAAATTAATGATTCCGGTTTCAACGCTGTTTGGTTGATGTGGTAATTGATCTTTCATAAAGACACCTCTGAAGTTTTTAATCGCGAGTTTTTTAGCAGCATCCATTAAATCAAAATTGGACATAGGAATCTTCGATTCCCGAGTCATAGACTCCTCAACAATTGGGTTTTCAACTAATAAATCGTTCCTGGTAGTCTTAGACCCGATCCGTTCACGGATCTCCCGCTGTACCACGAATACGGGGTTCCTGGTAGTCTTAGACCCTTTCCCTTTTTTTATATCCTTTCCCAGTTGCCTTCTTTAGTGCCATTCCTGCTGCAGTACCAACAGCCCCTAACGCCGCTGCTTTAGCCACCGCTGGGGCTGCTGCTGCAATCAATGCTGGAATCGCAGCTAACAATGGAAATATACCGCCTGTTTTAATCATATTTTTGATAGCAGCCGCAGAAAGAGTAATCTGAACACCTTTTTTTGCTACAAGTGCATCATTGAAATGTTTTACTTGACGAGTTGTCAGCGATAATTCATTTGCACCACCAGTCATTTGATTAGGTTTCAACGTGATTGTGGTTCCGCATTGCTTAGCTGATTTGGATTGTAGTTTTTTTAATTGACCGGGTGTCAAAGATACATTGATATTACTATACGACATTATACAATAACAGATTGATTCTAAATCGTTTACGATTTCAATCAAAGATTTTCCACTGGTGCATCTACCACTCTCATTCTTCCTCCAACACCTTCGAGTAGTATTGATTTATCGCTGGGAATGACAGCAACCGCTCTATAATTCGGGATGAGGATAGGGGGTACCCCACCAACTGGTGGACCAGTCGGGCGGGTTACACGGGCTCTAAAGTGTATATCAACGACAGATTGTCTTGTTAAATCAAGATGTTCCAATGAAAAGTAATAAATCGGATAGAGGCTTTTAAATTCCAATTGTGATATTTGCAAACCAGTATCCACATTTTGATCACGTGCCATATATGACAACAGGTTATGATATACACGTGCAATATGATTTTGACCGTAATCAAGTTGTATATCCTCGGATGGTTCCTGCTGTCCTTTTATTCTCAGCGAGACTTCATTAACACCTAACTGATCAAATATCATATGGCTTCGTTCTTGATTACCAACTCGCGCATTATTCTGTAACGTAATAAATATATGACGTGGAGCTGAAACACCTTGTTTTGATGCCAGGTGCCATGTAAATGTACCATCAACACTGTCTTGTTTAATATCCGTAGTCACTGATAACCAACTTAACAACGACTTTCCTCCTTGGTCCATAAATTCTAGTAGTCGCTGTTCTTCGGTGACTGATGGAGTTAACACTGGCATCCATAATGATAGTTTTGTTAAAATGACTTTACCGGGAGCAACCCCAGCATTACGCCAGATTGCATCATCATCAGTACCCTTTCGTACAAGCGCTACTGTGTGTTTAGCTCCATAAATAACTTTTCTAACATTTCTACAGAATCCGAAAATATGATGCAGTGGAATCGCACATGAAAATCGTCGACGCTGTCCATGCAACGTTGCTACGCGTGTTGGAAATCCTAAATTGAGATTACCATTAACGCCTCCGAGAATATCAAACGCAGCTCCGGGTCTAGTTCGACGTTCTGGATTAGCTGCTTGTTGTTGATCTGCTTCTGCAGTACCTTGTGCTGTTAACACTTTAATGAATTGAAGGTGGTCAGCGTTATCAGAGGTATCCTTTGCAAACATCATAGACGGACCAGCCGATCTTGTATAATCATCAGAATATCTCGCTAACCCTATGATTGTTGTAGCCACATCAACTTCACGCCATAATACCGTTATTAACAAAACCAACTCGGACATTTGCGTTATTGTCATATGGGGTATCAGCTGCAACATTTGTTACAAGTTCTCCTTCTGCTTCAATAAATGCCTCACACGGTAGAAAATATTTACTGGTATCATGAACTTGAAGTTCAATTCGCGATCGGAGATCTGGTTGTACTGCGTGATAAGAATAAAATTGAAAATCGCGTACAGAATCATTCTTGAGAACTGGGGCATCCATATCAAATGCTGGATCAGGTGACCTTTTGAACATTTTATTCTATTTATCAGTCTAAATCGTAAAATCGTAAACGATTTTCACCGTAGGATTTTCATCGTCGTGTTTTTTTAAAGCCACTCCTCGCTATCATGTTTGCTATCATGTTATTTTGGTCACTCGGAGTCACCAATGACGCTAATTTTTCATCTACTGCGTTATTTATTATTTTACTAACACTTGCAGGCATTTCCACTGTAGACGGTAACGGTTTTGAAAATCCTTTGTATTTCATCCGTGATTTCACTAGCGCTGTTAATTTATTCTTTGCGGCTGAAAACGCTTTTCCGGCAAGATCTCCGATTTTGCTAATACCCTTATCACGAATAACATCAATGGCTTTCATTGATAATTGTTTAGCTAACGGCATCACTTTTGGAGCCATTCTCGCAAAAAACCCTGCAATGGTATTACCTAAACCATCTCCGTAATATACTCTATAAACTGGAAACCGTGAATTAACTACATATACGGGGGTTGGTTTGTCATGGTTGTAGTGTATGATCATTATTGGAAAACACTAGTGTTTTCAATTGTAAAAAAATTTATCAATTGTGAATTCAGTCGCTGTAATACCCACTTTCCACTAACTCGCTAATGAAATCTCGATATGTTTTGATATCCATGATACCGCCGGCAAATAACCGCCTGCAGATATCAGCTGCTTCATTAATTATTTCCGGTGAGTTATTTTCAGCTCGGAACCCTCCTACAAGAACTTCTGATCGTGATATATCACTGAGAACACTACCAGGACATGAAATTCTTGGATTTTCACTGGAATCTTGCAATCCACTTCCGCTATAACCAGTTGCTTCATCTATTTTTTCTAAATCCGTTTCTTGTAAATAACTATCATCATCAATATCATCAGGTGGCAGTTGTTGTTTTTTAGGTGAAAAAGATATTTTCTTTGCAGGTTGCTGTCGCTTTTGCGGTTTTTGTTTTTCATATTGTTTATACACTATATCCACCGCATTGATATATTCAATGTATGATGCACTATCTGTCTTAATTTGACTTTTTTTAGTTTTGATTTTGTAGAATATATCAGCCCAATGAGTGAAATTCTTAACATATTTATGATGTTCTGGTTTCAACATTTTTTTTCTGTTTTCATAAGTCATAACAACAAGCGCAGGAATTTCTGTTGGATCAGTATTATCAATTGCTGCTAGCCCTTCCTCGTTAAATCTCACGCGTAAATCATCTACTGTTCTTTTTGATTCCATTTTTTGTACAGCCTGTTTTGTTTGTTCAGTTTTCGCTGCTATTTTTTCAAGTTCACCGATAACAGATTTCCCCGTCTCGGGATCATCTCCCCGTATAGCACGCTCTACCCCGTACGTTGCTGTGGTTACTGGTTTAAACAATTCTTCAGATCCCGCAGCAAAATCAGTTTGTAAACTCTGTCGTTGTTGCAGTTTATTTCTTACAGAGTCGCGAATTGGTATAAATCTCCTGATTGCATCCAGTCGTTCACGAGCCAATCTAGTTGTTAATGCTTTATTGACCATTATTTGAAATCAGAAACAATTTTTCAATTGTAAAACAATTTTTCCGAACCTGACCTAACAGACATGTCGGATGATTTTTAACACCATCGTGGGAGTATTTCATTGATGGCGCAAGTGCCAACGCCATTGAAATATTTTTTTTTTATTCAGTGTGTGAAATATTTTTATTCACTGATTTTGCCTGTTTTTGACTGATTTTGCCTGTTTTTTTGACTGATTTGCCTATTTTTCACTGTTTTTTTATACCATTTTGATCAGTCTTCGTCGGGTAAAGTAGTCGATTTTGCATGGGATTTCCCATAGGAAAAAGCTGTTAGGATTCATTTTGATGGTTTTTTAGTCATTTTTCATCAATTTTTGCCTGTTTTCATTGATTTTTGGTCAGTTTTCCTTGATTTTCGATAATAAAAAAAAACCTCGTCGGGTAAAGTAGTCGATTTTGCATGGGATTTCCCATAGGAAAAAGCTGTTAGGATTTGATTTTTATTTTTTACGCAGTGTGAAATATTTTTATTTTCTATTGCTGTGAAATATTTTTATTTTTTATTCACTGATTTTGACATTTTCAATCAAAAAATGCTAAAAAAAAAAATGAAAATCTCTCTGAGGGTCGGTCACAATCAAAAAACGACAAAATCTCTTTGAGGGTCGGTCAATCAAAATTGTTCATTTTCTTGAATAAACGCTCGTAGGTTTCTAATCTTCGAATTGACCTCTTTTTTCAATTCGTATTCGTTACTTAATTCTTTTCGTATTCGTTCTACGATAGTATACAACGGGACAAACACACTTACGTCACTGGAAAATGCAAGAGAGTCCCGAATAGAATTCTGAATTCTCTTGATGAGCGCATACTTCTTTGGTAGCATATATTTGTTAGTGCTAACTCCGTATTCTATATCCTGAAAATCTGACTTGATTTGATCAGGATTTAAACCATCTGATAGTTTGATATCCTGATTTTTCAATTTTGCAATTTCATCAATAATGCCATTCATATTTTCAGAATTCATATTCTATAACAATGATATACTTCTAAATGAAAATGGAATTTTCACTTTGTGTAACAACCTGTAGATTTGATAAGGAATTATTCCTTGGATTAGAATCATTGTGATCAATAACAAAATCACCCTCGATCAATCCATAAAAGCATTCAAATACGAAACGATGATTGAGATAAGTTTTCTTCTTTCCAGCGCCAAATATCAAATACCCCAGACCATTGTCAGCACCAACTGGTTTCTTCAGTCTGCGGTTTCTTACAACACCATCACTGGATGCTTCATAATTTGTAATCACAGGGTGTGGTTTGAATTCTTGGTTCATTCGTATACTAATACTATTTGTCTAATTCATTGTTTGGTCTAATGATTACATCACTGGAAAATCTTTCAATGTAGTCTTGAGGGGTTCTTATGATTTTATCCTTGACTCTGTCCGCGTCAGGGACTTTTTCAGGGTCAGAATTTTTGATTGATTTTCCATTTTTGATTCTTTTATCATAATAACGCTTCAACTCCCTGTATCGTTTGCCACCGCAATTCAAACACAACTGAGATTTTCCCCTGACCCCAACCCCACATCGTATGCAAGGTAACGGACCAAGGCTTCCACGACGAAAGCTTTGCATATGATACCCACAGAATTCATTTCTGCATGATTTGTTACACGGGGTTGTTGATCCAATCATAAGCCACTTGCAGTGATTCATTATACATAAATCTTTCATTTAAATGCTTGTTTTAATTATAGTATGGAGGAGTTCAAGAGATTATCGAAAATTAAGCCCTGGAAAAATGCTAAATTCAATCTCGATAGAGTCTCTAATACACCAAAACGGATAATCGGTGATAGAACCCTGTTGATTAAAATCAGCGAGTGTTTTAATGAATTCTACCGAGACGGTGCAGCACACTGTTGGTCGACATTTCGAATTATACATGACGATGTTAAAGTACCGAACATCGATGCTACCATGAACGATGAAAGAGCAGCCGAGATAATTTCACACCTTGGCTCGCCAACGGGGTGGAAATCTAAAGATGGAAATCGCAAAGCAATTCAAAAACAAAGCAATTCCCAACAGAAGTATTTTTTTCAGAATAAAATTTATTATCGAAGTCGAAGGCAAATGGATTATCAGGGATAAATTTGAACCAATCCTCAAGGATAAAAAAACTGTCATTGTAAGTAGAGATTCCAAACCAGGAATTCTAACTGGAATCGACAAACCATACTACGAGAGATCTTATCCTGTAACAGCAATCGTTTATGGGATATATCCGTTAAATGATAAACCCGATATTGCAAAACTAGCTCCTATGAAATATTCTAGTTCACTGAATTGCGTGGCAACACGGGTAATGGAACACTTCACAAATGCATCCCGAGGAAATAAACTAACTGATCTGCGACGTAGGAAAATAACCGAATGGGAACTGACGGCGAAACAGCAAGGTGCAAAGATTTCTGATAGAGCTAAATTAGAAACATTATTAAAATTCCCAATATCAGTAACGACAATAACCGGGGAAGTATTACACGAACCGAAATATAAATTACAAGGAGCGCCAATACAAATTATTGATCATAACGAACACGCGTGGACACCTGCAGTAACAATATTTCCACGAGAACGAACCGTGAAATATATCCCCGAGGAATTCGTCGGGGATGTTTTTTATAATGAGAAATTATTCGATGCTATTCATGCGTTGTGTAAAGATGATCCTGTGTCAGTGTGGTTACTTAGAAGTGATGAAGATCCCGAAATAGGATTTGATCAATTTGTAAGACCTAATGGTGAATTATATCGCGTTGAAGAATTAGATAACAGAATGAGAAAAATCGCTAGTGATTTTTCACCGGAGAGTTTTCATGAAAAACTACTCACGGATAGTTTTACTATTCCATCAGTGGTAGCTCACTTCGCAAGAGAAAAAAACTCATGGCGTCCAACACGAAGTGATTTTCTCGAAGATGTTAAATTGAGTTGCGTCGAATTTAGTCATGGAGGACTGTGGAATACGAAATACTCACGTGATGGTATGATTTCAATTGATATATCCGCGTGTTATCCTGGAAGTTTTCTCGGGTATGGAGAATGCGCTGAGTACTTTAAACGATTTGGACACCCCACGCATGAAATGACTCGTGTTGCGATTAATGGTCCATTGCCTGATTTTGATTTAACCGGATTCGCTCGTGTGATATCATTCGAATTCGCTACAGGGTTACATCCGTGTAGTTATCTTTGGCTTGGTAGACATATATCTGAAAAGGCCTGGATGCCAATAGTGTTACTACGATATATGATTGATTGTGGTATGCTAATATCGTTGATTGTTTCCGAAGCTATTATATGCTATCGAGCTCAGAAAGAAGTTTGGCTACCACAACCCGATCTAGATCGTATAATTAGCGAACAGCGAAAACAATTTCCAGATGGAAATTCTTCGAATTTCAGTGAAGAACAAATCATGAATTGGTCAAAGAAGTTATTTGAAAGTAAAAAAGAACAAGCAAAAGATTTTGGACGAAGAATAATCGGTAAATTTACCCAGGGTGGAAGATACGACAATGCAAAATATTCTTCGCGGTTGATCATAGATATCGCTGAATACGATTTTATTGTAACGGATTTAATGAAACAGGGAAAACTTGTATCCCGTAAGGATGCTTTTCTATCCAATGGTGAGAAAATGGGTACGGTTGTTACCTACTGTGATGGATATAATTCCCAGTATACACATTTAAGATCATCTATGCTAGCCTATGCTTCTATTAATCTATTTTCGATGATAAATAGATTTCCTAATACCGCGGTTAGAGTGGCCACTGATTCGATGTATATACACAATAAACACAAATCAGCTGTAGCGGCATTCACAGATCCCGAGGAAGCGTGGGGGCGTTGGCGATTTAAAAAGGAGATGCTACATGAGTATTGTGAATCGGCAGACGTTGCCATGGATGATAAATATCTTTCATGTAACCGTATTGAAATTCAATCAGAATTTTCTAATGCACCACCGGTATCTGATCCAGTATGTAGATACAAGACAGTTTATTTAAACGGTTGTGGTGGGTCAGGAAAGACAACTCGTGCAATTGAATTGTTTCGTCGGTCAACCATGATTGTGCTTACACCGACTCACAGACTCGCCAGAGAGATGATACAGCGAGGAGTAAATGCCCGTACCTATCATAGTTTTTTCGATGGAAGGGTGACAAATGGACTCCTGAGCGTATGGGTGATAAATTCATTCCTGAAATCATAATTTGGGATGAAATATGCACAGTGTCATTAGATGTATTACAAACATTTCTCGAGTGGTTGTTAAACAAAAACACAAAAGTCGTCATGTGCGGTGATCACGGCCAACCACCACCATTTGTCGGTGCATCCCCACATGAGTGGTTAAAGGGTTTTGTA
Organism: Unio delphinus; assembly: GCA_029339505.1. Lineage (NCBI taxonomy): Eukaryota > Metazoa > Mollusca > Bivalvia > Unionida > Unionidae > Unio > Unio delphinus. Next base: position 5,171,344 of record JAQISU010000026.1, read on the forward strand.
GACTACTATGAAGAAATCACCACTGATTATAGATCACTTGATGAACGATTACGCGAGTTCAAAGCGCTAATTAGACTACAACCGGATAGAATCCAATGCGAAATAGTGCGTGAAGTGATTTCAGAAACTCCAATGAATGAGTTTTGGGAAACATGGAGACCAAACGATTTGATAATTGCAAGTAGAAAAATAGTCAGAGACACACTTCAGATGAAATTATTTGAATTGCATAAAGAAAAATTTGCAACACTTCCTGTGCCTCTTTGTTATAGGCCTTCGGATACACGAAAACAGAACATTGAAGTTGATATTCCAGGACAGCGTGAAAAACAAATTCTGGTATTAAATGATATTGTGCTGGTTGATATCAGCGTCGTTGAAGATGCATTGCGTGCTAATAAATCCCCGTGGACGCTAGGATACGCAGCGACAATACACTCTTCACAGGGATTAACCATCACGGATACAATTGTTTGGATGGTAGATAATCGCATCGAATGGTCAAATTTAGTCTATCTCGCAGTATCCAGAGTACGAAGAATAAATCAGCTTCGAAGAATTGTCGTTGGCGAAGCCAGTGACGATGATAACGACACAACAATGGATGATATTGATGTTAAAATTATCGATAAAAAACTCTCCGGTTACAAACAACAGGATAAAAAAAACAACGAGAATTTGACATTGATGCTGAATTAATAATTACGCTGAAGAAACAACAGAATAATCACTGCGCGAGTTGCAATTGTATAATGCGTTGGCAGTATTCGGATAAAGATCCTCGCCAATTTACCGTTGACAGAAAAAATAACAATCTCGGTCATGTCAGAAATAATGTGATGTTGACTTGTCTTGAGTGCAATAGACGCAACGGCGCTAGTTAAGACCATGCGGTGGCAATTGAGTATCCTCGGGTATTACCTGTAGTTGTTGTCTAGTAAAACCCCGCTGAGGGGCAGTTGAATCCAGTTTATAGACTGGAGGTCTACCCGTAGATCGTGTTATACTAGATATCTTGTGTGCAGTAACACTCCAAATAGGATCAGTAGCCCTTTTTCTGCCACCTTCAAGCTCTCCTGGTTCATATAAATACCTCACAGTGACATTACTACCAAGAATTGGTTCTTTGACATCTTTTTGTAGTTGTACGGGTATTGACTTCTTTTTAATCGCGTTAATAGGTTTCATGTTGATTGTTTTAGCAATCTCGTTATTCAGTGCAGTAATCACTGCTGGTAACCTTTTGACCCATTCACGGGATCTTTTATCCTGAATAAACTCCTTCGCGTATTGATATCCAAATAACCGCTCAGCAGTCGTCCGATTAAATCGTTCTACAATTGCCTGATCATGATGTAGCGCAGTATGCCCCCGTCTGATAGTCACATTATGATGTTTCATTGTTGATAACACTGCACCCTGAAATTCCTTACCAGGATCAACCTGCAATAGATTTGGCCAGTGCAGAGGACCTCGTCGATAAATCCTCTCAAATGCAGAAGCAACTTCAGTGGCTGATTTTGTTTTTAACGGTTCTGCTTCTTTGTATCGACTCGCAACATCAACTACGGTTAACGCGTATTTGTAACCGTTGTCATGTGGTAAAAACAATAAATCAGCTTGATGAACTTCATTAGGTCCGGTAACATCAAAATGCGAGAAATTGATTTGTTTAGGGCGCGGTAGATAAATCTGCCATAGTGCCTGTTTGGATAACCAATCCGCCGCTGTAGTTTTTTTCACTTTTGCAGCGCTAGCGAGTTTATGGATTGCTGATTTACCCCTCCAGTATCCTCTTGGGGAATAATAAATTGATTCCATATTATTAATTACCAGCACCTAACATCAATTTACTTTTCATAGCCGATTTTATCAAAAAGAAAGACAATTTTTCTTTGAAGGATTTATCAGGAATAGCATTTAACGCATGAATTAATTTCACAATTTCACAATTAATTTAATCCGCGAGATGCCTGTTTTGCAAATTGCTGCTTTTATATGCAACATCATGAAGGTGACACGCCTTATCAATAGCGTTTATCGGATACTCGCCAGGTCGGGGCTGATTTTGATCATCAAGTCTGATATCTAATCGTGTTCCGGGACCACAGTAGCTATATCCTGGAAGGTGCTTTTCTCCGGGGTACTTTGCCCATGGGGTTCCAGGGAGCTTTGCCAATTTGGCTGCGATATCACCTCCTCGTTTTTTTTTAAAAACATTTCCGGATTTCATAGAAATAAATCTAACTTTTTTTGTACCACATGTTGCACATCTACCAGTAAGTGCAGATCTGTTATTTTTAGTTGTAATCGTAGTCAAGTCATCTGTGCCAGTACGCGTTTTACACTTCACACAATATAGATCCATAATTTATGTATAGAAATATGGATATAATTGATTTTTCAGCGACTAAAACAAGAGAACCAGTTAAGCATCATGCAGCGCTACCAAACTCTATCCGATGATTATACTCGGGCCATCTGGATCCGGTAAAACGCAATTGTTGCTCAATTTAATAATGAGATGGATGAAGTGGGATAAGTTGTATTTAATTGCCCCTAGCGTAGATTATCAAAGATGCTATGAAGTGCTAAAAGATTTTAACGACAGCGCGGTAGAAAAATCCGGCGAGGGTATTATTGAGTTTATAACCGATATCGATGAAGCACCGAGCATTGATGATATTGATGGAGATATTAACAATTTAGTCGTATACGATGATGTAATGTTAGATAAACAAAAAAATCCTGCTAGAATCTTTTCCCGAGGCAGGCATAAAAACACTGACGTGATATATGTCACTCAACGCTACACTCAGGTTCCAAAAGTCATCAGAGATAACTGCAATATTCTTGCTGTATTCAACGGAGTTGATACTCATACTCTTAGAAATATTTGGCAGACATGGTGTTCCGATATGGACTTCAATCAATTTAAAAATTTCTTTAGTAATGCTCAGTCAACCCCGTACGGATTCGCAACAATAAATTTACATGATCCTCGGACACGATATCGTAACGGACTGGATCAAATATTTGGTTGAACTCGTAAAAGAATTATTAACCTGTAGCAGCAGAGAGGGCGAATGACAACGACGCTGGCGTAGACGAGGAAGCGTTGGTTAGTCGACGCTTTTTTTACGATTCGACGCTTTTTTACGATTCGACGCTTGTGAGGTTCGCCCTCTCTGCTGCTAGGTTAGTGTTCGGACTGTAACTGATTCCTGTAGCTACAATGTTATACTAATGTCGTCAACAGACAGTCAACTATCTTTATGTGCATTTAAATATTAGATCTAATCGCTCGTAATTGCGTCGGTCCAGATTTTTGATGATTTTTTACATTATTGCACTGACATTGTTTCATCTAGATAATAGAGGTATTAAAGAGGACGGCAATAATAAACCAATTAGTTGTCATTAACAAATTTTGTGGAACGCGTAACGGTCAGTATTTCAAATAATTTGATTATTTTTTCAGCCATGTACCAATTTTTAGACACATGATCTTGAAGGGATAAGGATATAAATACGTACAAAAGATATTAAATGTATGTTACTTCATCTGAGTAAGTACAGCGTGGTAGTCATTATATATCATCAATAGGCAGGTCTTCAATGTCTGTGGTATTATTATAATTATAGGCGATTCAAGGGACTCGGAAAGGTTATGATGCTCGATGACATGCAGTAACTGAGATAGTCATAGTAAGATATAGCTCTGTAACTGTCAGATCCTGTTATTATATGTTCAGCCAAATATGTTTTAAATTCTGGAATTATCTATGTTGATGCAACTGTGACACAAATTATTAATTATTACTCGGATGCTTTATGAATCTTCCACCTGGTATAGGAGAGAAACATGGTTTTATGGTCAAATTTAGAAACATTTAATAATAGTTATAGATTTGTCAACGAAAAGCATGGAGTGACTTATAGTGATGTCAATGACACCGCTACAATTTTTACTTTGTTAGATCGTCAATAGGCTAAATGTTATTTGCCATTCCATGCAATAACCATTCATTAGAAAAAAAAACGTTTGTATGATTAAATAAATAGGAAACATTGCCGCGTGAATAAAATGGCAGTTATAGCCGGTAGTAATAAAACGAGTCATTTGGGGGACAAATATATAAAAACATCAACAACCAGAAAAATGAGGAAATCAAACACTGTCTTGAGAATTGATTTTTTTAAAGGGTTTATACCAAATTATGCGACCTTGTAACCGTACCCAATTATCAACAACTGTGGCAGTAACATATCGTAACACGTCGTAAACTAATTATGTCACAAATTGAATGTATCTCTCTCCTGCAAAATTGCTGAAGTTTGTCTAGGCAATGGAAAGACACTTAGTTTAGTAAGCAGAGATTACTTGAAGATCTGTGCTTTTGTAAATCATATGCCAAGCTGATTGTCAGGCTGACGGAAAAGCAATCAATCAGATACATGGAAATAGGTCTTTAATGTAAGCATCTACACGGAGATACAAGTTTTTGCTCATGATTGGGGGTCTTTATTATGTCTTTTTAATAATTCCAATAGTTTCATTCCCAATGTCGTACTACAATATTCAGAAACAGCGATTACGATCGCTCAATCAGACATAACCCATATTTGCAAGGGAGAAAAGGTCAGACTTCATCTGCATGTACGATATTTTTCTATTTGATATGAAAACGCAAATTTATACCATGGCTTGATACGTATCTCTTCGGAAAGAGATTGTAGGAATACATAATTATATTTTTCACCGCGTTCGTTTCTTGAAGCGATTGCCTGTGTCACCGTCAAAGAACATGTTGACCTGCTAACTGTAATTGTCAATCTTTCATGCTTTAGATACCGTTTACATAGATCAGTGCACGAACTGGAATTTATTGGATCATCACAAACAAGTATGCCTGCATATCAAGGATCCTTTCCCCCTGTTTTACCGTTTATTCCAGTTCGACAGTGTTTCTTTGCAAATGAATCGAAAGCTATTGTATTACCAATCACAAATAGCAATCTAAATCTCTTTAATGTTAAATGACTAATATAGCATAATCATTCATATATGTTTTCACCGGTACAATTATATAACTTTAAATGACATAAATTTTACTCTTCTCGATAAACCATCAGATTCCGTTGGAAGTAACAGTGACCAAAAGATTCTATTTAACAATTGTAAACATATTTATGTTTTATACTATTTAGCATGTTACTACATGGACATACTGCGTACTACATACTCGACTCTCATCATGTGAATTGGGCATAATCCGCTCTCATTATGTGAATTAGGCATAATCCGTTCTCATCATGTGAATTAGGCATAATCCGTTCTCATCATCGGAATTCTACTGTGATGGTTGACTTCTTCCGTGAAGAGGCCATCTGAAGGGGAAACTCAAAATTCACCCAGACAAAGCCCTTGTCATTGACCGTCTTCCAGACCGATCGTCATCATCAAGATAAACGAGCTGATTGGTGCACAGCCAAACTAATTCAAGCTCAAACATCACTAAAAGCCAGTAGAACCTAAGGAAACCTCCACCTCAAAATTGTTGAACCCAAACATATGTCCTCCATGTCTCATACCAGTCCTAGGACCTCCAACACTTATTGAAAATGTCAGAATAATAAACAAAACTAATTTGTTCATTTCTTGAACCGTAAACTGTTTTAATCTGTGTATCGTTCAAGATTTGACAGTATTTTATCTTGCACTGTATCATGTTGCATCTTGTGTCTTGGTTTGGGATCGTTACTGTGGTCAGTGATTTGTTTGCTTTTTATAACAATGGCTTAGTCAACTGTTTTGTTCTACCTCCTTCTGACCGCTCAGCTCTCTTCAATAGTTTCTGAGTTTAGCAGTACTTCGCCTAATTTCATTTTTAGATTAATTATCTGGCGTTAATGACCTAATAGTTATCTTGTACCATAGAAAATATGACGTCTTGTTGTAATTTGGAGATAGTTGAAATTATTTTTCAGTAGTGTTATAACAAAAACGGCAAATTTAACATGTGCAAAAAAGGAAATCGTTATGTCCAAAAAATGAAACACGAAATGCAATTCAATACCGACATTTGACGAGACTTTAAGCGTATTCTAATAATGGATACAGAAATAGAAAATAGAGCAGTCGTTAGAACGGCTTTCCATTTCAGCCTAAGCCAAACTCATTTTATGATAATCATCTACTTCACGGAATTGCATAAACCCTTTTCATTTATTTATTAAATTCGTGTACTAGAGTTTCGTTTATGGCGTACAACGATACCCCAGGGTAAATAATGTATATTGTCGTATTTCAAAATAAAGAGTTCGGTTCATCCTATGCCGCACGTGCGAAGTGCTTGTGATGAGATGAATCGAATGAATTCGATTCACAAACAATATATGTGTACAAATACCTCACCGCATGTAAAACTCTTTACATTACAGATATTCGTGTCTGTCGGCAGTCTACTATTAGGGCTCTCACATCTCGAACTGTAGAAGTAGGTATGTTTAAATCATTGCTTGTATATACGATATCACTATTGTACTACCACGTCAATTTCTGCATGATTTCGTGCTTTTGGTTCACACATAATGATGCATACGTTTATATTCTTGTTTACGACTTCGCGAAGGATTTTGTATTAGTAATATAAGGCTACATTTTTAAGAATTGTTTAGTACTGTAGGATTCTTATCAAAGTTAAGTTTATTTCAGAACTTAATGTTTTGCAATCATTGTGCGGGTAATATAGTCTGTATAACGTACCGTGTATAACGTTATTACGTTTATATGTCCGCGTCATTTATATAGTACACGGTATTGGATATGTTTTCAGCTGCCCAGTGTCTGGAAATTTCCAGACTGTCCGGTGTTGTCCGGTGCTGTCGAGTGTCTGGAATTTACAGCGTCCAGTGTATCCGGTGCTGTCGAGTGTCTGGAATTTCCAGCGTCCAGTGTGTCTGGTGATGTCCAGTACTCTGGAGTATCCCAGTTGTAGAGCTGTCCAATGTCTGGAGTGTCTAGTATCTGGAATATCTTGTGATGTCCAGTATCTGGATTGTCCAGTATATGGAGTGTCTGGTGCTGTCCAGAGTATAGTGTCTGGAGCATTCGGAAAGTGTGGAGCTGTCTGGAGTGTCCATAGTGGCTAGAGGGAACCGAGCGTTCTAAGTATCGGAGGGATCAAGGTCTACGTGGTGCAGGCTGTAAAGCCAACCACATGAATTATTCGTAGCATCTGTAAAGCTGATATTTTGGGGTTCGTAAAACCATATATATCTTTAGGGACTTTAAAGATCAGTTACATATCTGTCCTTTCTCATTTCCATAATATCACTACAGGAATAAAAATCTACATTGTTTGCTAGCTGAGTAAACTATATCCATCTTTCCATTAATCAGTCACTGTGAATCATTCACGCCTCGTGTTTGTCTTTTGTAGAGTAATTTGTTTGTATTTTTCTTCATTACATTTGTCCGTTATTATGTTAATAATGCAATATTTGAATTAAATATATACGCACGTGTTCATAATTTAGATGCTCATTCAAGTCATTCATTATTAAAAAGTATATTTATATCCTCGTCAAAAGTGTTTTGTTGTGAATCCGAAAAATCTCACCCAGTTCTCTTGTTACATCTACATATTTTATTTTAAGTCGACATAACATAAATATCATCAAATCTAAAGGATTACTTCTAGTCAATATTGCCATTTTAGGAAATCTAATATATGCATCCGATACACCTGTTATTTTTAACACTCACGTATATTCATTTTAATCGGATATCTCGTTTATGATGTCACAGCAAAAAAGAACTCGAAAAACTAGTGAACGTTCCCACGCAATATCAGACCAAAGGTTGCATCGTATATTCCTGTTCCAAATACATTGACACAGAAAACCTCACATAAAGTCAATTTAACAATGACACCGTGTAAACGTTCAAATGGAAACAGTATAAGACAAAAGAACTTAGAACCTGGGTGAATTAGATACATCGAATTTGGCAAAGAACCAAACCAAACATTTAGAACAAATGTTATGATCATTATTTTGGTCTTAGTCAAGGACATTTGCTTACCAGGTTCTTTATTATAATTTTAGAAACATACTTACTACTTAAAATTAAAATTTTATCTTGTAAACATTGGTAACAAACATTCTATACTGAACTTTTCCATTAGGGAATTGTTTTGTAGAATATACTAATTGTGACCTAAGACAAGTGGAGAAGTATAGAATCTTATTAACTGGGAAAATTATTTAATCCTGCAATCATATCTGAAGCATAAATCAGTCGTGTTATCGTGTTGTCCAGTATTTGACTTTGGCTCGAACTTATTTATTCAGAACATATCTTCACTCGAAAATGCAAAGCGTTCATCGAAAACCATTCTGAAAATAGAGACTTGGATTTATAGCGAAATTCAAATAAGGATATATTCAAAGGAATGTTGGCACAACACTACGACACAGGCCATCACAGGCACATCACCACTTCCAGCGTTGAATTTATTTTGAAATACCAATACACAGTTTATTCAGAAATTTAATCATGAGGACTTGCGTTAAAAGTTATTTAGAGTTTAATTCGCTATAAGGTAAGTTGCTTGCACTTTTTTTTGTATTCTCGGGAAAACGTTATTTGTTACAAAGACTGAAACAAACTTTCAACAGAACTTGTGTATATTTACATGGATGAGAAATTGATTGAAATGTTGGACACATTACTAAATCACATTTAGGCGTACTATTATTACGGCTCTACGATCAAAAGAGCAAAAACCAACAAGTTTTGTAAAATCAAAAATAATATTTTCACAAGAATTCGAAGTGAAGAAAGGTGAAAAGAGCTTGCAGTATTGCAAAATAAATTCCAAATAATACTCTGCCATGTTTTGATTGATCTGCAGCATTTTCCTGTATACTGTCTTACATTTTTAAAGAGTTTGTATTGTTTTTATATCCTGCCAGGTTTTTAATTGATCTGCAATGTTTTCATGTACACTTTCTTGGTTAAAGTAATTCATATCTAACTAGAGTTTGATTGATCTGAAGTAGTTTTGTGTCCACTGTACGAGTTCATCTACGACATTTTGTAATAGCGTGGTATCTTTCGGGGTCTTTTATTTGCCAGTGCATTCGCAATCATCTGCAAAGAGGCGCAAGTATGTGTGTAATTATGTGAAAGGAGACATGCCATGTACACGAACTGAGCCTTAAGGTACCTTATGGACCAAGCAGATTTGTTTTCGAAACCATTCGCATACTATAATAATTTACGCTTTTATTAATGCGAAGTGACCAATACATGTCTATACATTTCTATACATGTATTATAAACATTTTCTAATTGGCTACATTTATCTAAAGGTTTAGCCCAGGCATCAGAAACATCACACATTAGTGTTTCAAAGCTGTGTAATTCCCGTGCGGCATGTCTTTGTCAGACTAAAGAAAGAGCTTATTTAAATGTTTCACACCAGATTAATATCTCTGATGTTTTAGTGGAATTAATTCATCGGTGTTTTGCATCGAGATATGTTTGACCTTCTTTAGTACACAAACTATTATAACCCAGTTTGTTAAGCTCATTGCAGCATGAACAATATAGATATAATGCAAGATCTCTCTCTCTCTCTCTCTCTCTCTCTCTCTCTCTCTCTCTCTCTCTCTGCAATGTGTGCCAGTATCTGTTACAAGTGAGAGTTTTAAGTTCAAAATTGTAATTCTTAATTAAGTTCTTTGTACCAAAGGACACGGAACCATTGCAGATTTAAGTCATTGTAAGATAGCGTCGCACGAGATATAAACATCAATTTGTATCACCAGTTTATTTGCGCACATAAGTATATGTATAAGAGCAGTATTTATACCAGACAACGAGAGACCTTCTATTCGAGTAATTTGATATGTATTTTTGTATGCAAACATCAAAAGAGTGTAATATGGTTATATTTCTTGTTCCCGGTCTTGGCGCCAAAAGGCATGCCGAAAATAAACGGGTTACATTTTAACCATTCTAACGGCTATGAATTATGCGTCGTAATTGGCTTTAGACAATTTGAAAGACCATTTAAACCATTTCCATAAATTCTAGCATCGTTTCCTTTCGTCTAGACCAACCATTTAGCTAGAACTGTATCCATCCATTTGTCAGTCGGAAATGCGTATCTGATATAATACTTTTCCTAAAACACCATAGGTGTGCCATGTCGTATATTTATAATTCTCTCCATCTCATAGTGTGTGCCGAAAGGCATGCACAAAATGCATAAATGACAGGTGCACCTGTCTACGGCTTTCAATTTACATTACATTAGTTTGGGGATGTGTAATAGATCCCTACAAGCAGTATTTAAGTGCGTAATTTTCGCAGGATATTTCTTTCGTTATTTTCTGTCAGGATTGTTAAACATTTGTATCATTACAGAAGTGATCACGTGCATAAGGCTAATATTTTAGTTTGTATTTATTTATTATTTATGTAAATATGTTTTTTTATTGTTGCGGAGTTGTTTATTACCTCTTTTATTTCCATTTCACTAGATTATTTAGTAATAACAAGGTAATACATTTATGTTTCGTCTAATAGATTACTACGTGGGCTAAAACCATTAAAAATATTAGTGTTCAAACGTCAATGTCTAGATTTCGTAATCATTTTACTATTCCAATATTTACAATTACAAACCTTTGTAATCTAATTTCGAAACTATTGAAAGAGTATAATCTATAAAATAATATACGATGGTGTCTGACAGCTAAGTTTAAACAAAAACAAACACCGATGAATCTGAAAATATGATACAAAAAGTCGCTAATATTGAAAGGGTTGGTTGGTTGGTTGGGTGTTTGGTTTAACGCCATTTTTCAGCACATGATACATGGCGGCCAGTATCAATGGTGGAAGAAGAACCTGGGAAAACCCCTAGAAAGAACCACCGACCTACGAGAAACTACTGGCAAGCTTTCTCACATACCCACTTTGGCCGAATCCAAGATTCGAACCCACGCAGACAAAGGTTGAGATTGCAGTGATCCGTCACGGAGAGCGCTTTAGACCACTCGGCCACTCGGGGCCCCTTGTAATGATTGTACACACAAACTAAGATCTATTCATGAATTCTCTGTTGTATCCTATCTCATATCACATGCAGAAAGACATCGAAATCCCGAACACATTTCAAAGTGAAACTCAAAAATACACCAAAAGTCGTGGGGAGGTTGATTGTTATCGTAGCTTTAACAATTTTCCAGTCATAACACTACGATATCTGTAGTGAAGCCAATGTATAGTGACGTCACGCACTGGGACATCATGCCGAAAACACGTAGCATCATGTCTTAAAAAGTCACATTATCCGAACACCAGGCTGACCAGTACTACCGCTGTTCTGTTTGTGCTGAACGCAGCTGCTATTACCATTGTTAGATTTCTTTGCTATGACTAGACCGGAATTCGAACCCACGATCTCCATCATCTGAGTCAGACGTTCTAACCACTTAGGCCTCCAGAGCGGTTGCAAACATATGTGTAAGAAAACTCGGATAATATACAAATAAAAAAATGACGGTCAGAAGAATGGATTCATGACACAAGAGAACAAGTGTATTATTGTTTATAATTTAATTTGAAATTTTAATGTCCGAACATTTTCTTACACACGCTTTTATTTGCATACGGTGTCGCGGGCACTACTTGTAATAGAAATGTTGAGCCTGCTTAAGAATGGATATATAAAAGTTCAATAGGTAGCTTAATTTGTTTTGTCCTTGTACGTTTGCTAGTCAATTTTAATTTGTGTTCCGTAGCGTGCTTTCGCAGTTGGTTCTTTGATTTTAAAAAATGTCAAATATTTGTAAGGAATTATTTTAAAATATTTTAAGGCATTTATAAGTTCATAAATGTATTTTAGTCAGCTGATATCGCATGTATGCGTTTAAAGAATATCAAATATAAACAATGGGTTTTCATTTTGTTTTTTCTTCGCGTACCAACATTTTAAACATTGATGAAGGATCAGCATTCTTCGCTGCTTGAATAGATTTCAAAAAAAATTAATGCTCTGTGCCATGACAAATCTGTAGTTCATTTCCTTGAATCTGTAATAGTACACGATAATTTATGTTTATGCAATTTCTTGGTTCAAAATTTCAACTACTGGAACAAATTTAATAATTTTAAGACATTAGTAAATATCAACCTGAAAACAGTAACTACCCAGTATAATACTTGGAAATGGAAAGCCTTATTGCATATTTTATGACTGACTTCAATCTGCTTCTGAGGTTTAGTGGGACATCAAAACTTGTATCAAGCCAATTTAGTGAAAATTGGTTCCGATTACAAGCTATGAACAATTCTAGATCTGGTGCGAATAATCCCTGAGAGGATATTATTGTGTCATTGAAGCTTGCAATACTTTCGTAGCTTTAGCCTTAAACGTCAAGCTGTAAATAATTTAATCAAAGCAACATCAAGGACACGAAATGGTAGAAAGATTCGCATCAGTTAGAATGAAAGAATATATTGGTAGGAACTTCGCGTGTGCATGATTAATTTAGTCTCATAGATGCAAATTCACGTGGACATGTTACCTGTGTCTGATTGATACAGATATTATTATAGAATAAAAGAATTATCAAAATATTTGTCATTTCAGACGAACAAACACACTTATAAAATGTATTGTTGCTAAAAGTAGGTAAACTTATTTGAACAACGAAATAAAATTTCAAGAAAATCAAAGACTATTTAGCCAGATAGATAACACTTTTTAACTAGTGTTTGAGCATGGTTCTTTTGCGAAATTTGAAAACTACTAGTTTTAACCAGTCCATTCAAAGTTCTTAATGTTGAGGTCATGAACGTGTAATGGAGCGAACGTACTCTAGCAAAATATTGACGCTAAAACATCCTGGATAATACACACAGTAAAATATATACTGTTGGAATATAGTCACATACTGTCGTCACATTCAATCAGTAGTAAAAGACTTATATAATACAGTATATACATGAATAATCAAGTTTAAATAGCAAGTTCAGGAAATTGAAGAAACCTTGAACGAACAGTTATGTTCAAAAGAATGCCTCTGAAATTATACAGATAGCAAAAATATAAATTCCACCAACATCTATGAAAAGACTGTTATCAATGACGATTTCAAACTAATGAAGTTTTACATCATTTAACCGTTATTACAAATGTCCTAAACATAACCAAAGACTTTTTAAAACAAGTTAGATTTCAAACTTATGAATAAGTCTGTGTTCAGTAACCATACGAAAAATCTATCCATGAGAACTAATATATAAAATCTCTGCAGAGAAAATGAACGTTAACATATACCATGAAGATGTGTCGTTTGTATTGTGAATTATTATATATAAACCTAGTGTGTTTGTTTAAATAACCATCCTATCAAAGGAAGCAAATTCATCCTATGTGGATTCACTGTAAAGGGACAATGTAAGTGATTGGTGTATGGATTTTTACAACAACGTGCTAACATCATTATTTGGTCCTAAAATTAGCTCGTTAATGACAGATACAGTTAATAGATTCGCTATGTACTAAATACCCTTTATCTGTGACGTAAAGAATAATACCGAGCTTTTGGTACAAGGGATTACAGGAAATAAAATATATTCAGCTTTCCTCAGATTATTAGAAAACTACCAAGACTTTGAAAAAAATCACTATGTACAGTGCCTATGCAAACATTATGTCGACTTGGAAATATTTTTCATTCCTTTTGAAATTCAAAGACGGAAAGAAAGTTAACAAACGGAGAAAGAAATACATTATTGTCAAAAATTCTCTCAGATTTGATTTGTTAGTAGTAGTAGTAGTACATCTATTATTATCATCAACATCATCATCACTGAAAATCACCAATAGGTCACTATAAATAACAATCTTTATTTAGTTGATAACATAAACGCGTATGTCTACTCTTCGACCATGTAATCAATTGGCTATGCATACCTCGTTTAAGGTTTATTTCTTATATTTCATATTTCTTTTCAATTGTGATTACATTATTATAAATTTTCGTTTACAATCTAAATTACACGTTTTCGACAGCTTGCAAGTTACTGTACACATTATGGAACAGCTTGCAAGTTAACGTACACATTATGGAACAGCTTGCAAGTTAACGTACACATTATGGAACAGCTTGTAAGTTACTGTACACATTATGGAACAGCTTGCAAGTTACTGTACACATTATGGAACAGCTTGCAAGTTACTGTACACATTATGGAACAGCTTGCAAGTTAACGTACACATTATGGAACAGCTTACAAGTTACTGTACACATTATGGAACAGCTTGCAAGTTACTGTACACATTATGGAACAGCTTGCAAGTTAACGTGCAAGTTTATTGACAATTTAAAAAAAAAAATAAAGAACATGTGTTGGACAGTTTGCAAGGTAAGATACACGTTTCTGGACAGCTTGAAAGTTAAGAAACACGTTTTGAACAATTTGCAAGCTAACGTTCACGTTTTGGACAGCTTGCAAGTTACTGTACACATTTTGAAACAGCTTGCAAGTTAACACGCACAAGTTAGTAAACAGTTGTTTAACTAAAGTATACGTTATAGACAGTTTGCAAGTTAAGATACACATTGTGAACAGATCACAAGCTAAGAACATTGTTTAGACCAATTTCTGAGGTAAGGTACACGTTTAAGGACAGTTTTCAAGATAAGGTACACGTGTATGGACAGTTTGCAAGTAAAGGTGTACGTTTTAACCTGTTCTTAATCATTTTTCTATATGTTGCTATTATCACACGCCTACATTTTATGAACATACGCTTTCAACAATTTAAATTAACTTACTATCGCTGAAATCAAAATGACTTCCCTTACCTTGATATTGTCAAACGTGGATAATGGTATAAAGACACAATTTATTATATATTTATATATCTGTCAAAAGGACTTTTATATTGTCCAGGTCATACGCCTTCGCAATGGTATATTTAGTACACACATTACAGGAATATGGCTAGCTTTTATCATTTATCACTTTTTTCTTTTTTGTGTCTGGGGAATGGGTGCGACTCGTCTGGCACCTAGTGTGCGTACGTCTCGTCAGTGTATAAATATGGCGTGCCTCTCAAAACTACCAGCGCAATCTTGTTTTTGGATTTCAATCTATAGTAGTTGATGATTTAAGCCATCACTGTGAGCTCAGTCCCAAGAGTTTTACATTAAAATTTGAAATAGTATCCATACTTGTATCAGAACGAATTTTCACATCCTCCCTGTATTGAAGTCATTTTTTCCATCGTGTATCCTATTAATAACGTGAATTCACGTGTGGTTTCGAATGTTGTTACGAACCGTGAAATTAAGAGAGCAATGACTTCTTTATTTGCCATACATAGTAATTTTAGTCAGATGATATTTCCACGAAAATGTGATTATTGGCAAGAAATATGTTGAAAAGAAATAAAACGAATGAAAACAAAAGAAATAAAGATATTCTTTGAATTTACTTAAAGATTTAAGATAGCTTTACGTCACTGATTCCACTGAACCTTTTTATTTCTACTCTTTCGGTGAAACCTATATTCTTTAATGAAATCTAACCATAACAATCAAAAGAGATTTTTAAAACTCGCCTTAGTTATTTACACTTAGATTTCTCAGAACATTATTATGATCAGTAAGGCATTGGTAAAAATGTGCACTGTTGCAACATTACTCGATTAAACATTTTCCTTGTAAAAAGGGTTTTTAATGAGCTGTCTTATCCTGCATATTTTTAGAAGATTTGTTTAAGGAAACAGAAAAGATAAGAACTGCTTTGGCATGTATTGCGAATGTAAAGGACAATTGAAAACTCGTGTTCTTTAAAGTTTAAAACTGGTTCTGTCAGATAGCAAAAGCATTCTTCTATCAGGTAGCCATATGCGTCCGCTCCTAACAATAATTGCCTTCTCCAGCTCAGTCACCATATTCGCGTTGTCATAACAACCACAGCAAATACGTATGTGTTTTATAGCACACACCCAAAATTAATTAACATAAGGTCTCGTCAAATTCAGATATTTGTCACATGATTGGCTATATCTTTCTGAGGAAATGGGAGCAAAGTGCTCTTCCCAATGACACACTGAGGAGACCGAGATGTTCTAGATGGGTATCGAACCAGCTACAAAGGAATTACGAGTCAAACGCTATACCAACTGAGTTTAGCGAGGTCTAGGTTCATAGTTGTATAATTGTTAGCCCACCTTCATTTCGTTATGAAGGTGAATAAGTTTGTCACTAAGCCGTTTGACGAATTTTACATAATAATGAAATGATCACGCCTCTTCCATCATTTGTTTTCTTTTTCAAATCTCCATCAATTTCATGGCTTCTTTGGGTATGGCAGCTACTCGTTTCTTTTTATAATTTGTGGCTTTTTTACATATGTATTAAGAAAAAGTAATAAAATTGAAGATTAATGTACACTATAATAGCCAGTTATTTGTGGTATATTTAATATAATTATTAGTACCAACTAATTTTGGTGTCATATTCATTTTAGACTAACTTAGTTTTCAATTAGGTTTATTTTATGTAATCTAATTTGTATTTATTTTAATATCCCCGACACTTTTACAAATTTTAATCAAAATTGACTTTTAAATTGACTCATGAATGATTTACAAGTCACAAAATAAAGGCGTATTATAAAGCGAATTCAGCTGTGCACACAATTTCATTCAAGGTCACACAGTGTCAAACAATTTCAGACAAGGTCAAACTATGTCGACAGTGGCAAACAATGTCACACAATATCTCACAAGGTCATACAATGACACGCAATGGCTCACAATGACACACAATGGCACACAATGACCCACAATATCACACAAAGTAACACAATCACATACAAGGACACAAGGGCACACAATGACAATCAATGACATACAGATCACACAATGTCACACGAGGTCACACAAGGTCACGCCATTACATTCTTTAACCATAAACTACCTAATATTTAGACCTAGTTTTAAAGAAAAGTTTTCTTTCAATTAAGTTCAGATATACAATATAAGGACATTTAAACTATTTTTTACAAAAAATACAATTTGTATTAATAATCTGTAACTCTACCAGTTCATTAGATAAACTACAAGTGATCGTAACAATTGTTGGGCTTTCTCATCTAACTTTCTCTGCCTGAACGGGATAATGTGTGGTAATAGACTTTCGATAGAGAAATTATATTTGTAAGCTCCAGCGAATAACGTCTATTTTTAATTATTTTGTCAATTATTCAGTACAATAGAATCATGGGAGTGAAACTGGAGGTTTTTGATCGCAATAATCATTATTATTTTGTACCAGATATCATTGAGTCATTATAATGCTTGAATTGATATGGAAAGCAAATTAACATGCACTCCTAATGTGTAGACAATAATTTCTACTATTTGAGGATGCACTCCGCCCACTGGTTCTCACTTTTAGTAACGTAATGTTCACTTTAAAAGGAATAAACTTCTGGTTATCCTACTGTCTTGTGAAGCATTTTCATTCTACGTGGATAAGTATATTGCACATGAATGCGGTATTTGCAGTAACTGTCTACGCTTATGAACTATCTAGTTAATATTACAACTAATCATTAATGGTGTTAATGGCAAGAAAAAAAAGAGTTAATAATAGATTGCATATAATTGTTTTAAGACTGCGGTTAACATGTGTGATGATTGATGTCAATACTGCAATCAAAGTGGATGGTTATGATAGCGACGAGATAGGCCTTAGAAGCTGGAGCCCGAAGGGTGGAAACGTTTATACTCTCAGCTTACCTACCTCTCGAATGACACCATCCAATGTGCAAGTAGTGAATATGTTGATACTACCGGCTCATGATTTAAATTTCAGATGGTCCAAATATGTGTGTGCTTCCACGCGTAAATGCATCAGACATTTCAATGAATTCCAAATATATCACTCATTAAATAATAATATATTCCACTCACAATATATGCCGGTACTCACAATATATTCACCACAATATATTCCAGTACTCACAAGATATTCCAGTACTCGCAATATATTCCACTCACAATATATTTCAATACTCACAATATATTCCAGTACTCACGATAAATTCCAGTACTCACAATATAATCTAATATTCACGATATATTCGAGTACTCACAATAAATTCCAGTATTTACGATAAATTTCAGTACTCACAATATATTCCACTCACAATATATTTCAGTACTCCCAATATATTCCAATACTCACGATAAATTCCAGTACTCACAATATAATCTAGTATTCACGATATACTCCATGACTCACAATATGTTACGTGCTTAGGCCTGAATAAACAGTAACATAGAAAGAGTGAAAATAACAAGCTTGTAAAAACTTAATAAACAATTTATTGAGCACAAATATTTTTCAGAAAAGAAAAATAAACTTACAGTTTTAAGAATCAATTCCAAAACTAATCCAAACATAATTAAAAATATAATCCACTAGTGTAATTGCAAAAGTCCTGGTAATAAAATGTCCTAATAATTCCCAGTTCGAATCTTAGTGAAGCATCCAAGATGAAAGACGATGTCACGTGATGAAGTCAGTTCTGGTCTTATGCAATTCAATGAGCACAATTCTTTTCCAGATAAATAAGAAAATAAATCCTCTTGATCCAAACGAATTGAAATAATTTCAAGTAAAAGGTAATTTAAAATAACTCAAAACGACACACAACTTAGTATTCTAACAGCCCAACTTCTACTAAATAGTTCGCTCTAAAACATCATTTATATACCTGTTTTTACGTAAACAAGGAAGGGGTCACATGATCTTCTAGAATCTTCAGAACAAATTTAATTTCAAAAAATCTCGTGCACACCGTATGACCCAACTAAAAATAGAAAGATGTTTACAACAAAGCTCCATAATGTCCTTGGAATCAACCAATTATTTTAAAAGCTTGTTTACAACTCTGAAGCCATGTCAGAAATGAGGTCAACATCTGGTGTTTTTTCGTAAAGTACAAGTCATCCCACTTTTTAAAAAAATATCTCCTAATGAATCTTAAACTTAAAATGTCAAATTTGAATCTGACACACAAACAATTAAAATAAAAATAAATGATTTAAATCAAATATACCTAACAAATATGATCTAGTATTCACGATATATTCTAGAACTCACAATATATTCGCGTACTCAAAACATACTTCAGTTACAATATAGTGTGGTACTCGCAATATATTTTAGTCCTGACAATATATTCCAGTACTCACAATATATTTTAGGTCTGACATTATATTCCAGTACTCACAATTGTTGTTACATGCAGACTAAGGAATTTGTACACC
Source organism: Unio delphinus (assembly GCA_029339505.1). Lineage (NCBI taxonomy): Eukaryota > Metazoa > Mollusca > Bivalvia > Unionida > Unionidae > Unio > Unio delphinus. The sequence continues at coordinate 5,190,726 of JAQISU010000026.1, forward strand.
ATTAATGATTTCCTCTCACTGATTAATGACATTAATCCCAAAACAACAACATAAGCATTTGTGAGATAGCCATGTATGTAGACATCGGTTGGCCATGGTAAACTTCGTTCAGGATTAGTTATTGCTATTTGGTGATTTTGATTTTGGTCATCGGATATGACTTGCTTTGTACAGGTTTTATTATTGCCTCAGTTTTAAAAATAGGAGCAACTTTAATTTCTGAGAAATTACCTAAAGAAGATACCTAAAACAGCTACACCAACATATATTAAATAATGTTTTCAACATTAACGTTTGCAGCTTCCTGCTCGTTGTATACTCCAGTTCTTTCTTTAAACGTTTAACATTGGGTTTTTGTTATTCTAGCAAACGGTTTCCATGTTACCAGTTAAGCATCAGCTCCTTGTGGATATATTGGTTTGTTCTATCAAAATCTGATTTGCTGTTTATTTTTTTCTTTCTCAATATTTCCCTTATTAATAATTAATTTTGAGAAATATGATCCACACTATTTCTATACCATGACGAGGTGAGCATTATGGCTACCAATGCGGACCGTATCTATGGCAGTAGCAATTAATCTTGGTTATTAATGTTAGTGTCAATTTCGCTGAAAACAAAGCGGAAATATCCGTTGACCAGTCTAGATGTAATTGTGTACAATGATTACTTAAATAACTTTATATATTTCATCGATAAACGAGAGTAATACATTTTGACCGCCATGAGGAATGCATCACGGGTAACATATATTCACGTCACAGCTATAATATCACTTTGCAAAGAAGTAAGCATGAATTAAATTCTTAAAAAATTTGCTATCGACGGAGTTCTTTTTTTAAAATTCATTCGCGTGAAGATGTCAATTTTAATTTGTATCTATTTAAATAAATTAAATGTTGGTGTGCTAAATGACAATGATTTCGACCCTTTGTAGTTCATGCATGTAATAAATAGGTTAATGAAGTTTTACTGCGAAATATTAGTGTGGTCTCGCACGCTGGTCATTCGCCGTCTAAGAAAATATGTAGCTGTACAAATTCAATAGCTGATACAGATGTGCATTATGCTCAAAATCGAACTTCTATTTGAATCTTAGATGTACTGACAGTTTGTCTGACTCAAAGGAAGAGAAACAATACACTTCTAGTTAATGTATGTACAAAAAGAAAAATGCAGAATTTTCTAGTTCAAATCAATATTCCTTATTAATTGACATGTAATCAAAAGTTAATGTATTACTGAAATACTTCTTTCAAAACCAATACAACGTGTTATCATTAAGTCTCATGCGAAACGTTAATGATATCAGAAGTAGTTCTCCTGTACAATAAAACAATTATGGCTTGTTTGTCAAAAATATACCAACAGAAAACTATAATGTATCATTTCATGGCGTTGAAAGTCTTGATATAACTAGTTGCTGTCAAAATGGGTTAAAATGCAATATGGCATTCAACACATCACGATGAATAGATATCATGGACGATATATGGCATTCAACACATCACGATGAATAGATATGGACGATATCATCACAACTTTATCGTACTCGCAATACTGTTTGAAGTCAGTATCACCTGTTAGCAAATTAACAACTAGACGCCAGCTGCTGCTTAATCAATTACGTCTGTGGTGCACTTAAAACCTAGTTGTTTATTCCAGTCGCATGATCAGGACGATGCGTCCGAGATGAAACGTATAAACAACACTAAGAGAACTTGAAAACAAGCAGAAACGGTTTTGCAATATAACGGTAACGAGACAAACGCCGAATTAAAACTTAAGGTAATAAGAAATCCTTTTTTAGTGTCTATAATCATGAAATAATGTAATAAAAGTACAAACAGTGTATACTCATTTATCGAATCACCTGAAATAACTATCAATTCCTAAGCTTAATTAAGCATTAAACCTTGAATACTAAAATGTACCGATAACTGTATGATAATATCTTATTTGATCCAAGCCTTGGATTTCTCTAATTAGGAACTGTACGATTACAAGGCAACGTGTTCTCGCGCCATTACCTTTATACAAAGGTTTTATCTTTGACTAATTGAATAATTGATTATTTAGACAATTCTTCAACTTTCCAAGATGCTCGCTATGCATAGCCTTAAAGAAAACGTGCAATAATCGTTTCCTGTGACCGATATACAAATAAACATACATACATAACTTCAACAATTCATACACTGGTATCTTGTTTACCTTCCATGTTTTTATCATAGTTTTATTCTTTTCTCTCAATCACTTTACTTTGTGGAGATTAACAATATCCAGAGTTTCAAACATCAAGGTCGTCCAAGCTCTGGAAAATACGATTATTAATTTTAGACTCTTGTCAGACATTTTTGAAATTCATTAACTTCTTATAGGATGCATAGCATTCGATGCTGTTTTGACACATCATTACAGATATTTTGTTAATAACCATGCTTGGTTCACATCATAGCTTCTTAATTCCAAATCCGACCTTCCACAACTGGAACACAATGATTTCAGCATATTATACCTTTCATCGCTTCTGTCAAGATGCATTATAAATATAATGTGTGTGTGTGTGTGTGTGTGTGTGTGTGTGTGTATGTATGTATGTATATATATATATATATATATATATATATATATATATATATATATATATATATATATGTTGATTCACGAAATTACATCCAAGTATGAAATAAATGATTCATTTTAAAATGTTTGTAGCAATGTAACAACAACAAAAACATAACAGGTACATTCGTCCTAAACTTTTAAACACACACACACACACACACACACACACACACACCTACCTACCTACCTACACACACACACACCTACCTACCTACCTACGCACACACACACCTACCTACCTACCTACACACACACACAGAGACATACATACATGCATGCATGCATACATGAAATAAATGATTCATTTTAAAACGTTTGTAGCAATGTAACAACAACAAAAACATAACAGGTACATTCGTCCTAAACTTTTAAACACACACACACACACACACACACACACACACACACCTACCTACCTACACACACACACACACACACACACACACACACACAGACATACATGCATGCATGCATGCATACACACACACACACACACACACACACACACACACACACACACATACATACATACATACATACATACATACATACATACATACATACATACATACATACATACATACATACATACATACATACGTAGCCAATCATGATGTTATCGATACCAAAGACACAGACGACGCAACTGTTAAGTACTTACAACCATAATTGGAAAACAATTCCAGAACTGCTAACGCCACTGTATTTTCATTTCGATCGCATTAGTGAGGTTAAAGCTGATATAATTTTATCGGAAAGATACCACTAAATGGTCAGATATCAAAGACAGAGACCAATTCAATGCAAAAGGTATTCGGATTTCTTGGACATTCAATAGTGACATACAAGAAACATTCATTAACGTCGGTTGTCTGGGTCAAATAAATTTAATTTAAACAAATAGCTGTCGATAAGCTATTTTACGCACGACATAAAAGAAATAAGATATATTAGAACGGACAGGCACATATAGTTCATATTTATGATCATCCAAATATATAAATATATGTTTGGATGAACAGGTAGGTACATACAGTACATATATTTGTGAAAAAAATATACACATTACAATATCAACTGTAACAACCGTTTACAAACAAAAAACAGTATATACAGCCGTTAGAGGTACGCTTTTCTAATATCTAAAATGACTGAACATATGTGACTAGCAACAGAAAACGTAAATTTGATTCTAAAAAATTAATAAGAAATACGACTATTTCATTAGCAAAATGAATACAAAAAAGCGATGTTAATAATTGATATCTCAGACATTTATCGACTAAAGGATTTCCTGATCTTTTGAAATATTAAGCTTTCTGCCTAAGTTAGATAACTCGTGGAAATGGATCGTTATTGACACACCTCTAATCATTCTAGATCGACCGAAGTTCCTTTGCCATGTAAATAGCATTTTATTATTTGTCTGTTGCTGTCCTTTAATAGATCAATAATAAAAAGTAATTTACATATTAGGAAACTATTTTGGGATAATATCAAACGTATGCCTGCCGCATGCAGTGAAATCATTGCAATCAGTTTTGTTAAATACATTTTAAAATCAAGAGTATATATTGTATGGCTGTATTACAGGAGTATTAAAGATACCTGTTCAGAGTAGGGGAAGCTTGTTTTCTTTTTTAAAGTTTCATCGGCGTTATTATATTAATATGCCTTTAACAAAACGTTACCTGCAAATGTTGAAAATAACAGTACCACTTAATTGTTTTTGATGATAAATTATTGATATCACAATGACTTCAATTTACATTTAATGACTTAATACACGATAATTTACAGTCATGTAGTGGAATGTCCTATTCAGATTCTAGCAAGTCCACTTTCCAGGCAGATTTCTCTCCGAGCAATTTTAAGTTATATTCAAAATGTGTCCCAGCTACACCTAAAACCCGTCTTCATCATTAGCGAAAGCTTTGGAGGAGACTCTCTCTCTCTCTCTCTCTCTCTCTCTCTCTCTCTCTCTCTCTCTCTCTCTCTCTCTCTCTCTCTCTTTCCTCTCTCTCTCATAATAATATTACTAAAGCGGAATAAAACTTATATCAACTGTAAGTATATTTGTTTTTAAAATTAATTACCTCTTGATGGTTCGTCATTTCGCTCAGTTTATATTCCACATTAAGTTCCATGAGGGTGTATATTATAGGCTTAGCATTCATGTGAATGGCGTAGCTAAACTGGTGTTTGTAGTGCTCTACTTTTATTATATTGATTTAATCACTCTGAAGAAAAATATAGACTAAAAAAGGAAAACAATCAACTTATTACAAAGGTAATTATAAATAATTTCGACAGATATTAAAATACATTTTGTAGCGGAACCCTTCGGGGATGTAAGGAGTTCAGTCACTAGATCAATACACAGCTGCCTGTAAAAATATCTGAACTCCGTTCAAAAGGGCAAATATGTGTATTTGTATCTGATATAAATAAAATATATGTCAGTATGTACGCTGTCTCAATGATATACCAGTCGTTGTATACGTGTTTCATATATATATATATATATATATATATATATATATATATATATATATATATATATATATATATATATATATATATATATATATATATATATATATATATTGTCATCATCATCATCATCATCAGTCTCTTGACCTAGTGCGGTCGTTGAGGCACTGTGCTGCTGAGTATCTAACCAATTCCCTCCACTTGTCTCGCTCGATCATGTGCCAATGCCTGTGTCTCCGCAAAGCTTTTCCTGCACCATTCTGTGATGTTGTCACTCCACTTTTTTCTCTGTCTACCTCTACTTCTGCCACCTTGGACACTACCCTGCAGTACTAGTGACATGGTCATACCATTTCAGCTGTCTCTTTCTGACAGTGGTGAGGAAGTCTTCATAATAGCCTAAGTGGTAACTGATGGTGTTACGCACTTCTTCATTTGTGATGTGGTCCATGTAGGAGATGCCAAGGATGGTTCTGTAGCATCTCATTTCACGTGACAGGATTTTACGTCTAATTATGCTGTCAGGCTCCAGGCCTCACATGAATACAGAAAGATTGAGATGACTAGTGCTCTCAATTGTCTGATTTTAGTTTTCAGACATATATTCTTGTCTCCCCAGATGGGTCATGGCTTTGACATAGCTTCCGTTGTTTGTGCTGCTCGTGACAACATTTCTGCTCTTGATGCCTCTTCAGTGATTATGGAACCAAGATATTTGAATTGGCCCACTGTTTCCAGTTCCTGTCCTCTGACTTTAATCTTGATTGAGATTTGTTTGCCACTATTTGTCATCAGCTTTGTCCTCTCGGCATTTATCCCCATGTCAAATCTGGAAGATGTTTTTATCCAGGTTCTTCACTAAAGTGTCAAGCTCAACTTCACTGCCTGCCAGCCCATCAATGTCGGCTGCAAAGCGGAGGTTGATGATGTTACGCCCTCCAATGCTGACTGTCCCACAATGGTTTCCCAGGGCTTCGCTAATGATGCACTCTAAGTAGATGTGAAAAATGTGGGCGACAGGAGACAGCCTTGCCGTACTCCAACTGTTGTCTTGAACCAGTTCCAACATAACCTTGAGCAGTTATTGCACTGGTAGCCTTGGCGTACAGCTGCTTGATGGTGTTGGTCAACTTTTGACCCATGTTGTACTTCTTTATTGTGGCCCACAATGCCTGATGCCACACTTTATCAAAAGCCTTTCTGAAATATATGAACACATGATAGATGTCTTGTTGATGTTATGAGTACTTTCCACACAGAACCCTAAGATTGAACATTTGATCTGTTGAGCTTCTTCCACTCCGGAACCCTGTCTGTTCTTCAGAGATTATTTCCTCTGCTTGTGGGTTCAGTCTGTTCAAGATGATCTTAAGCATCAAATTATTAGCATGGCTGATCAAATATGATAGTTCTTTAATTTTGGCACAGCTAGAGATTGTCTTTTTTGGGAGTGTTATAATCAGTGACTAGGTCCACTGTTTTGGCCATACGCCTGTCTGCCAGATCTTGCTGAAGATTTGTGTTAGTATCTCTATCACTGATTCCCCACCTATCTTGATAAGTTCAGCTGGAATGTTGTCTACTTCAGTTGCATTTCCATTCCTCAGTGCTCTTATTGCTGACTCTACCTCTTCTTTGTGAATAGGGAAATCATCAGTTGTGGAGTTTGGAACTTCAAGCACTTCTGGGTCTCCTGTGGAAGGATGGTTGTAGAGTTCTTTACAATACTCAGTCCATCTTTCTGCAATGTCATTTGCTTCTGTGAGGCATTTTCCATTTTCGTCTTGAATAGTACTGACACTTGGTTGCTTCTGTCTGGTGAGGTCTTTCACAATTTGGAATGCCTTTTTGCTGTTATTCTTTATCAAACTGTTCTTTATTTATGTGCACTTGTGTGCAATCTAATTTTCTTTTGCTTTCTTCAAGCTTATATATATATATATATATATATATATATATATATATATATATATATATATATATATATATATATATATATATATATATATATATATATCTATATATATATTTATATATATAAATGAAAAACCCATAGACTTTAGGAAGCATGTTTTCATAACCTTTAGGTGTTCGAGAAAAGGTAACGTAGCCTTTGTTGTATACACCTGTGTATTTCCAGTTACTTTAAAACTACCAAATACTTAGCAATGCCAAATAAGATAAATAGTGAATACCTACATCATTATCCCAGAAGTCTTTTTGTCCACCGTCCATCGTCACTATCCTCATTGCTAGGATACATTACTTGTCTGCAGTAACAACAATTAATAAGCATAAACATGTTCATTTTAAAGTCACAACGCATAGTGTATGGAAGCTGTGATAGCAGCTATATTTGATTTTAATAATACATTCTCCCATGAATTTTAATATAATAATAATAATAAGTGTTTGTAAGAAAATAGAACGTGTGAAGCTTAATGAAAGATATGTGGACACTGGTGTGATAGTCTGGTACAGTTTTATTTAACATAACGTCTGAAATTGATGGTGATAAAGAAACCATCTAAGCTTTCGTTTTTGCAAAGTGAACAATCTTTCCCAAAGCTTACCTTGACATTTTTCTTTGATGTATAGCGTATCTATTCACATGAGATTATGACATTAAGATCGATTGGGATTATGACATTAAGATCGATTGGGATTATGACATTAAGATCGATTCGGTATGATATGTATTTTTATCCTAAGCTAGAACAACATGTATGGGGCTCATTGATTATATGTAACAACAAAAAAGATGTACTGGATCGGTCTTAATGTGTGTCGTGATATTTTAACTGCTTAAGAGGACTAAAGCGAATATATCGATCACTTATGGGATACTGTTCTTTTGCATATAAATACATCTTTCTGCAGAACCGCATGGAGTAGGTGATCAGGGGTTTCGAAAATTCAGGCTTTAAAAAACGTACACAGTCACTTGAAAATTAACCAGCGTTTTATTCTTGTGCATGTTTATTAAGTATTATCCACACTTTGAATAAAAAGACACATCTATTTTAGTTTTGGTGCCCTTTTGAGGAAAGTCAGGGCTCGTTTTAGATCTCCCGTTTTGCAGAGGTCAATATTGCGCCGAATTGATCTAATGTTACGTCAGAGCAGCGAAATGAAATATGTGGGTTTGTGTGTTTAATTTATTTACTGATATAATCAAGGATTGGAATAATAGTGGGTAGTCTTTGATGTGACAAATGTGATAGTTTCTTGTTATACTTTTGAAGCTCGATTAGCATTTTAATATTTATGTCCATAGCTCATTATTTCATTTATAGCTGCCGACTGGCAATCTTACACATTAATTTTTTTTTTTATTTTGTCTTGTGCATTTTACAAAAGTCTGGATAATGGGCAAACAATGAAGCTTGCAATTAAGAAGATGGAAAATCGAAAGGCGGTCTTGAAGCTAATGAGACACAAGAAGTAACATGGATAGTTAGAATTTTAATATATATATATATATATATATATATATATATATATATATATATATATATATATATATATATATATATATATATATATATATATATATATATATATATGTATGTATGTATGTGTGTGTGTGTGTGTGTGTGTGTGTGTGTGTGTGTGTGTGTGTGTGTGTGTGTGTGTGTGTCTTGAAAATAAATGTCCGCAGTCGCTAAACTATCTTGCGGGAATTATAAGGGAAGATAAGCTACTCACACGTAATTCACACTACGTCAGATGATGAAATAGGCTGTCACTTGGTCTGTTATTGAATGGCATTAAATTTTTTGTTTATTTGAATTTCACCTTTTATGAATTCAGTAATTAACTGTCGGCATAGCTGACTGTGGGCTCAAAGCTTTGCATCTCTCTATCACTACTTTAATTTCTAACAAAAACGAGCCAGGGTGTGTCTTCTTTAATACCAGGAGCACCCTACCCGAACCTGCTTAACGGAAACCTATACATGGGCACTCTCTTCTGGAATATGAATTAGACATAAATATTATCTTTATGATCTAAAGTTTATTGGTTAGAAAGTAGTAGTGAACGGTGTGAGATATTTTCCATTTTGTGTATTTGAATTTGTTCGATTTTTCATATTTTGTATGTTATATTTTTATATTTTTATGCTTGGTAGACTTTTGATTACTTGCAGTAATTGTGAAACAAAAATTGAGCAAATATCTTACTTGAGCGAAGTTAAGGTCGACAGGTAAGTATTTGGTTAGAAACGTTAACATATGTCAATTGTTTGGTAAGCTGAGACAAGGTATCACTTATTGTTAGTATAATAATAACATGCCTACGAAAAGACAAACGGTTAAGGAGTACCATGTCATGGGCGGAGAAGATCTCGGCTGCGAGTAGATCGAAGGGCGGGGATTGGAAAGACGTATTAAACTCTGAAAACTGAAAAATGATGTCAAAATTATACACTCAAATACTAGATTGATTTTGCAAGAGCATTCTTCTTTCTTGTGGAATAATTTTCAGGATTATGATAATTTGCGAGTGTGCTAGATGCAATGTATGTTGTGAATAACCACTAAGATTTTGAAATACTCTACAAAGTAAGGGCATCAAATGAGCAGACCAACAGGATAGGATACTTGTTTAAACCGCATACGGTGTTAATTTTGAACGAGCTAATAAAACAGTAAAAGCAATATTTTTATCTTACTTGCAAAATATTTTTCTTACTTTGATGATGATGATGATAAGAGAGAATGGGTGTTGGTCAGTAGATGTGATTAATGGTTACTAAGGCTATGTATGGGTCAGTAGGTGTCTGTACTTTTAACCAGAGCGAGACCAATTGTTAAAATTCAATCATAACAGTGTCCTCAAATGTTAAATAAATTCCCTTTGTTTGCATAGCGCCATACAATATTTAGGGACCAGGGTGCCGTTTGTGAGTACAGTCGCCATTAACTACTTGCAGTACGTCGGTGCTACAAGCAATGCTGTATTCTGCTTTCTTCTGATGATGATGATATGAGTTATTCAGAACAAATCTCATTTCCTCGAAAACTATCTTTACACAGGATTCCAACTAGTTGCTTATTCAAACTCATGGAAAATAAACTTATGAAATCCAGTAAGATCTTTATATGACCATACAATTTATTTTAAATATAAAATCAAATTTTTACATGCGTTGAGAGACTTGTAATAGACAACTGTGTCTAACTCTGAAAGCTTCATCTATAAAGATAACGTCATACATATATGTCACAGAATTAAGCGAAAATTGAATTTTTTTTCTTGAATTACAAACTAATCTCACCATTTTTTTTGTTTTGTCGTACATGCGTTACCTGGGGTGAATAAGTGATTTTCTCCAAGGTAAGCGGCGTGTAACGATTTGCATGTGCCTGACTTCGAATTACATGAAGTCCGGAACATTAGAATCACGGGGTGCACGATAATGTTGCCGTGAATTGTGCTCACCTATTTGATGGTATATAAGGCAGAATATTTCTGATAAATATTACGGGACCAAAAGTATCTTATCACAGGAAAGATAGCTCGTCATTCAATCTCCAGCCAAAGGGGTGAGTGTTTAATTTATATTTCGTTTTATTGTGAATTTTTATTCAGTTTATCATTTCATATAATGATGCCTTTATTACAATGCAGATTTTAAACGTGGAATATTTGGAATTACTAGTCACTATTAGACTTTAAATGCAATAGCGTAATCTAAGGTTTAGATTATTTTTAGAAACAACTATTATTAGTCTGGTATCTTTATTGTAGCTGATAATGTCTTTGAGATCGTAGCTGAAATTGTAGATGATTTGTTGCGGAACATCTCTGATAACGTCTCTGATATCGTAGCTGATTTGTTGCGGAACATCTCTGATAACATCTCTGATATCGTAGCTGAAATTGTAGCTGATATTGTAGCGGAGCATCTCTGTTTGTCGGATTGTCTGTCCGTCTACATCTGTCGTGACGTGTAAATATCCGGAAATCTAGAAGTCCGAGTGTCGGAGCTGTCTAGAGTTGTAAACATCCGGGGTGGCATCTAGGTATTTGAGAACGTTGGTTCTAGTAGATGCTGTATGCTGTCTGTACGTATAACTGTGGTGGATCCGTGAAGGTCAAACGGCCGATAAAAGTATTGGTCAACCCTAGGTATTCGGGGAAACTGGGCGGCGATTCAACAGTTGGTGAATCGTACGGTTATACAGGGTCGAGACACGTGTGTGTTGCAATTATAGTACAATTGAATACATTGTTATATTAACATAGTTACTTCAAATCACAATAGTATTTCAAGGGATTGCATGAATCTCAATAAAAGCTAGCAACTTGATTAAATACATGTATATTCCTTTGTATCTGTGTTTTATTTTGTATTAATATTTCATTTATTCATGTATTGTGAATGGTTGTGAGTGTAATTGTGGGTTGAACGCATGAGTTATTGTGTTGATACATCATTATTTTTCTTTAATAATTTATTTCATAAATTTATATTTTCTTTCACATATTTTGTTTGTGTTGTTCATTTAATCCACCATCCATTCGGTAACAATTCTGTTACAATATAACTAAACATATCATGTAATTGATTAGACACCGTTGATAAAGAATTAACTGATTGTTCATCGACTACTCATTCGTCAGTCTAACGATTACATACAGCATCAAACAATAGTCTATTTACTGAACATTGTTATCGATGGAAATCTGTGAGTATTGCATATTTACAGCCAAGCTGCATTCGTCTAACCTGACTTGGCAGTTCTAGAATAACCATGGATATCATGTATTTGAAGCAATTGCCGAATTACCTTTGATGATTGGATTGTCGTTTTTTTTTTACTAATATTGATTAAATTGTAATATTTAATAAACTAATTGTTTGATGTATCCAGAGTGGCGTATTCTTTTCATAATGGATTTTTCCTTGCTTTACCCGAGAAAAACTGATCAATACTGCAGAATCCAATAAGTTTGTTTATCAATAAAAATTTAATCAAGTGCACAAAGAGTCTTTGCGGAGAACGAAATACTCATGATGAAATGAATGTTTTAATTGACTGTACTCAGTGCATTTGGTCTACAACCAATCTCTCTCTCTCTCTCTCTCTCTCTCTCTCTCTCTCTCTCTCTCTCTCTCTCTCTCTCTCTCTCTAACGCACACTCACACATAATGTGCGTTCTCCTGATAATCCTTTAAGTTCTATACGTTTGTGAATAGTAATGTGATCTATGGGATATTGTACCTATGACTTAAATTATGTTATTTGAAGACGTCACTTGGTTGTTCGGACGAGTGCATGATGGGAAGTATCAGTGTGAGGTAGGCGTTCGTTCAAATCATGCTGCTGTATCATGGTTTGGCATAGTGTCATGGACTCTACATAAACTCTGAACAGGACATACAGATATTAGTATTGATATACCTCTATAAAAAAACCCATCTGATTTGTCTAGATATCTTTCAACGTACAAATTGAATATTAATGAAACTAAACGTCATTCTAAAGCTACTTCTAGTAACGAAAACATAACTTTGGAGATTATATCGTCTTGCCGAATGGTTTATCCCACAAATTAAGAAAGCGAACAGTAATTATATATACACAATATCCTTTTTAAGTGCTTGTAAACGTGAAAAACGGTCTGATATCTCACAGGTGACAGTCTCAGAGCAAAACGTCTTTGTAAATATGTTTTATAAGTTTTGTTATTAATTAAGTTTCAGAGAGACCTAAGGATAAAAGTAGCATATGTAATCATAAATCTTTCCCCCAAAACGATGTAATGATATAGCATTTCAAGTTTTGTAATGGTATAGCGTTTAGATGTTGTAGAGATAAATGTTTTGGATAGTGTAATTGTATACCGTTTGGATGTTGTAGAGATACATGTTTTGGATATTGTAATTGTTACGTGCTTAGGCTCGAATAAACAGTAACATAGAAAGAGTGAAAAAAACAAGCTTGTAAATATTAATAAACAATTTATTGAACACAAATATTTTTTTTCAGAAAAGAAAATAAACTTACGATTTTAAGAATCAATTCCAAAATTAATCCAAAAATAATTCAAAATATTATCCACTAGACAAATTGCAAAAGTCCTGGTAATAAAATGTCCAAATAATTCCAAGTTCAAATCCCAGCGAAGTATCCAATATGGAAGACGATGTCACTTGATGAAGTCAGTTCTTGTTAATAAAATTCTATGAGCACAATTCTTTTCCAGATAAATAAGAAAAAAATTCCTCTTGATCCAAACCAATTGACATAATTTCCAGTACAAGGTAATTTAAAATAACTCAAAACGACACAACTTCGTATTCTAACAGCCCAAATTATAACTGAATAGCTTGCTCTCAAAATATAATTTATATATCTGTTTTTACGTAAACAAGAAAGGGGTCACGTGATTTTCTAGAATCTATCAGAATAAATTTACGTTCATAAACTCACGTACCCACTGTATGACCCAAATAAAATAGAAAGATGTTTATACAAAACTCCATAATGTCTTTGGAACCAACCAATCATTTTAAAAGCTTGTTTACAACTCTGAAGCCAGGTCAGAAATGAGGTCAACACCTGGTGTTTATTCTGTAAAGTACAGGTCACCCCCTCCCCCGCCATGAACAATCTTAAACTAAAAATGCCAAATTTGAATCTAACAAACAAACAATAAAAATAAATATAAATGACTTGTACCAAATATACGTAACATAATGGTATAGCGTTTGGATGTTGTAGAGATACATGTTTTGGATATTGTAATGGTACAGCGTTTTGATGTTGTAATGATACATGGTTTGGATATTGTAATTGTATAGCGTTTGGATGTTGTCGAGATACATGTTTTGGATCTTGTAATTGTATAGCGTTTGGATGTTGTTGAGATACATGTTTTGGATATTGTAATGGTATAGCGTTTGGATGTTGTCGAGATACATGTTTTGCATATTGTAATGGTATAGCGTTTGGATGTTGTCGAGATACATGTTTTGGATATTGTAATGGTATAGCGTTTGGATTTTGTAATGATACAGGTTTTGAATGTTGTGGTGGATCTTTTTGGATGTTGTAATTATATAACATTTACATGTTGTAATGGTATAGCGTTTGAATATGGTATGCTATAATGTTGTAAAGTTATGATGCTGTAATGATATAATATTTGTATGTTCTAATAATTTACTTTGGGATGTTGTAATAATATAGTTTTTGGATGTTGTAATAATAGTTTTGGATGTTGTAATAATAGTTTTCAATGTTGTAATAATAGTTTTGAATGTGTAATAATATAGTTTTTGGATGTTGTAATAATAGTTTTGAATGTGTAATAATATAGTTTTGGATGTTGTAATAATAGTTTTGAATGTGTAATAATATAGTTTTTGGATGTTGTAATAATAGTTTTGAATGTGTAATAATATAGTTTTTGGATGTTGTAATAATAGTTTTGAATGTGTAATAATATAGTTTTTGGATGTTGTAATAATAGTTTTGAATGTGTAATAATATAGTTTTTGGATGTTGTAATGATAGTTTTGAATGTGTAATAATGTAGTTTTTGGATGTTGTAATGATAGTTTTGAATGTGTAATAATGTAGTTTTTGGATGTTGTAATGATAGTTTTGAATGTGTAATAATATAGTTTTTGGATGTTGTAATGATAGTTTTGAATGTGTAATAATGTAGTTTTTGGATGTTGTAATGATAGTTTTGAATGTGTAATAATGTAGTTTTTGGATGTTGTAATGATAGTTTTGAATGTGTAATAATGTAGTTTTTGGATGTTGTAATGATATAGCCTTTGTAAATTGTAAGATATAGAGCTGATATATCGTAATAATATAGTAATTAGATGTTGCAACGATATAGCTTTTATATGTTTTAATGATATATCTTTAGAATGTGGCAATTAAATAGTTTTGTATGTTGTAATACATAATAATTGTATGTTGTAATAACATAGTTTTTTATATTTAATCATTTATTGATGCGAAAATAAATTCCTTTGAGTTGTAGACATGAATTTGGGTAGAGGTAGTAGGTAGTGCCCTTCAAACAAATACAGTTTGAATCATTTTAATCATTCACATAGTTTGTCATGCTTATTTGGCAACGGTAAGAAATGAAATTAATTGGGAAATGTCCATTAACTTCTAAAGGAATAAAATATGTCGACATTATCCCCATGTAACATTATTGAGATGAAAAAAGTGGCAAATTAAATTGTTGCATGCTTGGAAATAATTCTAAGTCCTAGAAAAACATGTTTCAATATATAAAGGTATTTTATAATCGATCTAGTATTGGAAATAAGTGATGTCGTCAACAGAAATGATTTTCAAAAACGTTTCGTTGGTATATCTACACTTCTGATGTAGTGTGCATGTTGCAGTGTGTACGTCATTTCTTCTTTGTAACACTACATTCATCTACAAAGTGTATTAATGATTTCAGTGTTTTGCTTTAGTGTAATAAGTAGATAGTACCAAAATGTCAGCCAATTAGGGTCTGAACCTCCACTGAACTTATTTCATACAGTATTTCTGTCTTGTTCAGGCGTCATCTCGATTTCCATTTTGATGCAAGTTTTAAATGGCTTTTGAACAACAAATATCAGTGACATTGGAGTGAATTAATAAAACAAACACTTCAAAGAAAAATTTGGAGTGCCTCACAGGCTTAAATGAATGTGCTCGAGAAGCGATAGATCTTGCCACAATCTGAGAATGAAAACTTGTGCCTACATTGACGACTGTGGAGTGAATAAAGCATTGAAATACTCGATACTGTTCATAACCAGTGAAGTTAAAGTTTGTATCAACAACTTCTGATATTTGTCATTCCCAGACTTTGACAAACTAAACGTTTGCGAACAATATTGTTCAATCCAGTAAAAGTTGAAACCCTAACTTTATAACGGTACTAAATAAATTCTCGCATAAATTGACATGAAAGAATTTCAAAGGCTCCTTTTTATGCTATAATATATACAAATATTCGGGAGAAACTTATCGCTGGATTAATGATCGGTGGTATCCTGTATGGATTCCGGTAATAAAATTTGCAAATATGATAGCATTTCAGAGCCTGCAGAGATATGTCAAGAGTGGTTAAATGGGATTAATAGTTTATGTCTTTGTGGGTGTTATTGTATGAGCCTGTTATTATTTGCGTTGAACTAAAAGCCTATAGCCATGATTCGAGTATCATGATTGATTTTGTTCTATATTTATGGTCATATTTACATTAGAAGTGTTTATGGTAGTAATGATTAATCTTTTATGCCTGGCCTATTGTATATCTGTATTTCATAAGATCAGCCTTTAATAGAAACCAGTCGTCATGACGTTCAGTTGTGTTAAAGGATGCCATTTATTCTGATTTATACCTATTCCAGTCAACCTACAATTTGATTAATACAAAATCGTGAGCATTTTATTCGAGAAGTAATTTAACAAGTAACTTTGGAAAATTCTTCCTTCTTATCGTCTCGTAATAGCATTTAACCCTTGCACTTGCCCTTAGAAATCAGGGGATT
Source organism: Unio delphinus (assembly GCA_029339505.1). Classification (NCBI taxonomy): domain Eukaryota; kingdom Metazoa; phylum Mollusca; class Bivalvia; order Unionida; family Unionidae; genus Unio; species Unio delphinus. The sequence goes on from JAQISU010000026.1 coordinate 5,207,383, forward strand.
ATCTGGTTTCCGTAAATATCCGATAATTCATAAATTTATTTGCATTTGTTTACAAAAGGCAAGGGGAAATATGTAAATTTATCATCTCGCATGCGGTGATATTGCTACAGCATTGTTAACACCTAACCAAGCAACATGCGTAAAATTTGCCTCTCATTTTTACACCACAGCAGTCTTCTATCTAATTAATGTGTTTTTAATCTGCTACAAATCTCTCTAGTTCAAATGTTGAGAAAATACCATGTGCATTTTGAAAATAGCTCACTTTTCACAATTGCATTATATGGGAACGGGTTACTGAGCAAGATTGCGGAGCTAACGAATACAGTTCTGTGCCAATACTTAATGACACGTTCATAACGAAACTGTTTAGATAACTGTGACTAACTTTTTGCGGCCATACAATCAAAGGGATGTCAGACAACATTAGCATATGTTTTGTCCTTATGGTTCGGTTCCAGGGATTTTGAGGCATCGCTGAAAGTGTGCAATGCACATGTAAATTTGTTTTGCTCGAGAATTCCAACCGTGTAGAGCAGGTTCACATAGATTTTCTTTGTTTCACCCACTTGGACTGACATTTAGCTTTGATCCGTATTAAGAACAATATATGTTGTGGGAGCCAGGCAGCTGATTAATGTAACTGCTTCTGTGTGCTCAAGAAAAGTGCTTGAAATTCAGCATTAGACTTCATGTCATTAAAATGCCGTAAACAATTTTCGCCATCTAAGAATTACTAAAATTGTATCGGTACATTTTTTAAATTTGGCACTGAAATTCAGGAAATGAAAATAAAAATGCAGTGCTAATAATCTTCTATCAGATTCACGTCAGAAGTAATGGTTAGCTTTTGTGTACTCTAAAAATTCCAATTAGCCCCTTCGTTTGGATATTTAAAGCAAGCAAAAGTATATGTTCTTCAATTCTATCTATATTTCTCTTACTAACACACACAAATAAAAGCAGAATAATTTTCTTTACATTTTTGAAATCAGAAATGGAGTCTAAATCTCAAGGGATGTATTTGGCAAAGATCCTGATAATTCCACTAAACCTCAAGGTATGTCGTTGGCATAAATCACATGATAACCCCATGAAGCCAATGAACGATATTACCTTCTTAAAAAGGATTTAACCAAAAGGATGAAGCTGGACTTACTGGCGATGCTAATCATAATTATCATTCCATTGATAATTATAATTGTCTTTCTGTTGATATTTATAATTATCATACCATAGCTAATATAAAATAATACTGAATAAGACTCTGTTTATTCGGAAATATTAAATATTCTAAATATTATATTTCACACGTTCAATGCTATCAATTGCAAATCAGATGTATCACAAAATATTTATCTTCTTTTTCAAGATCGTGGAACTCAGGTTTCCTTTCTTTAAGTTATGGAGAAATATCGCAATCACCGACGGATTAAGAAAATTACGTCCAGACCACATCTTCGACCGACTTGAACATCGGATATTACCCATAACCGGCAAAATGTATGTGTTGTTAATGCGGCTACATGTGATCGACATAATGCATGCTCTACTGCTTTCGATTGTTGCGTTTGAAAATCTTATACCTACAGATTGTGCATAGCTTGAGATTCCAATGACACGTGCATATAATATATTCAATCTATTGTATAGATTGACATTATAGAAACTTATTCAGGAAATTTTGTTTCATATTTCTTCATACCTGCATTTTTCACATAGAGAAACTATAGGAAATGGTTAAGTCCCTCGTTTGTGTGCTTATTAATTCCGTAACTGGATTAAGACCTCATGAAAACCTAAAAGTAAAAGATCACCAAACCAGAAAGACCGAACAATATCCAAGAAGAAAATAAATCCAATGTGGAGTTTGAACTGTTTTGAAAATCACTAAAAAAAATGAGACCGCATGGATATGAATCCACAAAAATCAATAACGTGGTAGGCAGTCTGAATCAATTAGAACGGCTGTGGACTCGTTTTAGTTTCACAAAAAAAGATATATGTTTGTATTATGTGCTAACTGTCATATTTAGGAAAATAAAATATTATGCAAACTATTAATGGTTCTTGGCAGCAGCACATGCAATTTTACTAACATAAATATTACATTTGTAGTTTGTATTTAACAGATGTATACACTAGCCATACAAAAATACCATATAAATGTTAGTATGCTCCTACTCTATATAGGTTATTTACAGCATCTAAGACCCCTGGTCAAAGTACATTTTCAGGTTAAAAGGTCAATGATCCTGTTCTTGACAAAATTAAAAAACAAAAGCCTATATAACTGAAAACCACATAATTAACTCAAAGAGTTTTTTTTTTTCAAAAGTTGCATTCATTTAAAAAAAATACTGGTGTCGTGAAATACGCGTATTTTTTTATTTACATAATTCAAGTTGACCTTTGGGTTTAACAGACTCTCTTAGCGTAAGTGGGCGTAATTATTATTTTGCCTGTTTCATGTTTATACGCATAGATTAAAGCTGACGTTATAGATAAATAATATATTCATTGATAATATTCGTATTCCATAATAAATCTCAGGATGAAAAACCCCTTACACCTGTGGAGGCTGATTAATAAGACTTAGATTTGTTTAAACTACCGTACAGGGAAAACCAACCGTTTACTATATGTAAATCATTGTTAAAAGTAACATTTTAGGAAAAAATAATTTACAAACTATATCACTGCCGACATAACGGGGATAATCAAAACGGCATTTGTCTCGAATAGAAAGCGATGATTTTACAATATAAATCGCATCCTAATTAGGGTTTCATGTGTCCAAGAAAAGGAATAAGACTGGAAGATACGTACGTTATACGCGCATAGTAAAAACCTCAAGCCAATAGCACAACCTAAACCTTATGTTATAAAAGAAATGCCGATACGAAAATGTACAAACTATAGTTGTTATTTTTGTACGCCATTGTTGCCTGAAGACACGCAAGAACCTGATACAACGCAGAATACTCTGTCTTATTGAAATTAAATATATATTAGACACGAACGAGATTTTTAACTCACGCATCCCACACACTCCTCTTTTTTTTAGAAGCTTTTAAGTTTTCTCTTTAGCCACTTCCCCTAAAACAGTTCCAAGATATTTACCTACTCAGTAAAATCGTCGGCCTCTTGATTGGCTGGTGTGTTGTTTTGGTCTTTTACTACTGCTACTACCATTACTACTACTAGTACTACTACTACTACTGATAATAATAATAATTTAATAATAATAATAATAATAATAATAATAATAATATTTTTTAAAACATCATAATAATGACTTTATTTGATTATGGTAACAAAATTAACTAGCAGATAGCTTACATTATATTATGGCTTTGCAAACAGAACAAACATACATGTAATAAGTACAGGATCTACAAAGGTTAACATGCACTGTATATAAAACTACGAAAATAACTTCATGCAACATATATATTGCTTACGTATTGTTACCAGACATATTCATCACAACTACCACTTCATAAAAGTTGGATTGTTTATTGAATCATTTGTCAGAGGTATAATTTCTTGAAAGCTAAAACAGTAAAGCGTCTTCTGATGAAATTCCCATGACTACATGTGTTTAGTAGCGTACTATTGGGAAAAGGGGCTGACAGCGTTATAAATTTTTGTGGCGCCAAAACCCCTTAGAGCCTTCGTCGTTGCCCTGAGCGCCATTTGTTAAACGTAAAATATGCACCATTCTCATTCAAGAGAAGAGAAGTATCTAAGTGTAAACCCAATGTTAATGTGACCATCTATTCAAGGGTATCACTAACATGGCTTTCAAGATGGCGGCTGTGGCAGCTATATTATTAGCGCACAGGGGTACTATCTTCAATTTGGTCCTAGTCGACGTCATAATACGTATTCTGCGGAATAATTCGATGCTCATATAACTTTCTGTTAAGGATGAGTATTAAAATATTCAAGCTGGCTGGACTTGAGGGGGGGGGGAGGCTGTGCTGGAAGAGCATGGCCACTTCCAACGTCAAGCAAATAGCACCTTGTAAAAGTAAGGGTTGCTTTGTAACTTTTTGTAAATTATCCTTGTCTTTATCGACATTTAAGAAATACAATGCACAAATAAATCAGGAAAAAACAGAAAATCAGATTAATTTTAATAATCTTTGTTTTGTACGTTATGCCACTGGATCGCAGTACACATACACATCAAATGTAATAAATTTCTGTGATAATATTCTTCTTTAATAACAAAACAAGCAAACGTACTTTGTCAATTTGTGAGTCATTGTTTACATTATTTTGCAATAAAATGTCAAACAAGATCAGCAGTGATCAGTGGCGTAGCGAGGATATTTGGCCCAAGGCAAGACACCCAAATTTGCGCCCTCGGCTGCCCCTGTTGCGCAGTTATGTTGATGCTTTGGGCCCCATTTGGCGCCCCCTAGCCACCGGCGCCCATGGCGAATGCCCCACCTGCGCCCCTCCCCTGGTCACAATGCCACTGGCAGTGATTAAATTGATTGTGGACTGACTACCTTTATCATTACACTATATATACATGTATATGTATATACATGGTAGAGAAAGAACTAGGTAAGAACAATCTACCTACTCTAAGTTACTGGTTCAAATGATAATCAGAAAAGATTTTATGTAAATGATTAAACGTTTTGATACCAAAAATAGATTAAGGATATCATATCCAATGATCAAACTGTATTGATAAATGGCAGACGATACTAATCTACGTGCTTTTAACTAAAACGGATACAAATTTAATTTGTATTCTGAGGTCATAAATTTGCCTACTGAAAAACAATTCACATAGCACACAAAATAAATATACTGTACAAAAACATTCAGATCAATGTAGTTGTTTTCACCCTTTCGTTTATCTCTTCTGCATTTATATATTTTTATTTAATTCTTTATTTTATTTCCTCTTCAAATGCTCGGTTAAACACACCAACAAAGTATCGCCCGCTATTATAATGGAGTATGTAGACACCCATGTGACAAAAAGAAATATAGTTTTGAAATGTTAAAACTATAGTTTCTTGTCCTGAAAGCTCAATATGTGTGTAGCGTCGAAATCTTGAAAATTGTTAGATTCTACTTCCATTTTAGATTTCTTTCACAATGTGATGCAAAGATTTGAGTTTACCCTCAAGAACAAATGAGTGTTTTTTCAACAAGTTTTTTGTATGAGCTATTTGTATCTAGATATAAAGGTCTGGTGCACTGAAATGTGGCTTATCGAATTCGTTAGTGTTAGTATGGCCAGGTGCAAGCCATATAGGTTTTACTTATTTTGAAACGTAGAATGCTTTATATAAATTAAGAAAAAGGAAACATCTCGTAAGACAAGATTTATCACCTTCATCTATCGCCAAAAAATTTAGACAAGATTTATTTTCATAAGTTTGTGTTCAGGATTTAAAAATTTCAGATACCTTTTGAAATATTTTAAAACTAAAGGCATATATAAACCTATGTTTCTTATATCAACAATGAAAGACATTTGCTTCATATTTTGTTCTCGACGATGAATTGACTTAGCATGACCTATTGCATGATATTGCATCTTATATTTCCGCTTCCGTTTGTAGCTTTCCTAGACTTTATTGATTATTTACTGTTTATGGGATGTACAAGTACACTTTCTGATGACTTTTAATGCACGATCATGAGATTAAATAAATAAATAAAACGATCCAGTTTATTATCAAATTAAGAGTTGCGAAATTTCATAATGAATTCATTTTCAGCTTCACAATATTCAAGTCACATACGTATTTCACATACGATCTGATATTTCGAATCGAAAAGAGACAAGCCTGATCAATTGGAGAATCAGAAAAACACGAAATGAATGGATCATGTAATAATAATAATAATAATAATAATAATAGAGGACTTTGTATAGCGTCTCAGCTCAAGATATGCAGCCTTGCATATGTTCATGACATGTTGGTATAATGTGAGAGTACTGTCCAAAGTAACACCTCGGTTTTGTACTGACTGTATGAATTTAATGATAGTGTTGCTGATATTTATTGTTTGAGGTAATGGATATGAATGAGAAAGTTACATGTCATCTATGATTTCCCATCAGATGTGGTCCTCTCTACTCCTTGGATGGCAACATCAACGTCAGTTGGGTGGCTGGACTTGTATGTTTGGTGTCATCAATGTGCAATTGGTGAGACACTGGGTGATGATCTATGACACTTGAGAGCGGCTGAGTGTATAGAATGAAGAGAATATGTCCAAAAACAGACCCCTGTGGAACATCATAACATAGATCCACTGGGCTGGAGTGTATTCCATTTGCAGATAGAATTTGTGTCCTGTTGACTAAGTAGGACTTGAACCACTGTAAGGCTGTATTGTGAATGCCAAATACATGCTGGAGAGGATGAAGTAATATATCATGGTATATTGAGTCAAAATACTGCAGACAAATCAAGGAGGGTGAGAACTGTAATATTTCCACTATCCAAAGCAGAGAGAATGTCATTAAATACTTTCAGAAGAGTAGTTTTAGTACTGTGGCAGACTGTACATTGCCAAAAAGACATTGAATTCAAAGTTGGATTTGAATTTTTTATATTAACGGGAGATTGGAAACTGAAAGGTAGTTCTTTAAATCGTAATGGTCAAGTATTAGTTTCTTCAGCAGAGGCTTTAGATGGCAGTTTTGAAAAATGATGGAAATTCTCCCGATGAGAGAGAGAGAGAGAGAGAGAGAGAGAGAGAGAGAGAGAGAGAGAGAGAGAGAGAGAGAGAGAGAGAGAGAGAGAGAGATTAATTACATCAGTTAGTGAAGGCAATATTGGGTCTAAGCATTCAAGCAGCAGTGATGATGGAATTGGATCAAGTGCACATGACTTTGATGCACTCTTCATCATGATTGTGAGTACTAAATCAATAGAAACAGATTCAAATGTTCCTAATGGTTGTCGCTGAAATTCTGTATCGTAACTGTATGGTGACGACGAGGCGATTAAAATTGTATTGTCAAGCGTATCTCTAATGGTTTGTACTTTGTCAAAGCGGCAATTTGCAAATAGGTCCGGAAGGTCTACTGGAGAGAAAGTACTTGGAAGTGGAGTACATTTCTTCCTTGACATTAGTTTGTTAGTTATATCAAAGAGCTATTTAGTAGATAGTAATACCACATAAACAAAGTGACAATAATAATTATAGTATTTTCGAGAATTGCTTTCCAATTATTTTTTTTTGCATTTATGAATTTTAGAGGAAAAAAATCATAATTCTCTATATAATGTTAACATTCTACCAAAAATAGTTTTGTTCTATCTACAAAGGAGACATTCAACCAAATATATTGGTATCTAATGTATAACGGAGACATTATACCGAATCTATTGTTATCCTAATATGAAGTCGAAATCTAAATAATTAACACCAACAACCAGTCTGTATTTACCGTAATAATTTCACTATTAAGATACAAACAGAATACATAAACTTCGGGCTTTTCGACATAACATTTTGAAACAACAGGCTATTTTCTGATGCCCAAAGAGATACTAGGTTCTTTTGTTGCTTAATCAAATTTTTGTTTGCATCTCTCTTATACTAAATCAATTCAAGTAAACGTTAAAAGTAAATTCGTCTCTGTATAAGAATTCGTCCTCTGTATCTCTGATTTATTCAGTTCGATGAAATTTTTCAGCGGCGTCTATGTTGTCATGAACTGATTGACATGTATTTATGAAATCGAAGGAAGAAATTGATAAGTCGCGCGTTTTAGTTACTAGTGTCAGTAAATGAGTGACATTTAGGATTAGAAAAAGAAATGAAATTATGCTGAATCACATATCCCATGCCCATTTTATATTTATATATCAAACAATAATACAATCTCATCTGTGTAATGTAGATGTACACTGCTTACAAATAGAGTAAAAATATTTCCCTTCGTGAACATACGGTTATCGACGTTGTCACACGTATCGTCTTTGTCTTCTGCTTTGACTTCTATTTTCAAGTCGTCCTGTTTGTTTGTGTGGACTTAGCTACATGTTTCATCACAAGATGTACTAGATATGGTGGCCAGTAAAATGCATATAAGAAAAGAGTACCAAAGATGAAAATCAATACCTATACCTCGCTCTCTCAAAGGTCAATATCTACACCAATAAATTAATTCGTTGCTACATAATATGTGTTATAAAATCCCATGTCATATTTGCATATATTTTAGTCTTCAGTTAAGCGTATGGGAGTTCAGCAACATGATAGTGTCAGCTTTTAATATTCTAAAGGATCGTAGCAGAGCAAGATACTGCCAAATCTCTTTGTTTTGTAAATCATCCAGTCGCTATGACAAGATTGGCGTCTATACTGGAAAAAACGACACTTTCAACAAAGGCTGAAAGATATCTTCTTCAATTTTTAAATTATAAATTGCCTCCGATATGCATATTCATATTGATGCACTTGTGTCTGACATTCAGAGTTAGCGTTGTCTGAAATATGCAAAATTCAGAAGAATTGCAAATCAACTGTCATTACGTAACACGCATTATTGTTACTTTCAACACTTAGTTTTCTGAAAATTATATCGAAATCTCATATCGCTTATATTTATTAATCATTTTATTTAATTATTTAATATTTATTGGTTAGTACAATTGTTGAGTTTTTCGTTGCTTACGTAGCTTTTGGGCATTTAAATTGCATTTAAATTCCTTTTTTCTAACGTAATTTACGGTTCAAGTTCTATAGCATAGTTGTGTGTATATATATATATATATATATATATATATATATATATATATATATATATATATATATATATATATATATATATATATAGGGTATGTGTGTATGTGTCAACCACTAGAAATTTGCTAGGAAAACAATACATTCACACCTGGTTAATATGCAAAGAATTAAATCATTAGCGCAAGAAGAGAATTTTGTGACCAATGTTCAGTGGATTGGTTTAGAATGATGTAACAAGCATACTGCGACAGATTTCATATCCTTAGCAAAGTTACACTAGGTATTTTCCAGAAAGATTGTAAACAATACACTGGAGTTGACCTGTAAAAAACTTAGTTATAAATAAAGTAGGTCACTTGAAACCATAAGCTGTCTCTAGTGGATTACAGTGTTGCAATGAATCTATAACAAGATGGGGGGGGGGGGGGGCGGGCGGGGCAAAACGCCCCATTTAACAACTTTTGGTAATTTATGGCATGATTTACATAATTATGTTCGCAATTGGACAATTTATTTAATTTATGCGTTACGTCTAACATAATGGAATGATGTTTGGTTACAATGAAGAAATTATTTACGAGAAAAATGAAAAATGAATATTTTTATAAAGTAGCATTTTGCCTCTATGGTGGGGCAACACGCCCCCTTCGAGGCATTTTGCCCCACAATGCATTCGACATCTGTAAAAGTCTGTAAAACTACAGGGATACTTTTGAATTGTAAAATCAAGTATTATTCCTATATGGACATTTTATATTTGGCAGAAATACTAAAACTACATAATGTTGCATCATTCATATTAGCACAAAAATGTGGATAAGCAAGCAGCTACAACAATGCTCAAGCCTATATAGTCCCTAATATCCACCGTTTATGAAGAAAAAGACAAAGCCCAAAAGTCGTGAATGTTCCTGGCAAATTCTTTATTACTCACACTTAGCACAGCAAAATTGCATATTGAGGGTGGTGCCACAATATTCATGGGACCACCTGGAACATTCCTTGCACTGTGACCAGGAATCTTCTATTAAGGCATCATCACTTCCTCCATATTCAAATTCGCAGTTTTCGCAAATGTTGTCTTTATTATGTGCTGTGTCTGCTGACAATGCAAGATCATGTTTAGCAACTGACTTTGGACCCGAAGCCTTTTCTCCCTTTTCATGGCCCTCCATACAAGTTGTCTTCATAACCTTAAATGGTTTTCTACCTATCTTTTTGTCATCTCTACATGTTTGCTTCTTTCTCTTCTGCATTTCTTTCCGTTTTGAAACTCTGGTTTCAATCCGTTCGCTCCCACTTGCCTGTACAGTCCTATCACAATTGCCTTTAGGATTTGTTATCGTCTTTCTTTGCTTTTCAATAAGCATATTTTTTATACAGTGATGATGTTAATAAGTTCATGGCTGATTCGGCCTTTCGCTTTCTTGTGCGCTGACTGGATAGTCTAGGCTTTGGCGAATGTTTAAGCAATATATTCATAAATGCTGAATCATCTGCATTTTTGCATTCTTTATGAGATACCCCCAAGGTAGCACTTTCCGTTTTTCCAGCAATAATATCTTCGTCAAACATTTTCCGATCGCCTGTTGCCTCTACGATGATTTGCTGAGCGATGTGTTTGTTGATTATCAGGTGACTGAGTATAAATTGTTTTGTCTGTCTCTGAATTACCCGACCCATCCACAGTGGCTGTAGAACTACCAGTTAGCAGAAATTCGACCGTTTTGCTTGGTTCAGTCAATGTCTCTGCATTGTCAGATGTGATCATAAAGTTACTAAGCAACTGATCAACTTTCCTATTTCCCTCATTTGATGTTTCTGTGTCGCCTGCCCCACGTGCAATAACTATCGGAATACCAACTGATTGTGTGTCAGCTGTCTTGTCCTCTTGAACAGATGTTTCTGCATCACCCGACCCCTCTGACATGTCTATGCAGCCAGTAATCGACAGGTTATCAGCTGCCTTATTTGATTCAATCAGTTGTGATGACATAGATAGGGCTTGTGGACACGCATTATGCCTATCTAATACTGGCTGAGGTTCATTAGTTACCATAGAAGGAGCATAATCGTCATCTGTGAACTTATTTGGGTTAAAAGTCCGCAGGCTTCAAAACCAGTGACAGCTTTCTATAAACTGGCAGATCGGTTATATGCTGCAGAAAAAATTGTATCAACTTCAAATGCACTTATTCGTCTTCCTGATTGCTTGTCATCCAGTTTCCAGACTCTAAAATGAAAGCACTTTTTAGTGCCTTGAAAATGTGACATCAAGAGGCTGGAGCCGATGTGTGCAATGGGGAGGGAAGGTTATCAACACAATTCCTTTCTAGCGTGCATAGAGAACAGCTTCCAACGTTTTATGGCTATGGTGCCCATCAAGAAGAAGAATGTGTGGAGAGTCCTACGTACATTTCACAAAAGAAGTGAAATGTTCATGCCATTGCAAGAAAATCTGACTGTCTGTCCACCCACTTGGGCGCTAAACAAGCCCAGTGCTCCGGCTGGTGCGCCATTCATCAGTGATGGAACCATTCGTGTACATGGGTAGATAAATGCTAGCGGTGCAGAAGTACAGGCCGCAATCATGGCACTTACTACAGTAATAATTTGACCACGTGTTAACCGCTTGTAACTTTACCGACTAATCTAACACTTTTTGATGCAATGATGTTTACTGGCTTGTGGACAGTACTAATGCCTGCTTCATCCATGTTCCATATTCTGAGACCATCAGCAAGTGTTGCGTCTAGAGATTCCTTATATACCTGGTAAAAATTAACTACCTGTGGCCGGTTAAACCCCACGGCTCTGCTGACACTGGTTGCCTCTGGCGCTCTAATGGCAAGACTTGGATGCCTTTTCATAGAAAGATGTTTATAACAAAGCTCCATAATGTACTTGGAATCAACCAATCATTTTAAAAGCTTGTTTACAACTCTGAAGCCAGGTCGGAAATGAGGTCAACATCTGGTGTTTTTTTGTCAAGTACAGATCATCCCACTTTTTAAAACAAAATATCTCCAAATGAATGAATCTTAAACTTAAAATGTCAAATTTGAATCTGACAAACAAACAATTAAAATAAAAAATAAATGATCCAAATCAAATACACCTAACACTTATTATGTTTCGTTCAAAGTGATTTGTGATACTATCTTCAGGATAAATCGTAACCACTGTCAGAGTTGTCTAATGCATGACTTTTCTTTTACTGTACGACGTGCTTTTTAATACCTTTTCCAGACGGAAGAAACTTATAGAGACCATTCTATACCAAGCTGGAATTCTTAGACCGTAGGACTGTATTCACATTAACATGCGTACGTAACTTATTACGTTTATTATTTTCTTTTTTCACATTAACAAGTTTACATGACTTATTACGTATATTTTCTTTTCTCACATCATATGCATATTACTGACTAAATCCTGCGTAACAAGAAAAGGAGTTTAAAAAATTAATCTTATCTTACGGCATAAGATACTTTTTCTCACATTTAAAGAGAAGTCAGTGCTACATACTTATACAATAGGGAAAAATTATCTCTTTCTGAATAATTATACACCCATCAGTGCTTTTAGCTTCTTTTAGTTTCAACATCGACAGAAATAATTGGGACTCAAATTGTAATTTCGTATGTGAACTTCTTATTTAAGATACCACAAATGGGATAAGAAAAATTCCGACCTTGACGAATTTAAAAACTCACTTTCAACGATGGCTTACAAAACTTCCCCGTTTGATTACTGATTCGAAAACAAAATTGTATAAATCTGGTTTTTAAAAATATTTATTTTGCAAAAAAGTCATACTAAAGTATGCGTGATTTCCTCCTGAGGCATATCAAGCAAAGATTATGCAGACTCTAAAATGTTTTCACGTAGATAAGGAGATGAAACTATTATGTGTTGAGGATTTTTTTAAATCTGAAATTGTGAATTATCGCTCCTTCGTGGATGCTTATGAATAGTTTCAATGCAAATCCCACCCCACTCCCTATATAAACCTTGAATTTCAAGTGACGTATGGGCTAGCTATTGAAACGAATACGCCTGTTACTTTGACAAGACCTGTTAAATGTTGAGTATTCTCCTGAGTATCCATAGATATAAAAGTATATGTACGTGTTATTCGACCAAATTCAAACAGTATCAAAACGTTAAACGACAAATATATTTGAAACTTCACGTTAGGCTGACAACAATTTGGCTGGTTATCAGATTTGTCAGACAAGTTTTTTTCTTTCGGTGAGTTCTCCTTGACACATTCAAAATGTCTCACTTGGCTAACTTGATCCATTAGCCACCTAGAAATATATGCATGTTCCTTCGGTTTCTGCCGTAGTAAGAGCTTGAAAGAACATTTGTACTTTTCAATGAGTATATTGTTGACGCTTTGGTAATCAAAAGTGACGGTAATATTGATTTGCAATATGGGACTAACACATAAATATATCGAGCGGTTAAAATGTTAACGGGATGCTAATTCTGACTGTTGTGACATTAGATTCCAGATAATTCGTACAAATGATTCAATAATGTAATTAGAACTATATCGATGTCCAGATGATACGGAGTATTATTTGCTGATGTGTTTTAAAATCAATACGAGATTACAATGGTAGTTTTTTAAAAAATCTTGCTTAAAGATAAAAATTGATCCTCGAACATAGCAAATCGTGGAACATAGATGTATTCAACAAATTCTCTACTCTCGTATTGTGCAATGTAATAATAGTGATTAAAATTTCCTTTCCCTTCCCGAACACACAATACGCTACTGATTTTGCGTTCTGACATCTTTTTAATAATAAAAAAAACCGACCCTGTTGAACTTTTTCTTACCGAAAGTTGAATTTAATTATTATTAATACTTAAAGCCATGATAATTTAATACGTCGATTCCTTCATGATAAAATAGCCTTCATACACTCGAACTTTTACATGCATCTTCGTTAGGTAAAAGGTCATTGATACTCTTCGTTCCAACTCGACCTTTGGCTCTCTGAAACACTCAACCAGCCAATGAGAGAGCTCATAACACCTATTATGCTATCACTTATGGGGATTTGCATGTTGTGCATGGGTCCTGAATAGAAATAAAAACGTGTGCGAACTACTTAAATTGGAGGAACTCATCTGACATATGACTTTGTCTAAAGATGCTAGAGATTATTCCAAACTATCTTCTTTAGCAAATGTAACGGGGAATACGATTCAACTAGTTTTGATTTCTTCATCTGCATGCGTTCAGAAATCTCCGAAATTCTAATGGAAATATCCACTAACTCAAACACAAGATTAGGCCTTAAAATAAACTTTTAGTAACATCTAGTTTACTACTTACAGTCATGACAAAATTACTCTACAAACAAATTTTAAATTTTTAAAAAAGGACATCAAACACAAGAAGACAATGTCGTATAGAATAGTTTCCATGTGATATTGTCATATCAGTCCTCTTTCAAAGCAATTTGTCCTCATGGAGCCATGTAAAGTTAAATATTCGTAATTCGTACCAGGCAAGTTCTTGCACGAGTATTTCAGCCAAATGCACGTGCACTGTGTCTTATTATTATTTTACGTAAAACAGCTTTTAGCTTAAAGCAAGAGGTGGTAGTTATTTCCATTTTTTAACGTCATTTCGGGGGGATGCTGTACCAATGCAGTTTTTCAGCGTTGATGAAAACGTTAACAAACGTACAAGACAGAAGGATAGAAATCCCACGTCTTCATTTAAAAAATCCCAATATCACCCATTAATACAAATCTCTTCAGTTCACATAATTTTAAAAAGACAAGAGATGTTGCGGGAAATATAATACATGTTAATTACTATTGGGAAACAAGAATCGCAAATATAAAAAGAAACCGGCTGAGGTTTAACACACATTTCAAAGTGGCTTTACATGCGAGACGTAAGTCACTTTACTGTAAACATAGGCAAAGCCAAAAACAATCAATAGATTACATGTTCTACCCCACCCCTTTTGAAAGAAAAAGGAAAGTGACTTAACATAGACAAGGAAAGTAACGGGATATAAGTTCTGTTTGGCGGGATACAGACGAGGAAAATGATGGGATTATCATCATGTTAATCAGGATTCAGACAAGGAACGTGACATGATACAGTTAAGGAAAATGAAAGGATTTAATCTTGTTTATCAGGATACAGACAAGGAACATGAACAAGGAGTTTCATTTGGTTATCAACATGCAGACTAGGAACATGAAAAGGATTGTCATCTTGTTTGTCAGCATACAAAAGAACGTGACAGGATAGACAAGGAAAGTGTCAAGATTTTAATTCTGTTTGTCAGGATACAGACAAAAAGTGACAGGATTTTCATCCTGTTTGGCGGAATACTAACAAGTAGCTTGTCAGGATACAAACAAGGAAAGTGAAAGCATTTTCATCCTGTTTATCAGGATACATACAAGGAAAGTGACAGGATTTTCATCACGTTTGTCAGGATATAGACAAGGAACATGACAAGATATAGACAAGGAAAAGGAAAGCATTTTCATCCTGTTTGTCAGGATACAAAGAACGAGACAGGATACAGCCAAGGAATAAGACAGGATACGGACAAGGAAAGTGAAAACATTTTTATTTTGTTTGTCAGAATACAAACAAGGAACGTGAAAGGATGTTCATCCTCTTTGTTAGGAAACAGACAAGGAAAGTGACAGGATTTTCATAAATGTTATTCAAGATACAGAGTAAACCCGATTATGAGATTTTCAAATTGTTTTCTGACAGTTAATAATTTTCAAATTGTTTTCTGACAGTTAATAATACAATGTACAACCAAGCGAGGCGAGACAAAAGTTGCCATGTTTCTTTTTTATTACGAACATTGTTTTTGAAAAAAAAAAGAAAAAAAGTCTTATCAGTATTACTGTTTCAATGATTAAGATGCAGTTTTATTTCAAAACTAAAAAAAAAGTTCGCACTGCAGTCTTAGAACCTGGATAAATAATCAGAAAGCACATCCCTAGAATTCATTGCTTTCAGAACCGTCTGTGCTTACTTCCAAGTCGAATCCAACTGCAATCTCTTTAGATTGAGATCTACCGGTATATATGTGTCTATACAGTTATTAGGAGTAATCAGTAGAATAAACAACATTGGCCTGATCTGATGGCGCATCATACAACACTATGTCGATGTATGTTATTTGCAGCTAAATTAGACTTATAAATGAGTACCGATGGTATGTCTATGGCTTAGATAATATACACCATCAATTATCACTAAATAATCATTTAACAATTTTCAAATTCCCTTTGCAATTTTGATTCACATCGTTACAATAATGAACTGATTAATTTATAATTACGCTCATTTGACCTTTGAAAGCCATTTTTCTCCTAATAGATACTTTCGATAGTAGCACGCTCCCTTGGCCCTTTTTATTAACAGCATCCCATGATGGTCTGATCAAAAATGGATGCCATAAGCACTGTTCAAGTCATGACAGGCTGGCTTGGAAAACATGCCGTCATCAGCAAACAAAACAATTAATAATAATCCATAAATGTCAAGAATAACATTGTTTCATATACTGAGATGTGAACTTAATGACTATCGATAAATCGACAAAGATTGGTTTCGTGATTGTTATGCGCTACCAGCACATAGATCTTCTAGCACGATGATCACATGCATAATTGAATGTGTTATGGCAGGAGAGGTGGTGCTTATATAGACGGTCAATGCTGTAGAGGAATTGACGTCTTTATTGCAAGCAGTTAAAAACATAACATCTGATGGTTCTTAATAATTGGAATTTCCTAATGTAATTAAAGTCCGGATGGAATTCTTTCACGTGACATTAAAATTTCATCTTATAATAGTTATCAAAGGGATATTTATTAAGAATACTTCTACAAACATCACTGACTGGTTGATTACAAAACACATCAGTACATTTTCACCTTAAAACACAAAATGTAACATGTATCAAAATGAGGTAGAGTACTCAAGCTCAGTAAAATGCTTGTCGCAGAAAGAGTTAAAAGCACTTAAGAAAATGGTGGACTTCTTGTAACACACAGATATTATGAGAAACAAATATCCAAAAGACTGGCAGAAGAACAAATGCATTATGCAGTTTTATGCAATATTTTTTTAATGCTCCAACATAACACCTCCCATTACACCAACATCCCCAGCCACACCAACCCCCATGGACGTTGTTTGTCCAATCATTGACTATTTGACACTTTTGGACTTGCTAAAAATAAACGCATAAGGACACCAATGAAGGGAACAGGATCAGCTATCCTAGTAAAAGTACGGCTTTGGGTTAAGTCACCTATTGTTATACTTTCCTTGGAAAAGGAGTTTTTGACCAAATGTTCTCGACAGACAAGTATGTTTACAAGTATATGAATAAATTTCTCCACGTCGAAATCGTCTTCAGAACTTTTCATTATATATAGCAAGTCATTGTACCAAAAGGAAGCAGTCACGTATGCAAGTGTGGAGAACTATTTTGTTAGTCTTTTAATGTAGATAAAGAGTCACTGTACTGGCATACGTGGAGATAGCGATAATAGACACAATTCTTTAGTCAACGACCAGATATCAAAGGTACTTTTATAGCTGCGATAGTGCAGAGGTCATCTCTGTTAAAATATTTAGCTGAAGAAGAATTTGTCAGCGCCATGAATTATGTTAATGAAAGATAACGTTATACAAATTGCGAGATTACATTAAATAAATATGCGAAAGCTATGTCGGGTATTATTCATTTTGCATGTATAATTTCATTCAACAGTGTGTCTAGTTTAGCACCGAAACCAACAGTGTATCTGAAATATATTGTATCTGTCGACAAGCATACATGTTAACTGAAAAACACGAAATTCAAGGCTTTATCCGATAGGTTACGGAAGAAAGAAAAAAAGATAACCAGAATGCTGTTGGGCGTTAATAAGAATGAGACTATTCATTAGATCATATGTGGCATCATAGAAACTTCGGATGCAATTTGTCGCAATTCAGAACTACATTCTGAAATACATTCGGTCACATGGAACAATAAATGACGGCGAAAGGAGACAAAATCACGATCGGAAAAAGTCTGTCTTTACGTTCTTAACATATGAAATCTGATCACAATTACTAATTCCGGTTTATTACTTAGTTCCAGTTCAGTACCCGATGGTGATACAAGAGTTAAATTTAAACATTTCTTGATGTTGACTTAGAGGTGTTTATTCTTATGCGTATGAGCATAAAATATGAGCATTATTTTGTGGTTAAATGTATTTTGACGACAGTGCACAGTGAGTAATGAGGCATTGATGGTGATCTGGTAGCAAAATCTGTGCGCCAGTATACGGTGCCTTCTTTTTAGTGTAGTGTCGGAGCACCTATAAAAAGAACTTCGCCATGAGTTCATTTTTGAACGTGCTTTGGAATAAGAAATGATTTGCTATCATTTGGGTACAGTGTAAAGTTCAATACCGAGAAACAAATGTAGAGAATATATAGTTAAATGAACTGTGATCTGATTTCATATGTAGCGCAATCCGCCAGGGACGACTTACTAAGCACAGTATAGTACAGTATTAGCCTCGTGACGCATTCTGTACAGTATAGTACCTGAATGTTTTATAAGATCATACAACTTCAAGTTATGTTTTATTTTTGGGATTAAATTTATATTTTTCTCTAAGAATATTACTGTTATAAGTCTATGGTCACGTGAATCATTTCAATCATAAACATCATCTTATTAAAGTTTAGAAGGCAGTCTTGTCAACGTTAGTAGCAAGTGTGTTTTACAAAATAAAATGGTGATGATAACGAAACCACATCTCGTCGCAAGATTTCTCACGAGAAGTTACATCATTCCCGACCTAAATTTTCAGTATTGATTTATTGATCGACATGAGATGGATGAAAACTCATTCACCTTTGTTAGTTAAAACTAAATAAATCAAGATATGCAAATCTATTTTTTAAAGTGATCAAGTATGTCATTTGTAGTCATAGTTGCAGTAAAAATCCTGAAGTACCGATAATGCATTCGAGTGTTAACGTAATACTAATATATGTTGATGAAAGGGCGATATTTATGTCCTGTGTGAGTAACGAAAACATCTTGCTCTCAAAAATTTACATATTTTGTAATCATTCAATTTTTTTATTCTTTCTCTGCCAAAGGATAATTTACAGTGACATCTGAAACGTTGTTTCAAAACAAGCAAGGTAAAATATGCAAGGGAAATTACTACTATGTCTAATAACTTACTTAAATATGAGTTGTTTCCCCTGACAAATGAAAATGCCTTCAGTGGCATTACATCTTGCTACTTTTAGTAACACCAAAAGGTTAGTTACTATTAGTAATGATAACTACATGTGGAGGAGGAGAAACAACACTAAGCCGTCAAGCCATAAATGAGTTCACTTCAACTGTTCATTATACATATTTCCATTTCATTTACTAAGAAAAGACATGGTATGAAACATCTATTTATTTTGCTTTTTCACTCAACACGATTCACTGGACCAATTCCTCCACTCTAACCCTCAAATGCAATTACATTACCATGTTAGTTAGTTAGTTAGTTATGGTTTAACGCCAGTATTATTGGTGGAGGAAGAACCCGGAAAACCCCCGGAAAGAACCACCGACCCACGAGAAGCTACTGGCAAGCTTTCTCACATAAAATTACATTACCATGAAATCTTCTTGTGTGAATAGCTATGAGAATAGATAACAATGTGAAATTACTCAATGACATTAAATGAATCTGCACATGAAAGAAAATAATAAAATGATAAATCATATGGCAATAAAATTACTCATTATTCACAAAATTACACTTATTATGTTCTCGGGAAGAGGAATAACAATACGAGTTATAAATTACAATAAGAAATGGATGTTACATTTTACTAAGGAGTTTTAATTAGTGCTTTTATTATACCAAAGCAATAATACCGTGGCCATAAAGCGTACATGATACAAAAATTCAATGTAGCTGACCAGTCACTAATCATCCCTTATTAGAGGAGATAATCAAATCAAACAATTCTTTCTTTAATTTAATCTACTCCATCTGTTGTTAATTAGGAAACGTTTTATATACATTCAGATATCTTTGAAAACTGTCTGGTGACGTAACTAATGAACGTTTTTGTAAAAGATACGTTCAGTACATCAAAAGTTGTTTACCTATGATAAATTAGGGTTCCTTTATTGTTACTTTGGAGGCAAAAACTAATTTTGTTTTAAACACTAGGTTAAGAATTTGCAGAATCAAATTGTTCTTCATTAATATTGTCTCAATGGACTACAGATTAGCTGCTAGATTTACCCCAACCCCACCTCCACCCCTGAGTGAAACCCCGCCAATTGTAGAGGTGTTCCTTGAAGGTTATTAGGCATACATGTGAAAAATCTTTAAATTTAACACAGGTCTGAGAATTGCTTATGTATGAATCTTTCCAATTGTGTGTTCATCTAATATTGATCATGTAGGGACAGTGTTTACATTTGAACATGATTCTGATCGGATGCATTCACAGAAAAAAAGCACTGAAAAATCGGATCTATCAATCAAAGTGTAGATGGGTTAACATATCGAAACCTTGGCCAGTGAAGACGTCTTGAACCTTGAAGTAAACCGTTTAACTGTCACGCAAGTCCTGTATATCCCTTCTTATCTTGCTTCATTATACAAGAAAAGATTGGATGTTTCTCGACTCCAGTGATATGAAAACTCTTTCTAAGCTCCGAAAAAACTGTTGGATTAAACTGGATAAAGAAATTCATATATAAACCTAAAGGTAAACATAAAGAAGTAACAGATGTAAGGCATTATGCTAAATTTTGCAAATGTGTATAAAGCAAACGATGAAGGTAGATGAATACATACCTTGATATAAGGTCAAATATGTTATATAAACTGTATTCCCTTAAATGAATCAAATACGTTATCAGGTGGTACATTATCAAGTATCTTCACAGAGTGTCTCACAGCATTTCTCCTTTTAATGGATGATTCAATATGCTATATGAACTTCACTGATGATCTGGTATGTACTTTAGTTCCTATATTAATGCAATCTTTTCAAGGTACAGATATAAAAGTCTGCTTGCATTAGATTTCAAGTCTGGTTTTATGCCATTTTTCAACATGCTATAGGCTACACGTGGTAGCCAATATATTATGTTGGAGGAAGAACCCGCAAAGAACTGCCAATTCTCAAGAAGCTACTTTTAAGTTTTCTCACGTACATCCAGTTGACACTAAATCTCATGCGGACAAGGTGCCATGCAGGAGTTACTGCTAAAACTTTCCAAAACAATCTTTAAAGTATTTTCTCCAGCTATACCAATGATCGCCAGACACTCAGGGCACCTATATGGGTTTCAGAAACAAAATTTACTTAAAAAATATACTTAAGATTTGGGAAACTGTTAGTGGTGAAGATTCTAAATTATACCAAAACAAGCATGGTTTCTCTCTCACAGGCGATCTATAGATGATCTTCAAGCAGAAAAACCATCATCAACGATATCGACAATGCCAATGAGAATTAAAAACCTGTGATGCAATTTACCAGAGTTATGTTCCTTAACTTATGTATCTGCATTATTAACAAATAGACATTATTCTCAAATATACAATTAGTGACAAATATAACATTTCCCATGGATGAAAGTGCTCAAGCATGAACATGCTCAGGGTGTTCTAGCTGTCAAACAATAGTTAACATTATGTTGTCTAGATTTACACCAACGACAGATGAGATCCTTTCAACAATATGTTGTCATGATAAAGTTCAAAATTCAAATACAAACAATCTGTTTAGCAATGAGCAGCGAGAAAAACAGGACAGAGGTCAATGCTCAAATGTAAACAAACACTGCAACAAAAATGCACCAAGAAAGGTAATAAACAAATTATTTAAACACTACTGGATAAAATATATAAAACGACATATCTATTTTGATGCTAACCTACGGTATGTAATTGCATAAAAGTGGAGTCCAACAGCAAAAAACACAGAACCTGATCTACCGTCGCATTATAAGCTATGTAATTTCTCCACCAAACAGAAATCTTGCCATTTTTCACACGTGTTCAAATTAATCCAATGTCTGTTGATCAACCGATTTCAGTTGAAATCTGGAACACTAGATTTAATGACATCATCATTGTCTACATAAGAAGCCAACAACACGCTACTTTGGAGTGTCTTCAGCCCAGTTTCGCTCTTCAAATTATTCCAGAGCCCTTGTCAATTACCAATATTCACCAGAGTTTTTTTTTAAACAAATACATGCTTTTTTCCTATGATCTGCTTCAAATAAAGAACATTCCTGCCTCTTTTTGTTCCCTCTCAAATCAATTTGTACACCACGTGAACATTTTATTATATTATTAGATTAGTCACGATAGGAAAGTATTGTATCACTACTTTTGGAACACTCCAGAAAAGAAACATAATTACACGCATCTTCTTGGACTAAATTAAGAGATGGGACTTCTTAATGGTAAATATTTGAACATCACAGACCTAACATCTTGATCATTTCAAATAACAGTTTATGTCAGATAGTTTTTTAACAAATCATTTTCTTCCTTCAAAACATAGTTAAATTGGAAGAATTGTGAAACTTTTGAGACAATGCAGCATAGGAGCTCAAAGTAAGATTTCACAAATGTTTTGAATATAAAACTGTCTAAATTGGCTGAACAAAATCATTTTACTGATGAAGTTCAAACCGGATGCTGAAATGACTATTGACAAAGGGATAATATTTTCACTGTACAGGCAGTAATTTCAAAGTATTCTAGTAACCTAGTCATCAGTACACTTAACAAGCCTGTAATACAATTGATCATCTGAATACAATATGGAATGTAGCATCTTGGGAATCAGTGTTAATTTACTATTATTTCTTGCAGCAGTACGTGCCTTTCTTTTTGTTTACAAATAATAACACGTTTTCTTTGAAATTAGCATAGGAATGAGGTAGGGATGTATTCGGGGTCCGATACTTTTTTGTCTTTAGTCTATTTATTGATGATTTAACATAAGAACTACAAACTAAGTGTTTGCATGGTCGAGTTGTTACACACGATATTTTAGAACTATATACTTCCTTTCAATGCTGATGATGCGGGAAATTAATGCAGACACAGTTAATCAGGCATGCTCGTTAAATTAATTTTGAAAATGGGGGCAATCTAAAACATGTGGAAGATTATATTACCATGGGAGTTTTGTACAAACTTTTTTCAAATTTGTACAAAATTTTTTCAAATTTGTACAAAATTTTTTCAAAATAAATATATGGGTTTATTTGTGACCCTGAAACGGAGTTGGGACAATGGTTAAAAATGCATTGAAATACATTCCAGAATGTCAGTTATTACAATCAACAAAACACAATGGGAATTAGAATATTTTTCTGGCAGATTCTTTTAAACTATTGACACCATGATAAAACCAATCTTGAGCTATGAAGCAGAAATAATGAGATAAGAGTATCACCTGAAACAAAAGGCATACCTTATATCGCTTCTGTACTAAGATATTCATTTTGTTATAAAATACATCAGCTATTCCATTTGTTCTCAATCTTTATGTTTGCGGATCACATGAACATTGTTGAGAGTCTCCGAGGACCACCTAATGATCTTTCCTAATGTTGACTGTTAGCTGACTATTGTAAACCTTTTTTCAGACCACCCAAACAGTGTTCACAGGCAACTAGTGGTCTGCATAACACAGTTTGAGCGTCTATGATCTTTGATGTATACAAAGTGAATGTGGGCTGTACCCACTTGTTCTTTCTTGAACAGGGTAGGAGAACTAGGACAAAATTCCGGGGGCCTACAAGGGTCAGTGGGCCCAACGCCATCATTTGTAATTCATAGAGGCCTAATGGAGAATTTTTCTTAAGGGTCTACAAATCCTGTTCACAGCCATGTCCTTTCTTATGTGTAAAACTATGTATAGTACTGCATTAAATCAGAAAGAATATGACACTATATATTCAGTCCAGTGTGTAAATAGATTGGATGATGCTTGCAGAATCAACAAGTCATCTAAAATGAAGCACTTACTTAAATATTGATATGGATATATTTGGATTGCTCAAGGTGATGGTGATATAGATTTCTTTTGTTCAGCTTTAATTTGAATTCTTTATTGGATTTGGGGTTTAACAAGATTTTTTTCAGCAAATGGTGGCCAGCATATCTGGATAAGAACCCGGGAAGAACATCTAACTCACGGGAAGCTGCTTGCCAAGCATTATCAAATCTTTATGTCAGTCGATCCTAGCCTCAAAGTCTCGGGACATAAGTGAGATATGCAAGTGTCCATTTGTAAGAGTCCTGTATTGGCCAGCAAAATAGTTAGACCCCTTGGCCACCTGCAGCCCTTTGTTGAACTTTAATTTGAAAAAAGACAAATATACCACAACACATGTCCAACAGCCTGTCCGAATCCAGAATGACTTCCTACATGTGTCCTATAAAGGCAGACGCATTACTTAGACCCAGGGCCCCTTGCAGAAATTTAATAAGCAAAGACAAATATACTACAAGAGATGTCTAACAACCTGTTCGAAATCAGAACGACTTCCTACAACAGATAATTTAGATTTCAGTTGGTCGTCATTTGTATCTCATAACTGGATGGCAAGATAAGTATTGACATTCCTTATTTCAATTAAGATGTTGTTCATGTTAGAGACTGGTTGGTGCATGAACATCCCCATAAATAATGCCCTTTGTGTGAGAGTGCTCTAGCTGAAACATGAAAATCCATTTAGCTATGCTTTATAAAGTCTGTGATAACCTTTGACAGACCCTTTACCCAAATCAATCCAAAACCCCTTCTAATTGTGGTAATCTTGTAATATTTATGTACTAAGCATTTATTACAAGGAATATAACTTTATGAATAAACAGAGATAAAGTTTTAATTACTTTTTATTATTATGTATAATGCGTTTGTTTATATTTTGAATAAATAATATAATACATACTTTTCAAAATTTCAAATGTTTAAAAAACATCTGTATAAGTCAGTATTTAATCGTTAAATTCAAATTATGTTACTTTAAAAAAAGAAGGAAAACAAAAAGCTTAATTTAAAGAGTCAAACTCCAATTATGTCCCCTGGTACAATTACTTAATAAGAATTCAATATTGTTCTAATTTTGAGAATGAAAAAGTTAAAAATTTATATTTGTTATTATGCAAATAAAAATTAAAAGTATATGTTACAGTACCAAAACATGTAGTTCTCAAAATAAACAAAAACACATGAATTACATGTTGAATTTATATTTTAATGAATGTCATATAAAACTTTAGAATTTAGACATTTTTTTTATACACTGAATCAAAATGGTGAAAGTAGTATTTTTCCTTGAGCAGACATTCCATCTCTGAATTTGCTATATCAATCGGCAGAAATGAAAAATCTTGTGCAGTGTGGAAACTGTCATTAAAGTGTGCAGCAGCATTACCGTATTTTCCGGCCTATAGGTCGATGCGGAGTATAAGTCGAATTGACGAATTTTGTAAATTTTCCATCCTTCGTCCATATATAAGTCGATTCTGAGTATAAGACGAGGCCAGGTCAATAACTTGGCTATGTATTTTATACTACCGGTAGTAACTTCCGGTTGCATGAATATTGATGATATCGTCATATAATATTCCATATTACCGGCAATATCCATTGCAACAAGAGCTGTGATCATTCCTTCCAGTTGAAAGTTTAAACCTACGGTAATTTATTTGAGAAATTTTGTCAAATACAATTACGGTACTTTATTCAGAGAACCATGCATTGGTACATACACGTGTCTAATTTATATATACATGTATAATCTATTGCATGAAAAGAGTATCAACACCGTGTACTCACCAGCGAATCTTGTAACATACATTGAATCCATAATACAAATATTTCCATCGAAAATATCCACACATGGATGTAAAATATTCAATAATTTTGTCACAGATCATTATGTGACTGAATTCAATGAAAAGAAAATAACAACAATTACGTAACGGGTGTACGTAATGAATGATGAAATAGTACATGTCCATAGATTAAATAATGGAAGCTAAAGCACATTTTCCCACACAAGATGCTAGTCAAAGTTCTTTGAACTTGCCGCCCAGCTATTGCGTCATGTTCTTTTGATGTACTCTAATACGCGGCACGTTGTGTCAAAACTTAGTCTTCTAATTTATCCTCAATATTACTCCATCTTGCTTTGCAGCCACGATTTGTTTTCTTTGGTTTTTTTTTTGTAGCGCATAATGCAACCTTAGCTTTACGCCAATCCCGGACACATTTTTCACTTACACCATATTTCCTGTGAGCAGCCATATTCCCACCATTCTCTTCAGCGAACTTTACAACTTCCAGCTTAAAAGCCGCCGTGTAAGACTTGCGTGATTTTACAGGAGGCATTGTGAGAGAAGTTGTATGATTTGTAAGGGGATATTTATATGAATGATTATGACTGAAAAGATTGATCAAAATATACCGAACTCATTAAAATGTGCCCATACTAAAGCAATGAAAACATTGCCCATGGCTAAATTCATTATTTACATCGAGAGAAGGGAGTGGGCATCATTTCCTGTTGTACTTAATCCCATTGATATTAAACATGAGTAGCGTAATTGATGCGGATTAATGATAAAGAACAATGGGGTACCGGCAATATGGTAGCTAGTATCGGTAGCTAAAGCCAATATCAAGATCGAAACAATTGAGGCAACTGGCTTTGATTGTTGTTGAAAACCAAATACCAATTTATCAACAACCGATATAATCAAAGAGAGACACCGAAACGTCAGCTGGTTAAAAATGAATATAGGTGAAGTGTTGACATTACAATTTGCTTTAAACTGAATTGCGAAACTAAAAATCATGGATCACTGATGATCTATTAGAACTGGTAGTCCATCCATATATCTGATTTTAGTGTAGTTTAAACCTACGGTAATTTATTTGAGAAACTTTGTCAAATACAATTAGAAACATATGATTTGGGGGATTCAGTAGAATGCATGATCTACATTATTTTATAAATAATCATAGAACACTCGAGTTAATATGGATTACATCCCTTTGTAGGATCAATTGTATCAATAAAAAAAGCTATGCCGGTAATTGCTCACGTGTGTCCAACATTATACTGGAAAATCAAATATTAATGAACCAGTTATTTTATATCTTTTTTTTAAGGAACAAACAATATGCTTTGAATTAGTACAGTAAACTATAGAGTATAGACCGTAAGTGTGCTATGCGGCCCGGTGAAGTTTTTACCGGTAATTGTTTTCTTTTATTTTATGTTTGAGAAATAAGAAAAAACACGCAGAATGCAAAATAAATAATGACAAAACTTACAAATATAAATGCAGTCATATTATTTTATGACAATTTATTGACATAGTAATTTAACATGAATTTGTACTTCTATGTAACCTGTTTTCGATTATGCCGATTATAGAGCAATATCAATAAAATACCGGATACTGTAATCCATATATAAGTCGATGCAATTTCAATGACAAAATCCATATATAAGTCGATTCGGAGTATAAGACGAAGACCGAACTTTCAAGTCAAAAAGTCTCGACTCATAGGCTGGAAAATACGGTAGATGAATAAGATTATCTATAATAACATATCATATTAGATGCATGCTGGTTCATGAAATTAGATACTTGTTGACTAGTTCGTCCAACATATTGTATGCCAGAATTTTTACTTGTGATCAAATAAATAACACTAATGTTGCACAGTTAGTATCATAATGAATCCTAAATGTTTCTTTGGTACATGTACTTAAATAAGTATTTTCTTTTATGTAAGAATAGTGCAGTGTGATGTTGGCATAATATTGACAGTAATATAAAGAAGAGTTTTAGAAAATAAATAACTATGTTACAATATGAATTCATTTTATGTTAATTATTTATTAGCCATGTTACTGAAAATATTATTATGATATTGTTTTTATCCATCTTTCATACTTTCAGTTTATGCTACAAGTTAGACCAATACTGAATTCTTGTTAAACTATTTTTCCAGGGGACATAATGCAAATTTCACTCTGCATTTAATACATGTTGTTGTTATAGGGTTTAACACCGTTTTCAGCACAAGATAGGCTATAAATGGCGGCCAGTAGTAATGGTGGAGGAAGAACCTAGGAAAGAACCACTGACCGATGAGAATCTACCAGCAAGCTTTCTCACATACCCATATTGGCTGAGCCAGAGACTCAAAACCAAGAAGACAGAGGTGAGATGGCATTGATCTGTAACGGTGAGCACTTTAGACCACACAGCCTCTCAAGCTTGATTTAATTTTATGAAACATTGTTGGAGATGGAATTCTTTTAAAGGTTTTTCTTATTTTTGTGATGGCACCCAAATCTACCAGCATCATTTGTAAAAGATATTAAAGTCATGTTTTTATTCTCCTTGACAAATATGACCAAATTCTTCTTTAGCGATTTTGCAAAAAGGTAGTCACTTAAATATTTTTCTATTTTTAATAAGTGGCAATATCTGACAATAAATTGGTATTATTTATAATATTTGGTTATGTCTTCATACTATTATGCTTGTCATGTTTTGTTAAATTCAATTCAGTGGCTTGGAACAGTCATCAAAAATCTGTTTGGGGAAGGTAGCAACAGCAGCAAGATTTTGTAGCAGAATAGGATCAGTTCTACGAAAATGAAAACTTTTCATGTCAAAAGAATGCTTGTGATCATATTGTCAACTTCAGCTCAGTAGTCTTGGAAACTAAGCTGTTTCAAGATTTTTTTTCTATTTTTAGAAAGCAAATTTTGTAGTAAATTATGTTTCTCCGAGAATACTTACCCAATCACAATACTTTAGGGATATTAGCCTGCTACCTCGCGAATCCAGCCCTACCAAAAGACGAAAATTCGTCTTTCCTGTCTATGTCATATAGACAAAGGGCAATAACTCTTGCCCATTACCTCCCCTTGCCGCCCGTTAGGTGTCGCTTCTTTAGTTTTTAAGCTGAGCGATATATAAAACACGAGGATGCTCGCATGGCGGGGTGGTTGGGAGGGTTTCTTAGTAATGTGATTGGGTAAGTATTCTCGGAGAAACATAATTTACTACAAAATTTGCTTTCTCCTTTGAATACGTTCCCCAATCACATTACTTTAGGAGAATAAGTAATAGGAGGAGGGAATGCGGAGCATCCGACCTCCACACGGGTATCCTCTAGGGAATGATGGTTGGATTCCCCATGTGAATGATAATCCGGTCTCCTAATTTTCAATCAGCAACACTGCCCAGGGTCACGTGATATGTGACCCTTTTATACGGTTAAGAAGATAGATATTGAAATCTTCTTACCTACGAAAATTTATCTGGCGAATCCAGCGAAGCTAATAGGCTGTGCTGATTGTTGTACATGAGTCTGGTGGGCGTCTGGGCTGCCCAACACCGGACCTACTAGAATCAATGTTTGCCTCTGCGAGTACAAACTTGAAGATAAAACTGTAGAAGGTTGACTCTGCATGTCAGCCAACAGCTTCTATAAGGTGACTGATTTGCAGTTCTCAGAGTACGCCGAGCGTATAACCCACTACAGCCATGAAGCAAGGGCTTGAATGGTGATGTCTCATATCCCAGCTATCACCAGAAAAAAAGAGGTGCTTGTATGTGGCCTGACTCACCTCTATGCATTGAAATGGTGCTAGAGTGCTCAAACAGGATCTTACATGGCTGTTGATCCTGACTTATCTATAAAGAAAGCGAGCTAATGACGACTCGTTGATCGCCAATGTATGGTAATCTATTTTGGACTACGAAGCCTGGCTGCGTCAAGAGGACCATCAAACCCTCTGATCGGAACGGAAGAGAGTTCGGGTCACTAGAAAGGACATGTAACTCGCTCACCCTGCATGCTGAAGCTAAGGCTATCAAGAAACCCAATTTGTATGATAGTAGCTTTAACTAATCGTGGGTTAAAGACTCAATACTGTCTGAATTGAGTCATGTTAAAACCCAGGACAGATTCCATTTGGAAACAGGGTGAGGGATATAAGTCGATTGAATTTTTTTTTTTTTTTTTTTTTTTTTTTAAATGTCTAAAAGATCTGACAAATCTTTGTCATGGCTGATAGCACATGTACCAGAATGGCGGAATGTGTCTGATATCATGGAGCGGTAACATTTGAGAATAACTGGAGCCAGATGTTTCTCCTTGAAAAGCCAGAGAAAAGTTGGCCAGTTGAGGGATTGTGACACTCAGAGGAACAATGTGAATGATATGGTACCAGTCTCTGAAAACATGCCACTTGCCCTCGTAAACCTTCAGAGTAGAGGGCCTTCTTGCTCTCGAGATTCTCTCCGCAATCAAAGATTTAAATTGTTTGTCTTGCAAGGCTGTCTGGACAAGAGCCAAGCTTGAACA
Organism: Unio delphinus; assembly: GCA_029339505.1. Taxonomy (NCBI): domain Eukaryota; kingdom Metazoa; phylum Mollusca; class Bivalvia; order Unionida; family Unionidae; genus Unio; species Unio delphinus. Next base: position 5,237,621 of record JAQISU010000026.1, read on the forward strand.
AAAAGACGGTCCGGATAGGGGTGGAACACCCCTGGCTGCGGTTGCTTGTGAATACTTGTGCTGACTGTAATCTTCCTGGGTAGATCTATCGCCTAGATTGAGTAGATCGGAGACCCAGTAGTTGTTCCATCTGAGAAGGGTAATCAGAACCATCTGACAATTCTGACCCCTTAACTTCTGGATTAATTCCAGTACCAAGACCGTGGGAGGGTAGGAGAATGACCACAACCCTTCCCAGGTGATTGATCGAGCATCCACGACCCAAGCTTCTGGGTCTGGAACCTGTGAGATGAAAGGTGGAGAATTTGCTATTCCACCTTGTTGCAAAGATCAATCATCGGACGTCTCCAAAGTGTGTCGATTGGAAGAAAGTCCGATTGATGGAGTGACCATTCTGTGTGTCTGAATTGTACATTGAGGTGGAGATTGTCGAACCAATGTAGAAACTGCCAGTTCAGATTGCACAGGTCTGGTGATTGGTGTCCCCTTGTTTTGAGGCAAGGCACCACCACAATGTTGTCTGACATAATGAGGGCAGTTTGTAATAAGAGTTGATCCTGCCCGAAATGAAAGGCATTGATGACAGCCGTTATTTCTGAAAGGTTGATGTGGAAAGGGCTCGCCCCTGGCACCCACGTGCCGCTGACAGTATCTAAGTCCGGCAACAGGTGGGCACCCCAACCGTAGGTATTAGTGGCGGAACATACCGTTATCCCCTTGGGGTATCTCCAGAGTAATCCCTGTGGACAGCCTACAGGGGTTGTGCCATTGACTCAAGAATGATCGTATCTCTGGCGTGAGCATGACTGTTTTCTGGGATCGAAGGGACTTGAAAATGGCGCAATTACGCTAGCAAAGTCCTTTGTAAAGGGCGCCTAAAAGGACGGCTGAGAGGGATCAAGTCTGCTGCCGCATTGAATAATCCGAGGATCTGCAACTCTCTCGCTAAAATGCGCATCCTGCCGGAAACGGACTCTACGAGTGCAATTATCTGGATGATCGCAAACTCGAAAAAGCCTTACCAGATTCAGGTCGGGAGAAACTCCACACCCAGATGGACCAAAATCCGGATTGGACAGAGATCAGACTTTATCCAGTTCACGAGAAAGCCTATATGACGTAAAGTGATATAAGATCGTTTCTGCCTTTGAGCAGAGTAGAACTTGACAGATGTTACTGGAGGATGTCGTCCAAATATACTGCCGACGCAATAGATGAAGTCGAGCGGAACAGGGTGACGACGTAATCCATAACCTTGGTACTAGCCCAAGGGCTTAAATTTAGGCCAAAAGGTATGACATGGAACTGATAAGCCTAGTCCCGACAAGCACAACGGAGAATGTCCGCAACTCGTGGGATAGGGACGTGAAATGTGCGTCGGTCATATCTAGCCAGCATATGATGGGGTTTAAGCGACGTGCCCTTCATACATGCGTCACGACGTATCAGGTCTAGGTTGGCAGAAGCAGTCAGCGCATTGGCCATGGAATGGTGAGCTGCCCTGTTAAGAACCCTAGCTAACCGGGCCGTCGAATCCCAAGCATGTTCATTGCCAGATTTATCAGCGATCCTGAAAATGGCTAGGGAGGCTAGATCTAACAGTGAAGACGTAGCGACTACATTTCGAACCAGCTTGGACTTGGCATTGAACACCGTTTAGTCCACTTTATAAGACAATGGAGCAGACATATGGACTGCTGCCATATTTTTATCCAGAGCCGGGACCTCAGTACTGAACGCACCGGAGTGAGTTTTGTACCATCGACCTGAAAACGACGCTGGTACTTGGCTTTCAGAAAAGAAAAACCTTAGCAATTCCTGGATCCCCTATGCGTGTTGACAGACGGTCATTAATTTCCTTAATTTTGTCGACTGGGGAAGGAGGCGGAAGGATAGAGTCTCTTCCCCCTCATCCAGATCGACCGACGCTTTAACCTTATAGTCGGTAATGGCAGCAGGAGGTGGAGGGCATTCTGAAGGGGCCAACACCTTATAAATTTCCTCCACTGCGGCTTTGAAGCTGAACTCAGTCCGTTCCATAGTTGGATCTGCATACCGCTGATTTGCCTGCGACTCATCGCACTCACTATTTACATAATCTTGCTCTGGTAAAGCATCCATATCGGGGTAATGCATACCAGGTGGCATAGATGACTCGATTCCATCATCTCTGATAAAGGCATTCACTCTCCCTTGTGGATGAGCTGTTAGCCTATGGACGGCCGGCAATGCCGAATGAATTGATTGGCATATGTTTGGCCTGAATGACTGCGACGGGCCGGCTATGACCGGCACCGACCGCTCGAATGGTCGGGTTGGATCGAGAGATTCCTCGCCAACTATCTGTGTCATGGTAGTGATATGTAACCGGTAGTACGGATTGACAGACGGAAACATCATTAGAATCTTCGTCAATCCGATTTGTGCGGATTGCGGTATGATAAAAGTCCCCGTGCTGGTACAGCGGTATAGTCGGATGGACTGGTATAAGACTAAAATCTCCATACGGTTGGACGACCGGTGCCTGTTGGGCTGGACGGCCGGAGCCGGATGAATGGTCAGTGCCGGCAAGTGTCGGCTGAAAGCTTGGCTGGACGACTGGTGCCATATGGGCTGAACGGTCATTGCCGGATCGCCCGGTGCCGGTTAGTGCCGGCGGGAAGGTCTGCTGGATGACCGGTGCCATATGGGCTGAACGGTCATTGCCGGATGGACGCCCGGTGCCGGATGTTGCCGACTGTAAGGTAATAACAATTACATAATGCTTATGTAGTGCGTCCAGCACTACGCGCCCATCTACCATTCGCTCAGAGGGAATGTTGGTTCTGGTACAGCTTGCATATCTGTACAGCATACAAGGTGACTTAGATGACGCAATTCTGTCATAATTGACACTTTCACTAAATCTCCCTTGTGGAGAAGCCGTGAACATATGGACGGCCGGCACTGCCGGCTGATTGAACTGGCGGATGGTCGGCCTGAAAGACCTGTTCTGGTAAAAGCTGTCATATCTGGGTAGCACATATCAAGTGGCATAGATAACTCAATTCCGTCACCTCTGATAATATCACTAATTCTCCCTTGTTTTAAAATCACACCGTCACGTATTTGACATGACGGGAGGTGTACACCGGCAATACCGACTAATTTGTCTGGTATATGGTCGGCCGGAATGTCGGCGAAGGTCCGGCTATGACCGGCACCGGCCTCTCGAATGGTCTGATTGGAGGGAGATAGCAGCAGAAGGGGCGAATCAGACAACATTTTTAGACAAGTTTTCACTGAAATCACGCTTAAAAACAATGAAACCAATGACATCAGGCCCCAATGTGTGTGTGAATCAGATAACATTTCATGGATTAGGTCCAAAAAAAATATGAAAAAATCAATGAAATTAATGAAATCCTCCATCGATTTTTTGGGAAAAAGGGACTACAACATCGTTGTCACTACCCTCTCTGCTGCTAGAACTTTCAGTTGGGGTTAACCGAATATTTGATCCAGTCCGATACGATATCGTGTTCCAGACTTGGGGGGACGAAAATCCCCTTAGGATTTCACAAACAGACTAATTTGTAAAACCTCCTCTTGTAAATCAATCAGATTATTAGACTGGTCAGTGAGTTTGAAATTAATTCTGGTTAATGAATTATTATGACATCGCATATAGACTGGATTCACCGGGGACTCAATTAATAAAAACCCTGGAGGAGCTGTTGGTGCAAATGAATACAAAATATATCCCTGCTGAGCTTGATTTGATCGTTCTAAATTTATTTGATAGCTTCCTTCGATCAAATCACATACTAAATTGAGCGCAATCACCGTTGAAATATTCACATTAAACGGAGCGATATGCCTGCCACCACCATCTGGGTCATTATTATGGGTCAGGATTTTTATTTCCGGTGATGTTGCTTTTTTCCACGTATCATGAATTATTTTAAAACCAATATCGATGGCATCACTGAGAGATTTTTGTAGTTCTGGTACGTTATATCCTGGTAGTTTGACTGTGGGTATATCCTTGACGGGGATGCCCTTGCCTCCTGCAAAAATTGTTCTTGTTGTAGGATTACTGTCACCTAATATCTCTTGAATAATTTGTGAATTAAATGTTTCCATGTCATTGATGATTTTGTTACATGTTTTTACGACACTGATAAATTCATCTCGGGTAAGAGAGCCGGATTTAAGGGGTATTAACAACAGTGAAAAATCATTATTCATTGCTGTGAAATTTTCAGCGATTTTAAGTTCGTTAACAAAAAGATATTTCCCTCCCTTATCTATAGTGTCAAGAGCAAAAAAGATTCTAGCAATACTGTAATCTATATAACTCTTTACTGGATTATCAGATTTTATCCTGTCTGTGATATAATCGGTTTTTTGAGGTTCTGGTAAATCAACGGTTTCCCCCTTTGGTGGTAATTCAGGCCATCCTAGTACTGTTCTTATTGAGCTTTGATAGATATCTACGACGTATTCTTCTGAGTTTATTTCAATAGCAGATGATAGTGTTGGTTCATGAACTGTTATAGCGATTTTTGACTCTACTCCAGTAATCGATTTTATTCTACGCGCGAATTCATTATTGATTTGTTCAATTTGATATGATCCGGTTGGTATGGAAACAACATTCCAGTCTGGGGTGCCGTCGGGTTTATTCTTATTTGCAAATACCAGTGAATTATTGGGTTGTTGACCACCAAATGATTTTGACCTAATATTTGGCCAACTGTGGTATACTCGTAATTTTGCTAGCGCTATCTCCTTCACTGGGACCGGAGAGGGGAAATTCACACTGAATTCTGGATTCGTTGAGGTTATTGAGATCATGCTTGTTTGTACTGGTTTTGTGTTCTCCACTATTTGTTGAAGTAATTCCATCTGTGTTGTCATTGTTATTATACTCATGTTGTATTTCTAATTTTGACATCGCAGAATCATATATATCTACCATTGCTGAAAACTCACTCTCTGATATAATTGTATCATCGAGCGATGACGATATCAATGAGGATAATTGCGAGTATGCAGTGGACACAACATGAAATTGAATTATGTAGTCTTGTAGTTTCCATTGGCTGCATGATGATATTTTTTTTGTGATTATTGAAATTATTCCAGCGATTGTTGTTGCCGCAGAAATGCAAATTGGAACAGCTATCGGGGCCATCATTGTCACTGAAGACAGTATAATACCAGCTCCGGTGATTACACCACTCACAGCGTACACAGTAACATCAATTGCGGTAATTCTCCTGCGATATTTTTTAATTTTCAATTCATACTCCTCAGACAAGGTTTTGAGTCTAGTTTGATACTCTCTGACCTGATCATAGCGATATTGCGATGATGAAATCATTTTTATTTTAAATACGCTAGCGTTTTCAATTACGATTTACTTAAATTCGCTACGAATTCCACATACCACGTTGTTGAGACCCTAACCAAATGAGTATCAGTAGATGCGATTGTGAACTTTTCAGTTGTATTCTTGTCGATGATCGTTGAAATCGTATTATTGACCCCAGATGAACTGGACGATGAAATATCAAATTGAGACGATGGTGTTACTAGTGTTAATCGATAAATACCCTTAACGGTTGCAGTGATATCTAATGTGTTGTTTGTAGGTGTCCACTCAAATGATCCATGTTGGATTGTGTATACTAAGTTGTTGGTTTTCTCATGAGGAATTTTTGTTTTTTCAATGGCTGTTATCATCCTCGTTGCATCCCCCTGATGCCTTCGATGAAAGTTTTCGTCTCATCAATGGATTTTTTAATATCAGGGAGTTTTAGTTCAATTTTATCTAACGGGGTTCCAATAAATTTATCAATGATATTTCTACGAAATGATATAAACTGTTTTATGTGTTCTTCAATTCTAGATTCAAGTGTTGCTAGTACAACCACAGAATTGTTTAACTCGTCGTTGAGAGTTTTTAATCGATCTGTAATCGTCGAAACGAGTACACCTGGTTTGAGTTTACCCTGATCGGAAAATAACGCAACGGTGTTCTCGATTGCATTTTGTTGTTTAACTAAAATATCATCCAGAGAGATATTACTGGTTTTCAATTTACCCTGATCGGAAAATAACGCAACTGTGTTCTCGATTGCGTTTTGTTGTTTAACTAAAATATCATCCAGAGAAATATTACTAGATTTCAATTTACCCTGTTTGTCTTGAAATACAACTATTTCATTCGGGTCAACACTTGTTAAATTTAACGTCTCAGCGATTTCATCTTTAATTTTTTTTGTTATATCCTTGATAGAATCAGGGGTTGCAGTGTCATCGGGTTTGGGTTTCAGAGGTCTTCCCCAAATATCAATCATGTTATTGTAAAACTCTTTCTCTCTCTAAAAAGCGATTGCTGGTGTAGTCATTTACGACAATATGAGGTGGTTTTCCCCTTGGGTTACCCAAGGAGTTAGAAATAGCGTCAAGGACATTTAATACTTCACTGCCGCATATTGGTGGGTCATTGATTTGTTGTGTTGGTAGCGTAGAATACCAAGTCTTCATTGGAAGGGTTTTTATATACCGCATAAACTCTTTTGGTGGGGCTAATCCATATGAATCAAAATAGACAATCCCACGTGGATCAATAGCGTATGCAACCCAGTGAGTTCCAGGTCCGGTGCTGTTATCGAGATTAATAATACCTGTTTCAGTTTTGTTTGGTTTATGTGGTAATTGATCTTTCATAAAAACACCTCTGAAATGTTTAATCGCTAGTTTTTTAGCAGCATCCATTAAATCAAAATTGGACATTGGAACCATCGAAGATTTGGGAACCATAGGTTCGGAAATTGAAGATTTCTGAATTAATAAACCGTTCCTGGTAGTCTTAGACCTTTTCCGCTGTACCAAGAATACGGGGTTCCTGGTAGTCTTAGACCCAATCCTTGAACGGATCGTCTCCTTTTTTTATATCCTTGTCCAGCTGCCTTCTTAAGTGCCATTCCTGCTGCAGTACCAACGGCTCCTAACGCTGCTGCTTTAGCCACTGCTGGGGCTGCTGCTGCAATCAATGCTGGTATTGCAGCTAACAATGGAAATATACCGCCTGTTTTCATCATATTTTTTATAGCAGCCGCAGAGAGAGTAATCTGAACTCCCTTTTTATCCCTGAAAGCATCATTGAAATGTTTCACCTGACGAGTTGTCAGCGATAATTTATTTTCACCACCAGTCATTTGATTAGGTTTCAACATGATTGTGGTTCCACATTTTTTAGCCGATTCTGATTGCAATTTTTTGATTTGACCAGGAGTTAACGCAACACTAATAACACTATATGACATTATACATAATAGATTGATTCTAATTCAATGAAAAATCGTTCAAAGATTTTCTACTGGGGCATCTACCACTCTCATTCTTCCACCAACACCTTCAAGTAGCATTGATTTATCACTGAGAATGACAGCAACCGCTCTATAATTAGCAATAGCACCATGAGTCACATTAGCTCTAAAGTGTATATCAACAACTGACTGTCTTGTCAAATCGAGATGTTCCAGTGAGAAGTAGTAGATCGGATACAGATTCTTAAAATCAAATTGTGATATTTGCAAACCAGTATCGACATTTTGATCGCGTGCCATAAATGACAACAGACGATGATAAACTCGTGCAATATGATTTTCTGTGTAATTAAGTTGTATATCCTCAGATGGTTCCTGCTGGCCGTTTATTCTCAGTGAGACGTCTTTCACACCTAATTGATCAAATATCATATGACTGAAGATTTGATTGCCAACTCGTGTGTTATCTTGGAACGCAATAAATATATGACGTGGCGCAGAAACGCCTTGTTTTGATGCTAGGTTCCAAGTGAATAACCCGTTGATATTTGATTGCTTCACATCTGTACTCACGGTTAGCCAACTCAACAACGACTTTCCTCCTTGGTCCATAAATGATAGTAGTCGTTGTTCTGCGGTGATTGCTGGAGTCAACACTGGCATCCACAATGATATTTTTGTTAAAATGACTTTACCGGCATCATCATTTATATGTGCTGCAGCTGGGTTTGCTGGAATCCTCCAAATTGCGTCGTTATCATCACTCTTTCGTACAAGCGATACTGTATGCTTCGCCCCGTAGATAACTTTTCTGACGTTTCTACAGAATCCAAATATGTGATGCAGTGGAATCGCGCATGAAAATGATTTACGATCTCCTTGCAACATTGCGTTTCGTGTTGCAGCTCCTAGATTGAAATTAACATCGTTGTTTATAATCATATCTTCGGCATCAATATTAGCGGTGCCAGCATTATTCTTTGGTCGTCTTACAACAAATGGATTTCCACCAGCGGTATTCTTACCATCTTTTGCAAACATCATAGAGGGTCCTGCTGATCTTGTATAATCATCAGAATATCTCGCTAACCCTATGATTGTTGTGGCCACATCAACATCACGATCTATGGACTCAATTTCTTTTCCATCAATGAGATATCTAGCACTCTCAAATAGCGCCATAATACCATTATTGACAAAACCGACTTGAGTACCAGCTGGATACGGTGCTGGTGCAGCACGAGTATCAGCAGCTGTTACAATTTCTCCTTCTACTTCAATAAATGCTTCACAGGGCAAAAAGTATTTACTGGTATCATGGACTTGAAGATCAATTCTTGCTCGACTATTTGAGTCTATGGCATGATAGGCGTAATATTGATAATCGCGTACAGAATCATCCTTGCCAACTGGGGCGTCTATATCAAATGCTGGATCAGATGATTTTTTGAACATTTTATTCTATTTATCAGAGTCTAAATAGTGAAATCGTAAACGATTTTTCCATTTTCATCGACGTAGTTTTTTAAGGCCACTTCCTGCTATCATGTTTGCAATATTGCTTTGGTCCCCTTGATTTACCATCGACGCTAGTTTTTCATCTACTGCGTTATTTATTATTTTACTAACACTTGCAGGCATTTCTTCTGTAGACGGTAACGGTTTCTTTTTTCGCCCCACTAATGATGTTATTTTATCCTTCGCAGTTGAAAATGCTTTCCCGGCAAGATTTCCAACAGTACTAATACCCTTATCACGAATAACATCAATGGCTTTCATTGATAGCTGTTTAGCTAACGGCATCACTTTTGGAGCCATTCTTGAAAAGAATCCTAAAATGGTATTGCCGAGGCCATCTCCGTAGTATGCTCTATAAACTGGAAACCGTGAATTAACTACATAGACTGGGGTTGGTTTATCATGATTGTAATGGATGATCATTATTATAAAAACAATAGTGTTTTCAATTGTTATTTAATCACTATGATACCCATTTGCTAACTCGTCAATGAAATCTCGATAGGTTTTGATATCCATGATACCGCCGGCAAATAACCGTCTACAGATATCAGCTGCTTCATTAATTATTTCTGGAGAGTTATTTCCAGCTCGTTTTCCTCCGATGAGAACATCTAATCGTGATATATCATTGATAACACTATCAGGACAAATGTTTCCAATCCTTGGATTTCCTAATCCACTTCCGCTATAGCCAGCTGCTTCATCTAGTTTTTCTAAACCCGTTTCTTGTAAATAATCAAGAGTATCATCATCATCATCATCAGGTGGTAGTTGTTGTTTTTTTTGTCTCCGTGTTGGTGTTTGACGTCGTTCTTCTAAATCATCATCATCATCAGGTGGTAGTTGTTGTTTTTTTTGTCTTCTTGTTTGTCTACGTGTTGGTGTTTCACGTTTTAGTTCTTGCCGTTCTTCTATTTCTCATTGTCGCTCTTCTATTTGTTCTCTTTTATAATTACTAATTCCCCTTTGAAATTCCTTGTATCCTATCTCATCCTTATTCAAACGACCAATCCCCTTATTTAGTTTATACAAATTATCGAACCAATCATTACTTGATATTCTATCATTCTTATACTCGTCCTTTAAAAAATCTTTTTTTTGAATTATAGCTTTGAGCAGCAAAATTACCAAAGGCTTGATAATCCTTTGATTTCAATAAACTAGGTTGTTTTATTACTATTTTAGCATGATCAGTAAATTTATTCAACAGAGAAACAGTCGTTTTTTTCGGATCAGTTTGTTCAGTTTGTTCAGTTTTCGCTGCTAGTTTTTCAAGTACAGAAATAAGACCCTCTTCCTTTCTCTTACCGTCAGGATCATCTCCCAGTATAGCACGCTCTACCCCGTACGTTGCTGTGGTTACTGGTTTAAACAATTCTTCAGACCCCAGAGCAAAATCAGTTTGTAAACTCTGTCGTTGTTGCAGTTTATTCCGTACAGAGTCACGAATTGGTACAAATCTCCTGATTGCATCTAGTCGCTCACGAGCCAATCGGGTTGTTAATGCTTCATTGACCATTATTTGAAATCGCAAACTATTTTTCAATTGCAAAACACTTGACATGTCGGATGATTTTTTAACACAGTCATGGAAGTGTTATTTCATCGTGAGACACCTTCTATCATTGATGGAGCAAGTCACATAATTGTATATAAAATTAATAATACTGTGAGTTGCTCCACTTTTGTTACATGTCGGATGATTTTTAATACCACCATGGAAGTGTTATTTCATCTTATAACAGCTTCTATCATTGATGAGGAAAGTGTGGAAATTGTATATAAAATAATTAATACCACAGTTTCCTCATTCTATTTTTGACCAATCTGACACATCGTCCATCGATTTTTGACATCTCCTTTGAGGGTCGGCTAAAAAAAATGAGGGTCGGAATGATAAATGGTCGGAATGATAAATGGTCGGGCAATCATTGGTCGGGCAATCAAAATTGTTCATTTTCTTGAATTAATGCTCGTAGGTTTCTAATTTTAGAGTTGACTTCTTTTTTCAATTCGTATTCGTACCCCAATTCTTTTCGTATTCCCTCTACGATAGCATACAACGGGACGAACACACTGATGTCACTGGAAAATGAAAGAGAGTCTTTAATAGAATTCTGAATTTTTTTGATGAGTGCATATTTCTTGGGTAGCATATACTTGTTAGTGCTAACTCCGTATTCAATATCCTGAAAATCAGACACAATTTGGTCAGGATTTAATCCATCTGATAGTTTGATATCCTGATTTTTCAATTTTGCTATTTCAACTATGATGCTATTCATGTTTTCAGAATTCATTATTCTATAAGAATGACATATCTCTAATTGGAAATTATGACGCATTAGACATAACTAAATTGAACTTTTTGTCCCGTCTTTTTTGAAATAGCCGTTTTGGTTATCCCCTCTGCAACGAATCGTACTGAAGTTCTACAAATATTGAAATACTTGCCGGCTTCATATAATGATTGAAATATTTTCTCTTCGTTAGTTGTTGTATTCAAAGATTTCACTGGTCTCGTTTTATTTGAACAAGTGCCATTCCTTCCTCGTTTGATATTCTCACCTTGTGTGATAGCTTGCAGATTGGATAAAGAATTGTTCCTTGGATTAGAATCAATGTGATCAATAATAAAACCATCTTTGATCAATCCATTAAAACATTCAAATACGAAACGATGATTGCGAAATGTCTTCCTTCCAACATTAAACACCAAATACCCCATACCATTATCCCACCCAATTGGGTTCTTCAGTCTACAGTTTCTGACAGTACCATCACTAGATGCTTCGTAATTTTTAATCACTGGGTGTAGTCTGAATTCTTGGGTCATTATATACTACACTATTGTCTAATTCAATGACTGACCCATTTTGCAGTGATTGATTATACATAAATCTTTCATTTAGACACCTGTTTTATATATAGCATGAAAGAGTTCAAGAGATTGACTTCGAAAAATGCTAAATTCAATGCCGATAGAGAGTTCAAGAGATTATTGAAAATCAATCCTAGATTTAATCTCGATAGACCCAAAAAACGTGTAGTAAACAGAAACAAATGTCAAAGAGACGGAAACATGAAAGAGTTTAAGAGATTATTAAAAATCAATCCTAGATTTAATCTCGATAGACCCAAAAAACGTCCAATAGACGGAAACAAACGTAACAAACGTCCAAGAGACGGAAACATGAAAGAGTTTAAGAGATTATTGAAAATCAATCCTAGATTTAATCTCGATAGACCCAAAAAGCGTAACAAACGCCCAATAGACGGAAACATGAAAGAGTTTAAGAGATTATTGAAAATCAATCCTAGATTTAATCGCGATAGACCCAAAAAACGTAACAAACGTCCAAGAGACGGAAACATGAGATCATCATGGAAGGATGCTCAATTCAATCTTGATATAGTTTCTAATACACCCAAGAATAAAATTCTTGATAAACCCATCAGAGACTGTTTTAATGAATTCAAGCGTGATGGAGCATCTTATTGTTGGTCAACATTTCGAATTGATGGTGTTGTTGACGCTACCATGAATGATGAAAAGGCAGCAGTGATCATTTCACGTATTGGGGAAAAAAGTCATTTTTTCCGAATCAAATTCGTTATCCGTGAAGATGGCAAATGGATTATTAAGGATAAATTTGAACCCATTCTCAGGGGCAAAAAAACTGTCACCGTGAATCAGGATTCCAAACCGGGAATTTTGACTGGAATTGATAAACCCTACTACGAAAGATCTTATCCTGTCACAGCAGTTGTTTACGGGATCTATCCGCTCAATGAAAAACCTGATATTTCAAAACTAGCACCCATGAAATATTCGACAGGGCTCAATTGTGTAGCAGAACGAATAATAGAACACTTCACAAATGCATCCCGGGGAAATAAACTCACTGATCTAAGACGAAAAAAAATAACCGAGTGGGAGTTCACGGTAAAAGAGCATGGAGCAACAATTCAGGATATAACTAAATTAGAAAAATCATTAAGATTTCCAATATCGGTAAGAACAATCACCGGAGAAGTATTATACGAATCGAAATATAAATCACAGGGAGTTCCCATTGAAATTATTGATCATAACGCGCACGCGTGGTCATCTGCAGTAACAATATTTCCACGGGATAGAACCGTAAAATATCTATCCCCAGCAGGGTTGGGACCTGAAGAATGTTTTACCGAGCAGAAATTATTTGATGCTATTTACCATTTGAGTAAAAACGATCCTGTGTCAGCGTGGTTATTTCATAGTAATTCAGACGAGGAATGCAGATTTGATCAGTTTGTAAGGCCCAACGGAGAATTATACCGTACTGAAGAACTGCAGAATCAAATGAAACAACTAGCTAGTGAGTTTTCTGAGGACGGAGAAGAAGACGATCAATTATTAGCAAACTGTTTCACAGTACCATCCATTGCAGCACATTTTGCAAGAAAGAAAAACGCGTGGAAACCAACACGAAGTGAGTTTTTATCAGATGTCAAATTGTCCTGTCTTGAATACGGCCACGGCGGATTATGGAACACAAAATACACCTCTGATTCCGTTATTTCAGTTGATATGATTGCGTGTTATCCAGGAAGTTTTCTTGGGTATGGAGAATGCGAGAAATATTTCAGACGATTTGGACACCCTACACACGAAATGACCCGTGTTGCTATTAATGGACCACTTCCTGATTTTGATTTAACCGGATTCGCTTGTGTGGTATCATTTGAAATGGCTGAAGGACTTCATCCGTGTAGTTATCTTTGGATTGGTAAACACATGTCTGAAAAACACTGGATGCCAATAGTGTTGTTACGGTATATGCTTGATTGTAAGATGTTAAAATCATTAATTGTCAGTGAAGCAATTATATCCTATCGAGCACAGAAATCAGTCTGGTTACCACAACCTGATCTAGAAAAAATAATTAGCGAAGAGCGAAAACTGTTTCCTGATTTTAATGAACAACAAATCATGGATTGGTCCAGACAGTTATTTGAAATCAGAAACAATGAAGCAAAAAATCTTGGACGAAGAATAATCGGTAAATTTACCCAAGGTGGCAAAGATGATAATACGAAATATTCTTCACGATTGATTATAGACAACGCTGAATACGATTTTGTAATGGCGGATTTAACGAATAAGGGCCTATATGTCAATCGTAAGGACGCATTTATGTCCGATGGAACCAAATTGGGTACAATTGTTACCTACAATGATGGATACCATCCGCAGTACACACATTTGAGAGCTTCTATGCTCGGTTATGCTTCTATCAATCTGTTTTCAATGATCAATAGATTTCCTACCACCGCAGTTAGAGTTGCTACTGACTCATTTTACATAAATAGCAAAATGGCTGATTTTAAGGCTACTGGCAACGAGAAATGGGGATCATGGAGAATTAAGAAAGAAATGATTCATGATTATATTCAATCAGCAGATGTTCCCATTGAAAATAATTACTTAGAAAGCAATCAGTGTTCAGAATTTTCTAGTGCACCACCGATTTCTGATCCAATCTGTAGATATAAAACAGTTTATTTAAACGGTTGTGGCGGGTCAGGAAAAACAACCCGGGCAATTGAGTTATTCCGTAGAAACGCTAGCGTTTCCAATCCAAACATGATTGTGCTAACACCGACTCACAGACTCGCCAGAGAGATGAAACAACGAGGGGTAAATGCCTGCACTTATCATAGTTTCTTTAGATGGAAGGGAGATAAATGGACTCCTGAGCGCATGGGAGAGAAATTTATTCCTGAAATAATCATTTGGGATGAAATAGACACAGTGTCAGAAGATGTCTTAAAAATATTTCTTGAGTGGTTGTTATTGAAGAATACAAAAGTCGTCATGTGCGGTGATCACGGCCAACCTCCACCATTTGTCGGTGCATCTCCCCATGAATGGCTAAAGGGTTTTGTAGACTATTATGAAGAAATTGATACTGATCATAGATCACTTGATAATGAATTAAAAGAATTGAAGAAACTAATTAGATTACAACCGGATAGAATCCAATGTGAAATAACCCGTGAAATAATTTCGGAAACTCCCATGAATGAGTTTTGGGAAATGTGGAGACCAAATGATTTAATCATTGCAAGTAGAAAAATAGTCAGAGACACACTTCAGATGAAGTTATTTGAATTGCATAAACAAAAATTTGCAACACTTCCAGTACCGTTATGTTATAGGCCATCGGATACACGAAAACAGAACATCGAAGTTGATATTCCAGGACAAAGTGAAAAACAGAATTTAGTATTAAATGATATTGTGCTGGTTGATATCAATGTTGTTGAAGATGCATTGCGTGCTAATAAATCCCCGTGGACGCTAGGTTATGCAGCGACGATACACTCTTCACAGGGATTGACTATATCGGATACAACTCTTTGGATGGTAGATAATCGCATAGAATGGTCGAATTTAGTCTATCTCGCAGTGTCTAGAGTACGAAAAATAAATCAACTTCGAAGAATTGTCGTTGGCGAAGCCAGTGGAGATGATGAAATCATTGGTGATGATAATGACACCACAATAGATGATATTATTGATAAAAAACTATCCGGTTACAAACAACAGGACAAAAAAAAACAACGAGAATTTGATATTGATGCTGAATTAATAATCACTTTGAAGAAACAACAGAATAATCACTGCGCGAGTTGCAATTGTATAATGCGTTGGCAGTATTCGGATAAGGATCCTCGCCAATTCACCGTAGACAGAAAAAATAACAATCTCGGTCATGTCAGAAATAATGTGATGTTGACTTGTCTTGAGTGCAATAGACGCAAGGGTGCTAGTTAAGACCATGGGGTGGCAATTGAGTATCCTCGGGTATCACTTGTAATTGTTGTCTAGTAAAACCCCGTTGAGGAGCAGTTGAATCCAGTTTATAGATTGGAGGTCTACCCGTAGATCGTGTTATACTAGATATCTTATGCGTAGTGACGCTCCAAATAGGATCAGTAGCCCTTTTTCTATCTCCTTCAAGCTCTCCTGGTTCGTATAAGTACCTCACAATGACATTACTACCAAGAATTGGTTGGGAAACGCTAGCGTTTCTAGGGAAATCTTTTTGTGGTTTTTCAGGTATCGACTTCTTTTTAATCGCGTTGATAGGTTTCATGTTGATGGTTCTAGTAATCTCGTTATTCAGTGCGGTAACTACACCTGGTAATCTCTTCACCCATTCACGGGATCTTTTTTCTTGGATGAATTCTTTTGCATATTGATATCCAAATAACCGCTCAGCAAGGGTTTTATTAAACCGTTCTACAATGGCCTGATCACGATGCAGTGCAGTATGCCCTCGTCTGATAGCGACATTGTGATATTTCATTGTAGATAACACTGCACCCTGAAATTCCTTGCCCGGGTCAACTTGTAACAGATTTGGCCAGTGCAGAGGACCTCGTCGATAAATCCTTTCAAATGCAGAAGCGACTTCAGTGGCCGATTTTGTTTTTAACGGTTCTGCTTCTTTGTATCGACTTGCAATATCAACTACAGTTAACGCATATTTGTAACCACGATCATGTGGCAGAAATAATAGATCAGCCTGATGAACTTCATTGGGTCCGGTTACATCAAAATGCGAGAACTGAATTTGTTTAGGCGGTGGTAGATAAATTTGCCATAGTGCCTGTTTGGATAACCAATGAGCCGCAGTGGTTTTTTTCACTTTTGCGGCGCTAGCGAGTTTACTGATTGCAGCGTTACCCTTCCAGTATCCTCTTGGGGAATAATAAATAGATTCCATGTTGTTATTGATTACCAGCACCTAACATCAATTTACTTTTCATAGCCGATTTTATCAAAAATGAAGCCAATTTTTCTTTGAAGGATTTATCAGTGATAGAATTCAACGCATGAATTAATTTCACATCTGCTAGATGTCTGTGTTGCAAATTGCTGCTTTTATAAGCAACATCATGAAGGTGACAGGCCTTATCAATAGCGTTTATTGGTTCCTCACCGGGTCGGGGCTGATTTTGATCATTGAGTCTGATATCAAGTCTTGTTCCCGGTCCACAGTAGCTATATCCTGGAAGGTGCTTTTCTCCAGGGTATTTTGCCCATGGAGTTCCAGGGAGTTTTGCTAATTTGGCTGCGATATCACCTCCTCGTTTTTTTTTAAAGGTTCCTTGAGTTCCTTGGGTTTAGAAACAAATCTAAATTTCTTTGTACTACATTGTACGCATTTACCAGAAAGCGCTGATCGGTTATTTTTAGTTGTAATCGTCAAGTCATCTGTGCCAGTACGCGCCTTACACTTCACGCAATATAGATCCATAATTTATGTATAGAGATATGAATATAATTGATTTTTCAGCGACTAAAACAAGAGAACCAGTGAAGCATCATGCAGCGCTACCAAACTCTATCCGCGCAATTATAATCGGGCCATCTGGATCCGGTAAAACGCAATTGTTGCTCAATTTAATAATGAGATGGATGAAGTGGGATAAGTTGTATTTAATTGCCCCTAGCGTAGATGATCAACGATGCTATGAAGTGCTAAAAGATTTTAATGAAAACGCTTCAGAGATTGCCGGCGAGGATGTTATTGAATTTATAACCGATATTGACGAGGCGCCATCCGTGAATGACCTCGATGGAAGTATCAACAATTTAGTTGTATACGACGATGTCATGTTAGATAATCAAAAAAATCCTGCTAGAATATTTTCCCGAGGCAGGCATAAAAACACGGACGTGATCTATGTCACTCAACGCTACACTCAGATTCCAAAAGTGATTAGAGATAACTGTAATATGCTTGCTGTATTCAACGGCGTTGATACACATACGCTACGAAATATTTGGCAGACATGGTGCTCCGATATGGACTTCAATCAATTTAGAAATTTCTTTAGTCATGCTCAGTCTGCCCCCCACGGATTTGTAACAATAAATTTACATGACCCTCGAACACGATATCGTATCGGACTGGATCAAATATTCGGTTAACCCATAGCAGCAGAAGGGGTGAGTGACAACGACGTTGTAGTCCCTTTTTTCCCAAAAATCGATGGAGGATTTCATTAATTTCATTGATTTTTTCATATTTTTTTTTTTACCTAATCCATGATTCACATACACATTGGGGGGTCTGATGTCACTGGTTTCATTGTTTTTAAGCGTGATTTCAGTGAATACTTGTCTAAAAATGTTGTCTGATTCGCCCCTTCTGCTGCTGAGATTCATCTATAACATTTCTCTCATGGTAGTGATATGTAACCAGTAGTGTAGATTGACTGACGGGTACATCACTATAATCTCCGTAAATCCGATGTACAGCCGGTGCAGGTTGATGCCGGCTGGAAGACCGGTGCCATTTGGGCTTAACGGTCGTTGCCGGATGGTCGGCCGGTGCCGGTTGATGCCGGCTGGAAGGTCGGCTGGACGACCGGTGCCATTTGGGCTGAACGGTCGCTGCCGGATGGACGGCCGGTGCAGGTTGATGCCGGCTGGAAGGTTGGCTGGACGACCAGTGCCATTTGGGCTGAACGGTCGTTGCCGGATGGACGGCCGGTGCCGGTTGATGCCGGCTGGAAGGTCGGCTGGACGACCGGTGCCATTTGGGCTGAACGGTCGTTGCCGTATGGACGGCCGGTGCCTGTCGACGCAGGCTGGAAGGTCGGCTGGCCGGCTGGTGCCATTTGGGCTGAACGGCCGGTGCCTGTTGATGCAAGCTGGAAGGTCGGCTGGCCGTCCGGTGCCATTTGGGCTGAACGGACGGTGCCGGATGGACGGTTAATGCCGGTTTGCCTGCTGAAGTGCCGGCTGAACTGACGGTGTCGGCTGGACTGACAGCTGGAAGGCCGGCGAAAGTGCATATTAAAATGGATCCAATTGATCCAGCATAGACTCCATGCGTCCTGACTTACAGGCCCGAAAGCCATGTACGGATCTGCGGTGAAATTTACACCCACTGGGCAGCCTAAACCATGTCAACATAATTTCCTCCATTTCCACATTGCCAACACCCATTTTGCCATTCATGCCTTCGTTGTCGACTTTGCTTACTGAAACGACAAAAGAAGAGAACAAAGCACAAATTAAAAAATTCAGCATATTATTAATTCGATAATACTATAACCGTTATTAACGGAGTAGTCAAATTATTCCGTGCCATGTTAACTCTTAATGACCACACTAGTTATCGCCGTGAGCGTGTTGCAATAGGTCGTTCAAGACGAAGTCTACTGAAATGAAAAAGATGATAAACAAAGCACATTTAGCAATTCAACACGCTATTAAGTCGCTATTACCATAACCGTAACTAACGGAGGAAGCGAAATGATTTAGTGTTGCGTGAACTCGTGACTACAACACGAAGTCCGCCATTAAAGTCGCAAATTGGTCGTTCAAAGACTTTTTTGAAGTCTACTGAAACGTCAAAGAAGATAAATAAAGCACATATTATCAATGCAGCACGTTATTAGTCGCTAATATCGTAAACGTTACATACGGAATAAGCGAAATTATTGAGTGCTACATGTATTACATGCTAGTACCGCCATAAGCGTGCTTTGACCACGCTGCAACCTGGTCCGAAGTCTAGAAAAGGTGACAAAGTCACTCAAATTGGAAAATATTGTAAAATAATGTATACGACCTGTTGAGGAATGATTATCCAACACAGTAATTCCAAATTTAACTTCGGATGGTCAGAATTTACACTAAGATGGCTTGGATTCATTGGAGGTCTAATTGTACGTGTTTACACACAACAAGCGAAGCTAAAAAACTAAAGAAGCGACACCTAACGGGCGGCAAGGGGAGGTAATGGGCAAGAGTTATTGCCCTTTGTCTATATGACATAGACAGGAAAGACGAATTTTCGTCTTTTGGTAGGGCTGGATTCGCGAGGTAGCAGGCTAATATCCCTAAAGTAATGTGATTGGGGAACGTATTCAAAGGAGAAATGGCCTCTATATCTGATTGTGAATTAGCATATAGTAACGTTAAAATCCTGAATGATCTTAATCTCATGTTGCTTTAATCAGATATTATCAGGTTTTATTCAGCAGTTTTGGATACATTGTGGCAACTTTTATATTTAGTACAAATGATAGAAGTGCATCATTTGTAAAAACTCTGAATGCCCTCAATACCAAGGGTGATTTCTGTCAAGTTTAGTCAAATTCTATTCAGCAGGTTTATGAAAAATGTTGTCTAAAGGCTGCTCCATTTTTAGAAACAAGTTTTTCTATCTTTAGCAACAGCAGCATTTGTAAAAGAAGCATTTCAAAGGCCTTTCTACCAGGATGTTTTCTGTCAAATTTGATAAAATTCTGTTCCGAGTTTTTGAAAAGTTATTGAAAAAAGTGTTGTAGCAAGTCTACTAACAGTGAATCACACTCATTTGTACACATTAACGTTTTTTCAAGCCAGGATGCTGTTTGCAAACATTTGGTCAAAATAAGTTGTTGAGATAACATTTAATGTAACAAATCTCATTTTGGCATTACCATAAATGCAAACTAAAAACAGCAATGTCTAACTTGGTTAGATTTTAATTAGAGTGACAAGTGCATGCAATACATTATAATATGTTACAAATGACAAGTAACACCTGGCCTCATGGACCTACAAGTTACTTTAATTATACACAAATACCTGCCTGTTTCTGCTTAAATACATAAAACACTACTCACAAATCCTGCCATGACCTTTCCTATCTTGATTAATTAAGAGAAACATAATTTCCAGGGCAAGGTATTATAATTTTCAATGTTTGTAACATTCTGCATATTTAGGCACATACTTTATTGCATGTCATATATATACATGCCCTGTGAGAAAAATGTTAGCTCTTCCCATCAGTTTGACCCGGTCTCCTTGAATCTTGATTCTTATATCACCTCCACGTGCTGAGCACTGCCGAGCTACAAAGTAAACCATAACAAAGCATTAGGTATTTCTGAAAGTAATTCATACCAAGCATTAGGTATTTCTGAGAGTAATCCATAACAAAGCATTAGGTATTTCGGAAAGTAATTCATACCAAGCATTAAGTATTTCTGAGAGTAATCCATAACAAAGCATTAGGTATTTCTGAGAGTAATCCATAACAAAGCATTAGGTATTTCTGAGAGTAATCCATAACAAAGCATTAGGTATTTCTGAGAGTAATATATAACAAAGCATTAGGTAATTGTGAAATTACACTAACTACTCCTACAACTTAGTGGGAGTGGGGAGACAGAATCCAGGCCTAATATATGCCATAAGAATGTTTTGTGAATTTAATTTCGCAGACAAGTATTGATGGGGTATAATTTTTTTTGTATTCCACTGCTATTACTGTAACATAATCTAGACAGGATGACAGGTTTTGGGGAAATGTACTTTTATCTACATTTTGTCTATTATTATCATTAAAATCAATATAAATAACAGAAAAATCAAGGTACATAAAATTTAACACAAAATCTTTCCTTAATTTATACCTCAATATGCAATATTTTGATTGATATTTTTAAACAAATTAAGCCTTGCAGGAAAACTTTTAAAAGCAACAAAGTTTATATGTAAATTCCTAGATGATAAAAAGATTCCGATTCTTAGACTATCCATCCGTATATCCGAAAATACAACGAACAATCCACATGATATCGAAAAATCTGTACATACTGTCAGCCTGACACAATCGTATCAGAAACATGGATGTATGTATTACTGTGCTATTATTATGTACAATTCAAATAACAAAAGGTTTATGGCTCTGGAGTGTGCATTAGATGTCCACATATTGGATTACTGGATTATATTATTGAAGAGAAACCCATAACAGATTTTTATGTAGGCCAAGTCAATGCAAAAAGTTAGATATCATAATATGTACTTCTTGTACCATCTCAGTAAAAATATTTTTAATTAAATATTTAAAATACCGGGTAAAACTCTTTATTCAATAACACTGAAACAAATCTTATAAAAATCTGTGATGTGTGTAAATATGGTAACTTTATAAACATTTAGAAAGAAAAAGGAATTAAAAAGTTCACAAAATAAAATAAATTACAGATGCAAATATTAATAATACAGGACATTTAAAATGATCGAATTATTCATATTGGTCTAATTTTCACATTCCAATCTATCATACTGTATTTATTTCATGGGCAAAAACCAAACCAGAAATAGATAAATCTTGATACAGTTGTACAACAGTAGCTGGCAAAGAATTTGACGAGTTTATAAACATTAAATAAATGAAGCAGATATAATTAAATACTTCAATGGTGAATTTAATTGTTTCACACAATAATAAAATATAAGTATTACAATTCTTATTAAGGGCACAAACCATGGGAAGTTGAGGATATAATTACACTGTACACCTCTCCCTCAATAATTTACGCAAAATGGGGTCCACAAACATAGACTGCACTGTAAGTTAGGGTGAAAGTTACCCAGGGACCTCCAACACTTGAAAAAAATTCACTTTGACATAGAGAAAATGAGGGTGAGGCCTAAGAGAACTGAATCCTCATTTTGCAATCACATAAATAATAATTTTTAATTACGTACTTTTTCTAACAAAGTTGTTTGTTTTTCTATTTCAATAACATTTATTTTCAAGAAGTCCAACATGTGAAAGATTATTCCAACTAGTTTTAACACCATCACACATATACAAAAAATTTTGTGTATTACATCACTGCTTTTTGTTTTCTTGATGAACCTGGTAACTGTACCTGTGTTTAATAGTATCCTGGCAAATTGGGAGTCCACAAAACAGGGAACCAGACTAACTGTTGATACACAACCAAACAAGATAACTTTTTCAAAAACACGCAACATTTATTTCGTGAGACAATCGTCTACGCCAAAACTCAATTTTTTTTATTGTTCAATTAGTACAATATTGATGCTGTGATTTCACTGTTAGTAATATTGAAACTTCTTATCATTTCTGAGGATATATCTAAGTGCCAGTTCAAGAATTCTCTGAAACTCGCTTTGCCATAATGGTCCATCTGTAAAATCAAGCTCTTTATTTTACAAAGCATTCATTTCGTTTGACTGCCTTGGTCTCTTTGATCCCTGTTTTGAAAGAGTTAATTTAAGATAGTTTCTGTAACATGTCTGATTGCTCAAATGAAGCGAGTTCACTAGACATACGTCAGGGGGCTACAGTTCTTAAGCATATAAATTTTGTATGCCTTTTAACATTTTCTTAATTCTACCTCCTTTAGTTCAAAAGAAGTAATAAGATGAAAACAGAAAAGGAGGCCCACTTTTTATTTAGTGCATCAATACAACATAAAAATGCTTGCACTAGTCCATTATTAAAACAACGTCAACACTTAATTAGGTTCTCCGAGAAACGCTCAAACATAACTGTTATGGTAGATTGACATGTTTTGCATTTATATGCAAGAGGAAAAGATAGAAGTAGAAGACAAATTTCAGTTAATAAAAAAATATTTAATTAGTATTTATTTAAGTACTGCCTCCTCCGTTAATTAGGGTGTACTAAGAATGTCATTTGTAAAGAAAATGTAACAAATTTTATGACTTCTTTTTAAAATTGATATTTCATAATGTTGATTAAATAGTTCAGGTCTTATCTACCATTTTCGATGATTAAACAAGCAGTATATCAGTTTCCCTTACCAATTTTGATTGCTATTTTCAACAAATAGGGATCAGTTTAGGAGTATTTTAAAAATGGGATACATGCCTAACCCTGCATTTTAAACAGGTTTGTGTAATTGAACATCACGGATAAGGTGTAACTGTAATTATAATTGAACAGTCACAACTTTGAGTAATTGTAATTGACATCTGCAAGCCACTCAAAAGCAGTGCCTGGGATACAAGCAAAGTAAACTGATCACATTATCATGGTTAGGGCTGTCAAAAATCATGAAAAACCAACCCAGGCACCCGTTGCGAAATTTAACGGGTACCCGTTAGAACATGAATGACATGTACAACCGTAGACCATCTAATTGTTATCCCCTTTTCTTTAATATTTTGTCTGGCGATAGAGGCTAACCGTGTAATGCACTACTCGGTCTGATGTGTCCGCACCGATGTAACTGCGAATGATCTGACTGCACGCTATTAATTAATCAATTTATTTAGAATGACCTTTGTACACAGATGGTAGGTATAATCCAACTTTTAATGATCACTGTGATCAGCCGCGTTAAATCCTTTAGAACACTCACCTTTTTTTAAAGTACAAGTCCTTGTTAGAACAGACCACGTTTATTCATCGGCTTTTGACCGCAGATTTGAATTACCCACTCATGCGTGTAAAGCAGCTTTACCACATGTCAAGAGTAATGCGTTAAAACCGTCTTTGTGTGTGTGTGTGTGTGTGTGTGTGTGTGTGTGTGTGTGAGAGAGAAAGAGAGAAAAGACCACAAACTGTATTCACTACACAATAGTAATAATTCAAACTAGATAATATAGTGTTTGTAAATGTTTGTATTTTTATGAGAAAAACTCTGAAAGAATTTAGCAAATCTCAATAATGCCAGTCTGTCATAGTCAACAAGTACATGATCATTGTTCGCAACACATTTTCCAGTTTCTGTTAAAAAAAACTAACATATCGACCGTATCTGGTGACAGTGATGCACGTTTCCTGTTTATAACGTGTCCAGCCGTAGAAAATGCACTTTCTGATGGAACCGACGTCGCAGGAATACAGAGATACTTTCGTGCAAGGGCAGCCAGCCTGGGATAATGTGGTGTATTGTCTCTCCAATACTGAAGAATGTCACCATTAACATTAAGTGGCGTCTCCGACAGATATGTTGACAATTCGTCTACTGATGAAGCGTCGTCATCTGTGGCACACAGAGAAGCAAGATCATCAAATATATTATTTTCTGCGACATTTTCCAGTCTCTGTCTCTTCGATTCTGGTTCATCCGTTTTGTCAGTGATGGCATCATTAGTTTGCGACACAGTTAGTGGATCCGGGATTACTACTGCCATCAACTCCAGTCTGACAGCAGCGTACGTCTTCTGTCGTGGTGCTTCTTTAAAAAACTTAAAAAGTTAATAACGCGGATCGACAACTACAGCCTTAGCTGCATTGAGCACGCTGTATCCAGTAGGATAATAGCAGGTTTGAAGTTCATTTGTGATTGCTTTCCTACATTCTTTAATTGCAGCTGCGTCATCTGGTTTTAAATCGGAAATGTTTTTCATTATTATGTACAAGTGCACGTACACAGACGAGATAGATGGGTACTTTTGTCCAGATGACATGACAGTAACTTGCTTAAAAGGCTTTAGTATTGGTATGAGAGCTTCAGCCAATGACCAGTTTTCGTCTATCATTTCATATGTAGAAGCGATGCTGCGGACTGTTACCTGTGGGTCAGACAGAACTGCACCGATCGCCCACCGTAATTTGACGAGGCGTTCCAACATATCCAGAGTCGAATTCCACCTTGTAGAACAATCTATTATAACTTCTGAAACCGTAGTGGTGTCATTATTTTGAAGAGCTTTCTGTTTTTCACGCAAAGCCTGAGCTGCAACTGTACTGCATTTGAAATGTGCGGATAATCTCCTGGATGCACCAAGCATTCTGGCTATGGATTTCACTTTTAAACCAGCGCTAACTGCCAATCGCAACATATGCGCAAATGATCTGACCAGTCATCCAGCAAGTTCATGGCTGCATTCATATTAGATCCGTTGTCATGGACTGTAGCAGCTATTTTATTTATTGGAATGTTCCACTCATTGGAACAATCCCTCAGACGAACACTGATATTTTGCCCAGTGTGTCCTTCCGGAGTCTCTGTTGTCTGCAAAATTGCCGATTCTAGTTCCCACACAGGATTTATCCAATGAGCAGTCACACACACATATATGCAATGTTCTGCAAAGATGTCCACAAATCAGTCGTAAACGCTACATATAAAGCCTTTTCCAATTTCACCAACATTTTTCGAAAGCCTTCATCATATCGTTCCTTTATTAAAGCAGATGTCGTTGTTCTAGATTTAATATCATAATCTGGCTTGAGAAAATTAATTAGGCTTTTAAAACCTTCTCCATCCACAATACTTATTGGCCGCCCATCTTGTGCAATAAAGGCCACAATTCTGCGATCAATTTGTAGGGTCCTGGCTTTTGATAAGTTTGGTTTTCCAACCAAGAATGAAGCAATGCTCGGAGTACTATTTGCGCTCTCATTCTTATCAACGTCGATGCGATGTGTTCGAACGAGATGTTTCCGCAAAGTACTTGTGTTTCCACCTTTTGCAGAAAGCACCAGTTCACACAACTTGCAACGAGCATTATTATCATTTAGTCGTTCAGCATGCGCCCACACTTTAGAAACTTTGCCCATTACTCTTTCTTAAATATTTATTTAAATACAAAAATAATATTACTAAGAGTCGCTATAATAACTGTTTTGTTCGACACATCAAGCTCTTCTAAAATGGAAATAACAAATAGGGCTATTATGCCCCAGTTATACCACGTGACCACGCAGTCGCAAAAGTGATATTATTTTGGAATTATAATTCTTAAGATAGTCGTGACAAAAACGTAGTACAGTGGGACCCCGCTATAACACGGTAGTTGGGAGCCATAGAATCCGACCGGGCTATGAACCGAACTGTGTTATAAGCAACCATATTCAGAGAACCATGCATTGGTACATACACGTGTCTAATTTATGTATACATGTATAATCTATTGCATGAAAAGAGTATCAACACCGTGTAATCACCAGCGAATCTTGTAACATACACTGAATCCATAATACAAATATTTCCATCGAAAATATCCACACACGGATGTAAAATATCCAATAAATTTTTCACAGATCATTATGTGACTGAATTCAATGAAAAGAAAAAAACAAAAATTACGTAACGGGTGTACGTAATGAATGATGAAATAGTACATGTCCATAGATTAAATAATGGAAGCTAAAGTGTATTCTTATAATAACTACATGTACATCTCAGGATCTTTCTGTCTCTGAATTCAGTCATTGTAAATTTCAGCACATTTTCCCACCCAAGCTGCTAGTCGAAGTCCTTTGAACTTGCCGCCCAGTTATTGCGTCATGTTCTTTTGATGTACGCTAATAAATACAGCAGGCAGAACTGGCTGTATTTTAACCACTGAATTATGTCACTGTTTAGCTCGGCAGTTCACTTTGATGAAAAACAATGTACTTAAAGTAATTGATTTATACATTCTGGTGAGAATCTTTTATCAACCGCCGCATTGGCTGTTGCTTAGTTGTGTATGAAATTAAGAGAATATATATCGGAGATTATTTGAGCAACGATTGTATTCGGAATGCATTCAAGACAAACACAAAGTAGACACGATGGCTTCATTACTCAGGAATCAGTAATTATAATATTGACACTTATGAGCTGTAATTTTTCAACAATAAACAAAGATCAAAGTTCTCAGTAGGCCCAGCAATTGGTTCGTATTTCCGACGTTTATTTTGGCACAAAACTAGAAGAAATTTGATAATACATTTTCTACACATTCTTTTTCGCACTGTTTAGTGATAAGACGAATATGAAAATGATAAACTCTTAATTTTTTTATTGATACTTAAATTTTTTTTTTTATTTTTTTGGTCTTTGAGAAAAATACCTGTAATAAATTACCCGAAATTTTGGGAGCCATGCCACGACCGGGTTATATCCGAATTCGGGTTATAGCGGGGCGGGTTATAGCGGGGTCCCACTGTAGTATCGAAAGTAGAAATATTGGTATATGTATGATGGCTAACTTTCAAAATTAGCTGAGCTAGTCGACTAGAAAAACAACGAGCTGCTCAAAGATTACTTTGAGGCATTACGAAGATTTCAAGGTGTCTAGGTGATAATTGTTCAAAATATAAATTGTGGGATTTCTTTGACGTGTGTTCGGAAATCAAAGGTATCCATCTGGATTTCATTAAAAAAGCACGCAATGTACCGATCATTTAGCACCCACAATCAATAGTTATCGTCTACAAAGAGGTTTATTACCTGTAGAACAATGCTATGTTTTAACCTTGGTATATAATGCCTTGGGGATAACGGTTCGTCCTGTTGCACAATGCCAATGAATTTTATTAATCCAAACAGTCTCGCTGATATATTGATTATTTATATTAAGCAGGGATCTGGTTTCTAATTAAAGCCATAGCTGTCACACCTGTTTGAAGTGGTTTCGTGTGTAACGATTTAGTAGGGGGGCGCTGATACATAACGGGCGGTCCTAATCCTAAATATAGCCTGGAGCTGTAACTGAGACAAGCGTACTGCTGACGATATATGATTTTTTGATAGTGTTGGCAAGTGTGGTGATTTTTTTTTTATGGGTACCCGCGTTTACGTTTCAATACCCGGGTTTTTCAATACGGTCAGGTACCCGGGTACCTGAGTACCCGTTGACAGCCCTAATCATGGTACATGTACTTGGAAGATGATGGAGGTAAAAGTACAATGCATTACCATGGAGGCTGGGGTTAAAGTTAATGTAGGTAAATCTATCCAAATATTCAGTGCATACTCTTAATAAACTTAGAAGTTGGTTCTTATCTTGACCATTTGAGATCCATTTTTAGTGAAATTATTATCTGCGTTATTACATTTTTATGGAAATGATTATCTGTGTTATTACATTTTTACTGAAATGATTATGCTTGTATTAAGGTGGGTTATTACATTTTTTACATACAGAAACTTACCATTGAGCAAGGATTTCTTCAAATAACGTCCCCAGTAATCGGCCAAAACAGTATGAGCGGAACCTGAAATATTTGAATGAAATGAATTGTTAGCACTCTTCACTTGTTTTACATATATAAATTTGTTGTCTTGCACATCATTTTCCATAACTGCTGTAATGTAGTTCCTGTTTAATTTTAATGATTGTGACATTCATATTTCTAACTTTGTTCATCATTCAACAAAATAATGCTGAAAATTCAAGGTAGAAAACTTTACCATTATTTTTCCCAATAAGTCTCAATTCTTTTTATCTTTCTAATTCAGTCTCTTGGCAATTATCTTGATTGTATGAGTGATTAACTGGCTTTGTGATTCTATGGTATGATGCATAAATGAACATATCAGATATGAGTTTGACAAATCATGTCCAGTGTCATCTATGATAAAAATGTAAGGGTAATACAACCTGTAACAGGGTCCTCAGGGATGCCGACCCATGGTGCAAAGTATCTGGATACAAAATCATACACATTTCCATGTTTGTCAAAGGAACCATTTTTCTCGGAACCCTTTAGTGTCACGATGACTCCCTTTATCTTTCCAGAGCATTCATGAGCCATAAGTAAACTTGTATCAATCTTCATTTCCTCAAGTGCTGACCTTATATAGAAAAAAGTACATCCACATCTGTAATGATTTTAAATCAATTTAGTCTAGGTAGATTTAATGAGGCTGAGGGTCAGGATGTTCAACTAATTTTACTTCTTTCAGTTAAAATAATATGTTCTGCAGTAAAATGCAGCTATAGTTTTCCATTTTAAGCAAAGCAATGACAGCCGTTCTAAAAACTGTATTCCTATGTGTGTGCAGGGGTGGGGGTGGGAATTCAGGATCCACTCCTGATTATTTTCAGTACTTGCATCCTAAAAAATCTTGATCGATAGGGTGTTAGACAATATACAGAGTCATGTTTGGCTGTATTACAAATAGCTTCCTTTCAATGTATGAAAATAGTTTTTATCTCTTTTGATACCAATGGCAGGTCAAAAACATGCCACCCATCACCTTTACATTTTCCGAATTGTACAGTGTACACAATTGTCAGGTAGAGAATGTGCTTTAGTTACAAAGATTGTAAATTTGTATAATATACAGGTATGTCTATAGTCTTTAAATTTGTATAAATATACTTGTATATCTATAGTCTTTAAATTTGTATAAATATACTTGTATATCTATAGTCTTTAAATTTGTATAAATATACTTGTATATCTAGAGTCTTTTAAGTTGACACCATTATCATATGTCATCATTTCAACCAGTGCTAACAATGTCTGAGAATATAAAAGAGAAAAACATTACTGCATCATTTCGATTTCTTGCTAAGATCAGGAAAAGTATAAATGCTATGGATGTGTGCACAAAAGATTGGATGTATTTTGATACCTGGATGTTTCATCGTTTAGTCGAACCAGCAGTTTCTTTGTGGTTGGAGAATACTCCACATCAAAAATAACGGAATCATCACAAATCACCTGCATAAAACGTTCTGGATTAGGTCTTTAAAAAGATTCATGATAAAAAGTATTAAAAGAATATATGGCATATACATTTTAAAATGTTAAAGAAAAGGCAGTTTAAAAAATACTGTATGAAGCATTCTGTAATAATAATACAAATTTCTGGAAACAACATATGTAGGCATGTTTCTTTTTTCAGTGTTTTAGATTTTTCATGCTATTTCACAATAAAGAAACTTAAATTCAACATAAACAGCTTGTAATAGTGAATTTATTAAATGTAGAGGATATAGATGTATGTATGTATGTATGTATGTATGTATGTATGTATGTATGTATGTATGTATGTATGTATGTATACATGTATATATCAACAGTCATGATTTTCATCTGGTGATTTAACACTAAAAGTCACAACTGACATATATTTCCATGTGAATTTTGAACAAAATAAAGCCAAAGCATTAAGGACCATTTTCTTTGATATCAGCAAGAGTTGATAGAGTCTTGCATAAACAGTTGCTTTCAGAACTAAGGATTATTCTTCGAAATTTGTTAATATGGAATTTGATGATGATAAAACATGGTAATCAAATCTAACCTCATAAACTCTTAAAGGCCTGAATGTTATAAAGATAACTGATCTTTTACATCTCATTATGACCACTATCTTTCGGGTTAAAAACTCTATTTGTCAATTGGTACTATTTACTACAACACAATGGACCATGCTAATCTCCATGATATATGTAACAGTTCACATAAAAGATTCTCTTCTGCCACTAATAACATCACACACATTCAATGCACTGGAATTAAATGAAAACTCCTGATTTTTCTGCAGGCAATGTACCATCTAAACAAAAGTCGCTTGTTGTAACTATTGATCTACTAGCCAAAAGGAATTTCCATGAATTAAGGATAAGAGTTGCTGAGTGTTAAAAGTATCTATTCTTCAGCAATAACAAGATTTTCAAATTAGCTTTTGTGGTATGCTTTTCATTAAAGACCAAGTAGGCTTCAACATAAGACTATTGGCATCAATATAACCATTCATTCAGAGGGTTTAGTGACAAGAATATTTTCAAGATGGCCACACTGGTAGCCATATTAGCTATATGTATAAATTGGCATCAATTTTCATTCAGGACCAACCAGGTATCATAATACGTCTATTGGTTAACACCCCGTGTTGGTATTACCGTCCATATGAGAGGTGTAAAGATTGTATTTTCAAGATGACCCTCATGGTGGTCATTCTAGGAGCCAGTCTGTATGATCTTTATGTAGGAAAAACTACATTGTCAGAACTCTTCTGAAAACAATTTGATAAATTGATTTTGTCAATTAAGAGTAGCAACAACATGATTTTTAGATGACTACCATGATGGCCATCTTGAATATCTGGTTGGTACCATTTTAATTTCGAACAAAAACACAGCTTAAGTTTCCTGGTGAATACCCATGCTGATATGAATTTTCAAGGAGTCGCAATAAAAAAAATTCAAGATGGCCACTGTGATGGCCATACTATATAACTAAGCAGCTTATTTTTCATTTACGACCAACTAGGCAATGGGATGAATGTGTGTGTAGAGTTTCATGGCAATACTGCAGATAATTTAGGCAAAGCATTGATAACAAACTTTTCCTAGCGGATAAATGACAAACAAGAGACCATCTCATAAGCTCTCCTGGTGCATGACCAGTAGAGCTAAAAACATGTTGCACTGGCTCAATTGATTTATGAATTATGAATCATATCATATCATGAAAAATAAAATATTAATGTCCTAGGAGCTTTTATAAAAACAGGCTGTTTATACAATAAATTTCACCTTTAATCCAGATAAGAATGAATGATGGTTTTGCAAAAAAGGAACCAAATCCACCATTCCACATTATACATTGTCAAAAGAAACCCACACAGCATTGTTCAGCACAAACATTTGGACATTATCTTAGAAAGCGATGCCATTTTCGCATGTGATATATATTCAAATAACTTATTTAATAATTAGTATTGTTTCTATGGTGAAATACAGATGGCAAGACATCCTGTTTTAGGCTATCCAAATTATTTTGAGAGATTATATCTTATATACGCTCCCATTTTGCTCATGAATAAAACTTTTTTCTTTGACAACTTTATGTATGCTATATGAAATAACCCATAGATATTCATGTCTGTATAGAACTTCATTAGGATTTTTAGAACAACAAGTCCATAAAATTTAATACCTTTTGCATCATCTGCTTTTTCTGATAACAGCCACAACTATTACACACACACACACACACACACACACACACACACACACACACACATACATATCTTTACTATTATGTCTATGACTTTTCTTTATAATCACATGCACCCACCAACTGGTGGTTTATATTATATTTTTATGTTGGGAAGACTAGAATCTGATCAATTTTAAATACAGTTTAAATGAATTAATTTCACGTTAGTTTCAACTCAGTCTGAAAATGACCCACACTTTACACAAAACTGAAATCATATCTCTAAATATATTGAATTAACATTTAAAACAAGAAAATAGCCAGTTAGTGAGTTACAGAATGGTCAGACAACAAACCATGAAAACTGCAAATTCATTTTTATTCATTTTTTTCCCCAAGACTGTCTGATTCATTACAAACTGACCACTAAATACCAACATTTGTGATTCTACCGGCAATAGTGTCAGAGAAAATTACATAAGCACAAACCTAATGAAAAGAAGTGGAACTCAATGTAAGCACAAATTAAAGAACCAAAAAATATGCCACAGCTACCTAGTTTTATTTTTAAATTATGGCTCTAGTACTTCTCATCACACCATTACACACCAAAATTATATCATTAACGGGAATGGGGCCTAAGAAAATGGCCTAATTAATCTGCTTCATTTTCAGTACAAGTTGTAGTAATCCATAATTAACATCTATATTCTTACTTGTGTAAATTCAGCATGAAATTATCTTTGAAAAAGATAGTCTTGATGTAATATATAAACATGGAGAACTGCGCTCAAAGCAAAGTTAACCAAAATTGAAATGACTGAAAATAAAGGTCATGCTGACCTAGCTTTCACTGATCAATCCTCAGTTAATCCTCACAATGCAACTCCATACAAAGTTACGTGATTGTAATACTTGTCAAACAATTATCTAAATGCAAAGCACGTTGATAAAGATCAGAGACCTCATTTTGCTCAAGTCCATTTGATACATGTAAACATTCACTTCGAGTCTTTGAGTAAGAGTGTGCAAGAAAATGATCCAAGTGCAACCAATGGAAGTAAACTCAGCTTAACACAAACGAAGAAATCAGTCAACCATGAAATAATGTTCATAGTGACAGTTTTCAATGATAGCTATGACAGTGCTCATAAAGCACCTATATACCAAATCATATGGGACAGTGTCTGTACAAAGGAACTAATCACAAACTTCAAAATCTGTCGACCATGAGATAATGTTCATAGTGACAGTTTTCAATGATAGCTGTGACAGTACTCATAAAGCACCTATATACCAAATCATATGGGATAGTGTCTGTACAAAGGAACTAATCACAAACTTTAAAATCTGTCAACCATGAGATAATGTTCATAGTGACAGTTTTCAATGATAGCTGTAACAGTGCTCATAAAGCACCTGATGCCAAATCATATGGGACAGTGTCTGTACAAATGAACAAATCACAAACTTTAAAATCTGTGCTGATGCCAAATCATATGGAATAGTATCTGTACAAATGAACTAATCATAAACTTTAAAATCTGTGCCGATGCCAAATCATATGGAATAGTGTCTGTACATATGAACTAATCACAAACTTTAAAATCTGTGCTGATGCCAAACAGACAGTTGGATATAGAAGCATCATCAATCAAAAAGGCAATTTTACTTTGCTAACTGGCCAATTACAGCAGAAATTTATTATATGATGTAATTTTGTGAGGATGTATTGTATTTATATGCTACTAAAGGAGTTTTACCTGAAGCAATTCTTTGAATTCATTCCGATCCTGCAAATACAAAAATCATTTGCATAGAATTTACTAAAATGCGACTAACAACACCTCTTCCTCATTCCCACATTCTCGCACATAAAACCCCAAATCTACCCAAAATGTATCAACATTTATATATTTTTTAATTTTTAAATGTATCAATATTTATACATATCTGCCATATTATCCATCCATCTAGAGTTCATAAAATATTCATGCTATTTGTTACGTTCCACTTTGATGTAAAAGAAAAAGAAGGTACAAAAAGGGTTATTTAATGTCCGAGGTAAAAATACATAAAACACTAGCTCTGTACAAGCTATTTCATACCAACATGGTATAGCAAAGATATTTCATAAATGAATAGACATGTATATAGATAACACATATTTATATTCAAACACATTTAATTATTATATTGTCAATAGCAACAGCAGATTTTTTTAAAAAATGTGATTGCTAATATTTAGTTGATAACTGATATCTTCTGTAAAGAATTAAACACAGTCCTCACAAGGCCAAACTTCTGCATGTTTTTGCCAAGAACATTGACTTGGAATTTATCATGGTTAACTTGCATTCCATTAGCTTCAAAATAACAGGCAGTTAATATTTTGTTCTCATTTTGTTGGAACAGATATGTAATTATTTGGATCTTTTTGATGTAAGATATGGTGTTGTCATCAGCATAATTATACAGTGTGAAGTAGATTATGTCATTTATAAAAATATTAAATATCACCAAAAACACGGTCCTAGTAGTGAGCCTTTAAGTGAAACTTTTGGAGGTTAAATTCCAGTAACTATATGAGGATCACAGTTACTATATGAGGATCCATGTTACTATATGTGGATCCAAGTTGACTGCGTATTTTTGGTTACGCAAATAGTTTTCAACTTGTTATATGCTTTCATTTTTTTTTTAATAATGAGGTTCTGCAGAAACTGTCAGATCTTTGACAGGCTCTTTAATATTCCAGCCACATTGAAACCTTTGCCCAAATACCCCTCCATTCTTCCACCAGTTCCGTGGAATCATTCATCATCCACACCCTGTTCTAAATGCTGATGGAAAGCTATGAAAAATATTTTCAAGACATAATCAGATTTGATAACATAATGCCACCATACATTTTGGAAGTGCAAGGTACAACCCTGACTGGTCTGTACTTGCCCTTGTCATGAGGTAACATTTTTGTAAACTGGAGTTGCCTGTTTTTGTTTAAAACAATAAGAAAATTTCTTTTTTATCAATCAAAATGTGTGCTAATTTCTGAGCAAAAAGCTGGTGCACATAATTTCAACATTTGGGAGGGGAGTTATCATACCTGTCAATTTGAGTATCAAGGCATTTTATAATTGTGAAAACTTGTTCTGGCAGTACAGGTTTCAGTGTGAAAGCTGGGTAGCTTTCAGAGTGCAAATTGTCATGAATAGTTTCTATACTAGTGTGATTAGTAATGTTATCTAGATTTTATCTCACCCAATGGGATTTGCAATGTTCATTTGACCTAATTGATTATGCAATGTTCATTTGACCAAATGGGGTTTGTAATGTTAATTTGACCCACTGGTTTTTCCAATGTTCATCTGACCCAATGGTTTTTCCAATGTTCATTTGACCTAATGGCTTTTGTAATGTTAATTTGACCCAATGATTTTTCTAATTTTAATTTGACCCAATAGTGTTTGCAATGGTCATTCGACACAATGGTTGCTGTAATGTTAATCTGATCCAATAGTTTTTGTATTGGTCATTTGACCAAATGGTTTTTGCAATGCTTATTTGACCAAATGGTTCTCTTATAATCTTACTGCAATACTCGCTGAAAATTTCAGACATGAGTTTGGTCAAACTCAATCCAAATATCCAAATGATGCTACTGTCTAAACTTTTATTTTCTTAGTTGATTAAAAAGGTTTAATGGTCTGGCAAATGTCTTTAGATTTAGAGCAACCTCTGCATCTTTTAAAGAAATAGTCTGACTGTCTTCTGATCATGGTGACATCATATCAAGGGTGCGGAGTTGTACCTTTCCTTACTAATTTAGCTTTATTTCTTTCTGAATTTGTTAAGGGTCATGCACTTTTTATATACAGCTTTTCTTAGGTCCAATTTTTATGTGAAAAGATGAGTCTTGGGGTTTAGGGAGGTGGGGGCTTTCATTGAAATATAATTAACAATGACATCCAATAGTTGCCATTCAGAAGACTAATATATATCATCAGGAATTAAACAAGGGAATGAGAGAAGGCTTTAAAATAGCAAGAAGGGTTCCCTGCGACACTTGTTAACTTGAAAACATCACTGGGTTTGAATGTTTTCTATATTTATAAGAGTATAGTTGAGACCAGACATACATTTTCATGCATAACATGTATGAAGCATCTAAATACTAACCTGCTTCTGGGTTGGATTGAGAGGAAAATCAAGTGATATGACCTCATCCTCCTGGCTGACAATCAATGGTCCACTCTTGGAATCAAAAGTAACATCAGGAGATTTGTTTTCTTCAGATAAAAAAACAAAGAAGAAACATAAAGTTAACTGAAACATGGATTGTCTGTTTTCAATTATAAACGACTTAAATTTGATGATTATGTGGATGGATGGATGTGGATGGGTGGGTGGATGGATGAGTGGATGGATGGGTGGGTGCATAGGTGGATGAATGGATGGCTTGATCCACACACACACATATATATATATATATGTTAATTTTCCAAGATGCATTACACCCTTTTCATCTAGAGAGAAAGAAAAGAACCAGAAATGCTTCAATATGACCAATGCTGGTGTAAATGGTGGGGGGGAGGGGGGCATTTATCCTGTGATGCAAGACAAAGGGGTGCCAATGTGTGCTTTTCCTCTTTGTGTTGTTTTGGTGGGGGTTTTGCAGCAAAAATTGTTATAGCATTTTACGTTCAACTTAGTCCAACAGTGACAATTCTTCACAAATGTTATATTTAGGGGGGTTTAGGGAGAGAGGTTAGCAACTAACGTAAAAAAATCTTCTCTGTAGGAAGGTAGAAACACCCTTATAGAATACTGTTAGTGGCACCAATAGAAAACATTATACTTTGCTTATACAACGTTACTGAAACGCTAAGTTTTAAGTAAAAATCTAAAGGAATCAATGCAGAAAAAGAATCTTAGAATATACTGAAATATGAACTTGAGCTGGGTCTTCTTAATGGATAAGCACATACAATATTTGCTTTCAGTGTATCAAGACCATCAATTGAGCCAAACAAGCTCTGGATCAAGTTACAGATCTAAACTTATGAACCAAACATGATGCTATATATCTGTTAATACATTCTGGAAATTATTACAAACCAAACCTGTTTGTTTATTTGTTTGATTAGGATTTTTAACGTAGCTTTAACAATTTTTCAGTCATATCGCTACAATGTCTGCAGTGAGGCTGTTTACAGTGATGTCTAGCACTGGGCATCATGCCGCTGACATGTAACATGATGTCCCACCCAGTAACATTATCCTGACAACAGGCTGACCAGTCCTAACACTTACCTCTAAATGCTGAGTGTCAAGTGAGGCAGCTGTAAATACCATTTTTGTAATTCTTTGGTATGACTCAACCGGGGATTGAACCCACGACCTCTCGCTTCCGTGGCAGACGCTTTAACCATTAGGCCACTGTAGCGGTGAACCCAACCTGACCAAGCTCTTTGAAATGTAAAGCCAAATACCAAATTAGCATTTAATCCTCGAGTCCTTCAAAAGCCACTGAGCAGAAAGAAAATTACAATGGTATTGAAAAACACTGTAAAGTCAAACAGGAGTCCTAACTACTTAAACTTTCAGTTGGAAAATGTACAAACTGAACTGTACACAACCCTTCATAATGTAATGCCTTACAATAAGTTTGGTTTGAATCCATCAAGTAATTCTAAAATTAATGAGATGAAACAAAGTTTACATGACAAGATGGGACGGTGTGGACAACATAATGCTAAGTGCCCCCTCCATATGACATGAAAGAAAGAAAGAAAGTAACAAAAACAGATGGGAATTTCTACACACATTTAGTGTTCTAGACAAAACAAAATTAAAAATAATTATGTAAAAACTGCAATGCCTACTGCATTCTACAACTGTGGAAATAAAACATACATTTACCATATATATTAAAAAGTACTGCTGCAGATGCCAAGGTTGCATGACCACAAAGCGGAACTTCATTGGTAGGAGTGAACCAACGTAACGAGAATCTGTCTGCTGTAAAAGAAGATGTAGCAAGTGTAAGGATAAGTAGTGTTAATGCCAATATCCTTTATAAATCTTGTATTCTCATACAAATATGAAATTGAAGGCCACAATGCAAGTAAATGATTAACAGTTATTGGAACATACTAATCAATTTACAAAGAGAAACCATACTAGAACAAAATGTTAGCCTTTAATACTAAAAACTTTGTTTTGCCATACCTGGTCAATAACAGCTTTGTGGAAAAGAACTTGCTTCTCACATTAGACCTAGTTTCAATTCTACCGTTATCGTGAATAAAAGTTGGTTATCAACCATCCAATGCCTTCATTTCTAAGGAGTGTGTGATGCTATTTGTTTAAATATTAAAAAAGAACAGTTTGTATGGGATGAATGCTGCTGAAGATTTTTTTAAAAATGAACAAGTCCAGCATACACTCTGAAAGATTTGATCCAATTTTGATGTGCCTTTATTTGAAGATTTTCACTGTTTAGTAACAGTGGTCACATTTTATGAAAAATGTATTTCTGGATTAAAGGTAAATACTAATCTTAATGGATGGTTATGAGGTGCAATTAAAGATTTTCCTCAAATGGGGCACCAGAATAGCAATGAAAAACAAAGTGTCCACATGAGCACTGTCTGTATGTATTCACCATGCAACAATTGTTTGAGAACCATGACTCTTTGTTCACAAGTGTCAGTTTAAAGCTGCAGTGTATAATCATGCTAGAAAAATATTCTGAAATTCACTACATTGCATACATGCCAACCCCTGATGAGGAAAAAGTTTATTCCAAATGGTCAAAAAGATGAATCCAAGCAGAAAAAGCATAATCCACATATAACATGCTAAATTTCAATGAACAATAAATTATTTGCCCCTCTTGTCTTTTAACATCTTTCACTGCTTCAAGTTTTCAAATGTAGCACTTTTAGCTTTACACACACATTGACTACATTTAAGACTCTTAGTGCCAAATATTAAAATTCTTTCCACGTGGCCTGTAAAAGACATAATGTGATGCTGCCCTCGTGTCTTCATATTTGGAAGATTCTGTTATTTTTGTTGCATTTAGTTTTTGCCTTTTTTTTAATCCATCTGTGAAATTATTTAAAAGGAGATATTTTTGCTCTCATATACACATAGACTAAAATAAATAATACTTTTAGCACCAATACCTTTAGACTGGTTCTGCACTAAATATGAATTAGAACAAAGAATCTATGCATAAAGATTATAATTAGAAAACCAGTCTGTTGTCTCCTCACTAAGCCATATACCGGTAGTTGCTATAAATAGAATTCAAGGTCGAAAGTATGAAAGTAGAACCAGCATGTTTCTGGTAATAGGATAGTTGCTATAAAAAGAACATGATTAGAAAAGGACAAGCATACTCATATTATAGTTAGGTAGAAGCCATCTTTTCTAAAATACGGTCTATGGGATTAATGGCAGTTATGACAAAACAAGAAAACAAATAACTGATTGTTTGGGAAGGTGGATATACCAAAAAAGTGAAATTCATATACGTTTACAAGTAAGGCATAATTTAGTGGGAAAAAAAGTGTAATGATTACACCAAAAGTGTAATGGTTGGCAAGTATAGCAATGTAATGGAATATGAAAGTCCCATATGTGATTTGCAAGGACTGTTAATGCCTGAAAACTGCAGTGAATACTAACAATCAAGAAGCTCCCACAGTCCAATCAAATAAAAGATAAGGTGCCAAACAAGTTTCATGTGGGTTTTATTACACTGTTATCAGATGCAATGGAGCGAGTGAGTTGCCATTGTTCTATTGTAACAAGGATTCAGTTGAGGTCTTCCTGAAAACCGTCCAGGGTACTACAAAATGGATCCAGCAACAGCTTGCATCACCTGCAGACAAGATTATGACCCGCGATGACGTTAGCGAGTTTTTCGTGGTAACACATTGCTGGATCAATGAAGGAACATTCAATTCTAACAATATGCATGATGACGCTCACATCACTGGCAAGTACAGTTTAGCCGCACACAGCACATGCAACCTACAGTTGCAAATCTTCCCAAGCATGACAAAAATTTGTGAATCATAAACATGCATGGGTATGATGGACATTTAATCATGCAACAAACTGCAACTGCATCTTGCACAGCAACAAATGCCATACCAAACAATGAGAATAATACAGGACATCCTGACTGGACCATCTGCAGTTCATCAACTCTAGGTTTTCAATTCAAGCCTGGACAATCTCAAACTTTATTGTGGGATCTAATGATGTCTTTAAGGTCACCCATCAAAATATTGGAGGCAATGATGGAATGCTGAATTTGCTTATTAACAAAGGAATCTAACCATACATCAGCAAATGAGAATCAGTTGCCACCAATCAATACCTTCCATTCATTGTCTATAAGGTATTACCAATGACGACAGCATACATGCAATGTCTGGTACATATTTGGTTCTTGAAACCTATGACTACCACAACTTGTTTGAAATAAGGGACTACCAGAACTTGTTTTTGTGCAAGAATGTGCAGGAAAATATTTATGAGGATTACATGGCAGTTGTACCAGTTAAGGAAGCTAATTGGTCACAAGTGCATGGGTGTCTTGAACCCAGGCCATCCTGCCAAACATTTGCACTATGCAATCACAATATATAGGAGCTTTTGGTGAAATCCCTGAAGTTATCGATGCAAGAAAATAACCAAAGCAGAACAGCACCTGCGAGATGAAATTACCAAGATAAGTGCAGCACGTGCAAAATA
Organism: Unio delphinus; assembly: GCA_029339505.1. Classification (NCBI taxonomy): domain Eukaryota; kingdom Metazoa; phylum Mollusca; class Bivalvia; order Unionida; family Unionidae; genus Unio; species Unio delphinus. The sequence continues at coordinate 5,278,710 of JAQISU010000026.1, forward strand.
TAAATACCCGTGTTTGTAGTCAAAGATGTGATTGGTGGACTCGCCACAGCAACTGTTCGCACTGCAGGATTCACAACTACAGTGACACCAGTGACATAAGCCCACCAATAGGATTTGATGTCTGGACTATATCAATGGTAACAGATGCAGGAAAATAATTTCATTACAACTGCATTTATGAAATGAAGAAAACTCTATTACCAAGCTTTATTTTATGCTAGGCTATGAATTACTGGATTTTCCAAAATAAATAATTGTAATAATTGACTGGAGTGAAATACAATAAATATTTTCACTGTGAAACAGCCACCTTTCAGTGAAAACATTGCAAATTTAAATCCAACAAGTTGCAACAATAAAAAATTTAATGTGCTATATTACACTGAATTTGAAAAGAGAATTAAGTAACGGTTGATATTTTCTGTACAAATCATCATAAAACACATTAGAACATACACATTAAACTGCTGACATCAAGCAAAATTCAGTATGAAATTTACAACTTCAGTCTTGTCATGCAGTATATCTTGCTAGCCAATGTTTTAAAACAAAATAAACTTTGCTTGCTACAAGTGAATAATGCATATTTCATCTCATGGGTTAAATATTTTACTGACTTTTCTACCAACTTTTTATTCAGTGTTCGAAGAAAGAACGATTACCAGAGTCAGTGTAGGTGGAAATGGAAAACTTCTGACAACTCGTCGCACAAATATGAAAAGCAATCACCATAGAAGTACCAAACCAGGCAAGTGGTTTACAGGCTGTAAACATCAAGCAAAAGGTTTCAAAGCAGAGCTGCTACAAGGGTTTTAATTTGTATACACAGACATGGTCATGTACATAATAAACTTGCAAGTTAAAAAGGACTAATATATCGCGTAAAGAATGCACTGGGCCATATCGCCAAGTCCAGTTTCAAAACCTTACTTTACCTTCACTCACAAAGTTGCTATTAACTGATAAAAGTCACTGTCTAAAACTGGTCCATAATAATACTTTCAGCAAGCTGGAATATTTTAGCATTAGCAAAATCCAACCCCCAAATTACAATTATTAGAGTGTCTTTGCGTTCAGTTCCTTTTCTGTTTCATCAAGGTAATTGCCTTGATCCACCTTTTTAATTAACAAATACACACATGCAAACAAACATATTGTAAGATAACCATGAAACTTACAATTTTCAAATGTGGACTGTTTATCCTGTGCATGGAATTGGATATAAGCTGTTTCTGACAGGTTCATCTCTGCTGCCAACTTCTGCATCTGGGATACAGACAACTCCTAAATCAATGGATATACATTTTTTTATTAATCTTTGAGTCGCCAGTATTTACTTGGAATCAATGAAAGATGATGGAAAAACACACCAATGAAATTTCTACATTTACTGGCTGTCAATTAATAATACAAAAGTTCAAAGCTATACTTAACCAAAACTCACTAGCATATATCTATCTTCATACATGTATAACACACATACACACCTATTGTATAGGGGCATTCCAGATCATTGCCATCTCACCTGTCTGCATGGGTTATAAGTCTCAGGCTCAGCTAATGAATGTACATGAGAAAGCATGGCAGTAGCTTCTCATGGTTTCTTCCTGTGATGTCCCAGTGTTCTCCCTCCACCAGTTATACTGGTCACTATGTATAGTCTATTATGTGCTGAAAAATGATGTTAAACCATAAAACAACAACAACCTATTGTGAGTGAGTGAGTGAGTGTGTGCGTGTCTAATACATGTATTTATATATATATTTAATGATTTGTTTCTGAGCCTAACACTATTTTTTCAGTGCATGATAGGCTACAAGTGTCAGCCGATATACTTGATGTAAGAAAAGAACCCAGGAAGACTTGGTAATAACCACTGACACATGGAAAGATTCTGGTAAGCATTCTCACATACCCATGTTGGCCAATCCCAGACTCAAACATACATGCACAGAGTGAGATAAAGGCATGCAGTTTAGATCACTATGCCACCCATGACGCAACAAAACAAAGAAATAATCCAATCATTACGTATGTAAACAACTGTTTTTCAAAATTAATTAATTTAACTGTCGTACAAACATGAACCTGATGGAATATGCTTAGATCCATGGCTCATCCAGTTTTTCTGTTGCTACTCTAGAATCTCTTTCTGATGGTTTTGAATCTCTGGCATCCTTATATATCTGATTGCTGCATTGCATTTATGATTAAAATAATTTTGTGGAGCTATCTAATCTGTAACATAATTTTACGTTATGGCATATTGAAAAGATCTTTTTTTCTTTTCCTTCTGTACTTATATATATTTTTCTTTCCATCATGCCATTAACATACTCTGAGAGTAAAATTGGAAGAAATTCTTTCTCGCAAATCATTTTGTCCGATGGAAAAGTCAACAGACACAATTTGGGCGGCAGAAGCAAGTCAAAGCTTGAACACATTTGGGAACAACTCCACTGAAGTACCTACCAATGACCTACTGGAATATATACATCTTTATGTACTCACGTGTCCATCTATCCACACAAAGTTGGAGGGACGAAAGGAGGTGATATAAAACAGAGTTTGGGAAAAGGAAAAAGAGAAAGTAAAAAAAAAAACACAGAAGAAAAACAACAGTGAAGTTGGAGTGAACCAGAAAGAAACAGGTTATGAAGTTGTACAAGGCAACGACTTCAATTGTTCACTCGCTTCTGTGATGAACTGATTTTATCATTTAAAAGAGATAGGCTATATTTATATAAATACATTTGTGTGAAATTTATTAAATTATTTTTATTTTGTGCATGAGGGCACGAGTCATACTGTTTATATATATATATATATATATATATATATATATATATATATATATATATATATATATATATATATATAGTGTTCTTCCGATTATCGATTATAATCGATCATCAGTTGGTTGAGCAAACCAATAAGATAATTGATTGTGAACTCCATAATCGATTGTGTTTAAAGGGAGACTACTTTTTAGGTGTATACAAAGGTTAGTAAACTCCCAGCCACTAAAGTTGACCTGAAATTTATGAATTCCCTTCACAACTACAAATATGAAACCTTATGATTCATAATTAGGAACATAGTCATTATTACATCGTCAAGTTGTTAAATGTTTGAGTTAATAAATTTAAACACATTTCTTGATTTGTTTCAGTTAAATTGCAAAATCTTTAGTAGTATTTATAAACAATGACAAACAAAGAAAATCATGTCCTTCTATATTTTAAATTATACACACATCACATATGAACGAAAGAATTTCGAGGGATTGTAGCAGTATTTCAGTTACATATGACTGATCAGCCATTCATTTAACAAAGTTACAAATCAAAAGTAACACACAATGTAATATTATTGTCAGGTTATTATAAGAGATTACTCCTGACTATTTATAAACATATAAAACTGATATTGATATAACTGTTTGACAAAAATTAAAATTTGCTCTTAGTAACCGATTATCGATGATCATTTGGTTAAGGGGAACTGATAATCGATTATGAATTTCTGACCAATTCCCATCACTGTGTGAATATATATATATATATATATATATATATATATATATATATATATATATATATTGTTACGTGCTTAGGCTCGAATAAGCAGCAACACAGAAAGAGTGAAAACTAACAAGCTTGTAAAACTTTAACAATGATTTTATTAAGTACAATTATTTTCATAAAATAAATAAACTTACGGTTTTAGAGAATCAAATCCAACAAATATAGAAGTCACAAAATAATCCACTAATGGAATTTCAAGTCCTGATAAATAAATGTTCTAATAGTTCCAGGTTCGAATCTTGTCGATGTAATCCAAAATGGCTGACAATGTCACGTGGTACAGTTCTTGTTTCTAATCATCCAAATGAATATCATAAACATATGTCCTTTTCCAGATAATGAGAATAATTCTTCTTTTCATAACACAACTCAACTTTACAATAAGCCCAAACATCTACTAATGTTAGCTTCTAAAACACAGCTAATTCCCTCGTAAACAAGAGGAATCATGTGAGTCTGGAAGGTCACAGAAAAAGCTACCTTCACCAAGTCACATGCTAAAAGAATGATCTAGAAGGAAAAAATCAGCCACTAATAAAATGTTGTCCCCGAAATTAACCAATGAAATTGAAGACCTGTTGACAATGTCCAAAACAAGGTCAGATATTGAGGTAACCAAGCCAAGGTCAGCCTGTTTACAGTAAAGTCCCAAGTCAAACTGAATTTTCTAGAAAAATTTCCCATTTAATGAATAATAAATCCTAAATGACAATTTTGGATTTAATAATTAAAAATAAATAAAATTAAATCCAACAGCCGTAACACCTTCACCCATAAAATAAAAAGAAAGGTTTATATGATAAAACTTTCTTTTTATCACAAACCAATTTACATCTGAATTTAAAAATTATACAATATAATGAATTATACACGGGAAAGAATGTCTACAATTATATTATCAAGAAATAGCCTCAAACTTTTAACTTGTCCATGTCCCACTAAATGTCCTAAAAAAAACACTCTAGCAAGGCAGAACTCACTTTTAAATAAATTAACAGTCAGACACGTATTAGTGAGTCTGTCAAAGAATTTTCTAATTGTTGCTAGATGTTCTCTCCAGGTGTCGTTGTAGATGATGACGTCACAAATCTCTAGACCAGAGATAATCATTTTTGTGAGACGTTGACATGGACTTTCTTTATATTGGTAGAGTCCTTTTGGAGTCGCAATGTTGAGTTTTCCTTTGCTCTTTCCGTAGTGGAATCTGCCAAAATCCTTTCAGAAGGTCAGAATTTGGTGACGTACTTGGCATTCCCAATTTTATCAATAGAATAGTCAATTCTTGTTAATGGGAATGAATCTGTTTTTGTCACTCTGTTCACCTTCCTAATATCAATCAGTGCACATACGGAGAGTTTTTATCTGGTTTAGGAACAAGTATGCATAGTGAACTCCAATCACTTTTACTGGGCTTGATAAAATCATTCTTCAGCAAATACTGAATTTCCTTTTTCAAGTATTCCTGTTTGAGTGGACTCATCCTGCATGGAATTCTCAATCTCAACGTCATGAAAATTTTGTTTGTCCTTGTAAGAATATCTGGACATAAATGCTCATATAATAATAACTTTCAGTTCATTTCTTTCTTGCACTTGCAAATGTAAAAGTTTCTGGTCTAGATTTTTTTATAATTTCTGAATTCCAACAATTCGTCGCTCCAATATCAGTCGAATCCTGATGATATTCCTTCACTAAGTAGGACTGGTACAACTAAATTAATTACATATTTAACATGGCTATTTCTTTCAATACACTGGTACTCCTATAATTAATTTAGATCCCAGGAGCACTAATACTATAATTTAACTAATTCATTTTCTTCTTAACTTTGTAAGGGCCGTAATATCTAATCTGAAGAAAAGTAAGAAGAATGAACAAGAGTAACACAACTCCATTATCAAACTCAAAAGTTCTCTCCCTTTCAGTTCTATCAAACCTTAGTTTCATTTTTAACTTTAATTGATTACTTGACTTGGTCTTAGGTAAAGAATCCACACAATCTACCATAATTCCACTGAATGTTTCATCAAACGTAGGAATAGGTTGCAGATGAGCCTTACGTATCTTCTGATTGGGTTTTCCTACCATTTGACAAGCATGACAAGATCTACAATATTTGACATCACTTTTGATTTTTGGCCAAAAGAAGTGAGTCAAGATCTTGTGATACATTTTATTAATCCCTAAATGACCAGCCAAAGGAGTTTCATGGGCCAGATTAAGTATTTCCTGTCTGTAAGGTTTTGGAACTACTATTTGATAGTTCACTGACCATTCATCACCAACAGGTACCTCGGGAGGTCTCCATTTTCTCATAAGAATTCCATTTTTAATGAAATAACAGACAGGAACTTCAGTAGCTTCAGTCTCATTTATGGCCCTTTGAAACAAACAGGAGATCTCAGGATCTTTTTCCTGTTCGATGACAAGTGACTGTCGTTTATCACCCTGATTAAGAGAATGAGTTATTAAAAGATGATCACTATGATCAATACCTTCTGATTGATCTAAACCGAGAGTAAACGTGATCTCATAAAAAACCTGACCTATACAAGTGCCAGTTGAAGGAATGCTGCCTTCTGTAACATCACTCTCAAAATCATCACCCTGATTAGAATAAAGAGAATGAGTTGTTAAAAGAGGATCACTATGATCAATACTTTCTGATTGATCTAAACCAAGAGTAAAAGTGACCTCATCAAAAATCTGACCTTTACAAGCGTCAGTTGAAGGTATACTGGCTTTTTCAACATAAGCCTGACCCACGCATGTGTCAATGAAGGGAATACTGCCCTTTTCAACTTCATTCTCAAGAGCTTTCTTTACCATAGCTCTAGTAACTGTACAAGCTTGAAATATATCAGGGATTTCTTTTTCAATTGGATCAACTTTCTGATCCAAATTAGGCTTGTCAGTTACAAGTGGATTAACCACAACCTTGTCCCCAGCTAAGTCGTTGCCTAGCAATAAATCAATTCCCTCTACGGGCAAAACCGAGACTGTTCCGATTGTCACAGGTCCTGATACTAAGTCTGATGACAAATTTACACAATGGAGAGGAACATTAACAAAGCAGCACTCTAACCCCTGAATAAGAACACTTTCATTAGAAGAAGACTTCTCAGATAAAGGCAAAGTACCTGATAATAAAAGACTCTGAGAAGCTCCTGTGTCCCTTAAAATTTTAATAGGGGTGGGATTGGCTGAATCACCCAAGAGTGATATAGAACCCTTCGATATGAATGGTTCATAATTCTCCATATCAAAATCAGACTGGGATTTATTAGACCCAACAAATGTATTGCTTTCAATACATGACTGTGACCTTGACCTCTTGTAAATAAGAGCATTTGGAACTGGTCTATCTTGATTCTGTTGCCTATTTTTCAATTTGTAGCAATCAGAAATAACGTGTCCTTTTTTCTTGCAAAAGTTACACGTCGGAAGAGACAAGGATCTAGAATCAAACTTCTCTGAAGTCTGATTTTTGAAAGTTGTGTTAGTTTGAGTTTTAGAAGGGCTTGAATTAGGCGGAAATTCTTTTCTGCCATTAAATTGTTGAGTAGAAGTCTTGTTAACAAAAGGAACTTTATGTGTCAAAGAATATTCGTCAGCAGCTCGAGCAGCATTTTCCAAGGTTTCAATCTTATGCTCCTCAAGATAAGTTTTAACATCACTATGAACACAGTTTTTGAACTCTTCAATTAATATAATTTGCTTGAGATTTTGATAATGTTGCTCGACTTTCTTGGCTAAACACCATCTATCAAACAACTGCTCTTTTTGTCTAGCAAATTCGACATGAGTTTGTCCAGCTTCTTTTCTGTAATTTCTAAATTTTTGCCTATAAGCTTCAGGAACTAACTCATAACCTCTTAAAATGCATTCTTTTACCACATCATAGTCACTACTTTGATGAACAGACAGTGAAGTCTAAATCTCGCTAGCCTTACCAGTAAGTACACATTGTAGTAACTGAGTCCAATTCTCTCTTGGCCACTTTAACTTTTCTGCAAGTTTTTCAAAAAGAATGAAATATTTATCTACTTCTTTTTCTTTGAAAGGGGGCACTAATCTAATATTCCTTGCTAAATCAAAATTTTTATTTGAAGTATGATGGTGATTCTCACTTGCCAGCTCCATTTCTTTCATTCTAATTTCATATTGTAATTGTTTATCCTTCTCCCTTTCCTGTCTCTCTCCTCTTTATCAAATTGTAATTGTCTTTCTTTCTCTCTTTCCTGAAATTCCAGCTTCTTAAACTCTAATTCTGATTGTAATTGTCTCTCTTTCTCCTCTCTCTCTCTATCAATCCGCATTTGCTCTTTTTGTAATTCAATTTATTTCTCTTTCTCCTCTCTCTCTCAATCCGCATTTGCTCTTTTTGTAATTCTATTTGTTTCTCTTTCTCCTCTCTCTCATATTGTAATTGCTTTTCTCTCTCCCTTTCCTGAAATTCTAGCTTCTTCAACTCTAATTCCATCTTGAATTTTAATTCTAATTCCTTTAATGTTATGTCAGAGTCTGATGCAGACTTACTGACCGGAATCAAAGCGCTTTGTTCCAAAACATCCTGTTCTACCAAATACTGGACCAAAATCTTTTTGATATCTTGTTTCGTTAAAGAAGCCTTCACTTCGGAAAGATCGTATTTCCTGGCAAGTTGAACCAACTCATCTTTTTTGAAAAGATCTAATTGCTCCTGGGTAGGATTAGAAAGAAATATTTCTACCTTAGATGTCATTTTGATACAAGCGTGTTAGTCTCACTAAAGATTTAAATTTTTTTCAAAAACTAGGGGAAATTCAAATTTAAATTCAAATTTATCTCAAATCTCAATTTCAATCCCGGACGATAGCCACCAATTCTATGTTACGTGCTTAGGCTCGAATAAGCAGCAACACAGAAAGAGTGAAAACTAACAAGCTTGTAAAACTTTAACAATGATTTTATTAAGTACAATTATTTTCATAAAATAAATAAACTTACGGTTTTAGAGAATCAAATCCAACAAATATAGAAGTCACAAAATAATCCACTAATGGAATTTCAAGTCCTGATAAATAAATGTTCTAATAGTTCCAGGTTCGAATCTTGTCGATGTAATCCAAAATGGCTGACAATGTCACGTGGTACAGTTCTTGTTTCTAATCATCCAAATGAATATCATAAACATATTTCCTTTTCCAGATAATGAGAATAATTCTTCTTTTCATAACACAACTCAACTTTACAATAAGCCCAAACATCTACTAATGTTAGCTTCTAAAACACAGCTAATTCCCTTGTAAACAAGAGGAATCATGTGAGTCTGGAAGGTCACAGAAAAAGCTACCTTCACCAAGTCACATGCTAAAAGAATGATCTAGAAGGAAAAAATCAGCCACTAATAAAATGTTGTCCCCGAAATTAACCAATGAAATTGAAGACCTGTTGACAATGTCCAAAACAAGGTCAGATATTGAGGTAACCAAGCCAAGGTCAGCCTGTTTACAGTAAAGTCCAAGTCAAACTGAATTTTCTAGAAAAATTTCCCATTTAATGAATAATAAATCCTAAATGACAATTTTGGATTTAATTATTTTAAAAAAAATAAAAATAATATCCAATAGCCGTAACAATATATATATATATATATATATATATATATATATATACAGATCAGATCTCTATTTATTCCACCTGTAAGTTTCACACTTTATATTAATATTGCTCGATTAGGGCAATAATACTGAGGGCAATCATTCTCTAAATAACAATGGCACGGAATTGTATAAATCGTTTCATTTGTTAAATACATGTGCCTGGATTTTGTTTTTATGTGTACAATGATACCTGATATATATATATATATATATATATATATATATATATATATATATATATATATATATATCAGAGTTCTCACTAGGATTTTAAAACTAGGAGTCCACGACTCCCTAAGTTGGTAAAAATAGGAGTCCCACCTGCAAAAGTTGCAGTCCCACCAGCAAAAGTTGCAGTGCCCAGAAACATTCTGAAGCGACTAAATGGCCATTAAAATGCCCGGAATAAACAAATACAAAACTTTAATCAGTTTTACATGTATTTCTTTGCAATTATTTATTATTCTTTAAAACAGTATGTATTAAAATCTATATCATGTACAAATATATTCTGAACTACAATATAGTTCACTTTCGTCTTTGTCGCGTTTCGCAAAATTTTCTGATGCTTGACTTTGGATCGTATTCCTCCACACTAGGTCCCTCTTCTTTGACTCGCATCAATTTTGTTAAGGTCTCGTGTTTTAATCTGGACCTTCCCTTTGTCTTGATTTTGTTCTGCACACTGAAGCCTCTCTCACATGCCACAGATGTCACTGGTGACACCAACACAATTGCAGCTAGGACTGCAAAATCTGGAAATACATCTCTGTACTCTTGCAGTAGAGTTGTACAGGCTTCTGTCAGTGTGCAGTTCAATGATTTTATTACTACCTTCACTTGGTAGAAATCAGCTTGGGCTCTTTCACCATCAATAACTCCACCCTCACCACCATAAATATTGATCAATTCCTTTAGTTCATTTTCTCCATGATCATCAAGACTGTTGGCATTTTTGGGGACTTTGGATGGATTTAGCACAGTGTTCAGAAGCTGAAGGTTTTTCATTGATTGTTCATCAAACCTCTCATCTAAGTTTTCAACAAGTTTGTCCAGATAGTTGTTTGCATCAATCTGAAATTGCAATCTGAGTTGTTCTCTGTCTGTTACCTTCACCCCATGATATAATGACTTTGATTTTGTGAGTTCATCATACACTTTAGCCAATTCTATCCCATTCTTGGTTTTGAACTGGGTGATTTTCATTCGAGTAGATTCTACCATAATGTTCACAGTCTCAATGTCCACATTGTCTCGTTGAAATACTTGAGATAGCTTTCCTACTACTCCAAGAACGTCTTTAAAGAATCCAGAAACCAGCACAAATGTCACACATTTGACTCTATTTAAAAGTCCCTTTGCCTCAGAAACACCCTTTGCAGCATCATGTTCAAGCGTAGAATACAGCGCTGGGTAACAGTCCACTATTGCTCTCACTGCTGCTTCTAGAGAAAGCCATCGGAAACTTGCTGGTTCTTTCAAAGTTACATAATTTATGTTTTCATTCTCCATAATTTCCACCATGGCTCTCAGTTCATTATATCGTACTGCAGAATTGCTGAAGTACCTATACACCATCTTCAGAGTGTGCTGGTATTCGTTAAACAGTGTAATGTCCCTACATGCATGGCCTGCAGCAAGTGCAAGCTTATTAGCAACACAGTGTATCTGCATTAGATGCTTGGAGTGATACTTTTTTAGTATAGCACCAACACCATTGAGTCTACCAGTCATAACAGCTGCACCATCACTAGCTAATATCATCAGCTTGTTGAGAGGGATTTTCTTTCTCTAAAACAACTACACTACTTCAGAAACGATTGTTGCAGCTTTTCCATCTATAACACTGATACAATCCACAAAATGAATCACCGACGTATTATTATTACTCAGACACTTCACATAAACATTGAGCTTTTTATGGACAGTCACATCTGTACTTTCATCAATAATAAGTCCCAAAAATTCTGAATTATTCATGTTGGTGTCTACTACTTCTTCTAAAGTAGAGTTTATGGCCTCCAACATGTCCATCTTTATTTCTTCACTTGTGTACAATTTCTTGTGCTCTTGTAGGTCTGGACATTTGTTCTTGATTTGGAGAGCGATCACTTTGTTGTACTGATTCAGTGGCTGACCCTCTTTCACAATGTAATAAAAGGTGTTGAATTGTGCCTCTTTTGTGCTGTCACAATCACCTTCTAACTTCCGTTGCTTCTGATCTTCAACAAGCTAAAATCGTAAATATTAAATTATGTAATTATTTTTTTTAACAATTAATATAAATATTTTATTGGAACCAATATTTAAAAAAAATATAGTATGCTAATTACAACATGAAATATTTTTAAAAAATATAGTATGCTCATTACAACATGATGTTCCTAAGAATATTAATTTTTTGAAAAATAATTTTGCCTATTACATTAATTATTTAGTATATAATATTTGCATAATTTTAAGTTTTTTAAAAATTAATTGTAATGAATAAAAGTAGTCAAAAAATGAATTAATGACTGACTTGACATATTACAAGATCCAGCAATTATTACTTGCATTTCAATGAAGTCGGAGGGCATTGGTCATGGTGCGGTTTAAAATGCAAATGCACACATATACCCCTTAAATAACAGTAGTTTTAATACTTGTAATAGTTAGGAAAGCTCGACAGATAGAGACAAAAATATTACTTACATGTTGAACAGTTGCTTTGCGTTGTTTTGCATGATGAGCCTCAGCAGCAAGTAGGTGGTCTCTAGATGTCTCATGCCTAGAAAATGTTGAACTTTGCAAATTTGAAGAACCGGTTGTTGCCATAGAGTTTACTTTCCCACATTCTTTACACCAATGACATATAGCCCTTGTTTGTCCATCATAATCAATTTTGTCAATCCAAGGAAAGTTTTGACTCCAAACACTAAGCCAGGCATCACGTACTTTCTTACACTTGGATAGTGTCGCATCCGAACTATCAGTTCTAGCAACTTTAGCACAGTTCTGAATCTCATTTAAATCTTCATCATTTTTTCGTTTAACCCCAAAATACTTGTCTAGATTTGCAAATGGCATTTTGTTCAAGTCTCGATGTGTCTTGGTTTCGAGTTCGCATGCAATATTTATACAGCTACAATCGGAAATGAAATCAATTACAGGATCACGGGGCTTCGCTGATGTAGCAAACTGCGATTCTGTTTTCCGTTTTGGTGACAAAATATACCATCTGGTGATATTTGTGGCGACACCAATTTTGGCTGATAAAAACCGTATATACAGTCTTGCGTTTGGAGTAGAGAAAATCAAAGGCACCATGACAGGAAACAATGTACTCGAATATATTGTTAAAATAACAAGTCCTTGTCTCATACTGACAAACCACCCTAACAGTGCACTGTTATATCATAATCCGCTAATGATGATATATGGCCTTATTACTTTATGCAACTGACTAGTTAAAATCCGAATCTGCAGAAGGTGGAAACGTAAAATGAGTACAGTCAAGCAGATGACACTAATTTAAAAACAAATACCAGATGGAAGAAGAAAAATACGTTTGCTGACACTTCAAAGAGAACTGATTACCTTTGAAGCACTGATATAAACTAAACAAATAAAACAAATCTGTTTCAATGTTCTACAATTATCTGAAGTTGCCGCAGCAATAACAAACAGGTATTTGTTTGACCCTTCAACTGGAGCCTTTAGCGGCGCCATCATCAAAGTAAGCCGACGACCTTTGCTCAAAAAAAGTCAGCAAACAACACCTCAAATAAAAGCATATGCCTCATTTTTCACAGAGATTAGAACATATTTATTGTGTCGCAAAACTTTCCTGTTTGCAAAAGAAAAAAAAAAACAAAAAACATGCGTACGGAGGACTCGTGCATGGGCGATTTTCTGCGTCCCGGACCAAAAGTTTGCGTCCAAATACGCGTAATTAAGCGTTTCCGAGATCTCTGTATATATATATATATATATATATATATATATATATATATATATATATGTACAATATTTTGAAATAGCGAGTTCAGTGCATCCTATGCAGCATATATGAAGTGCTTTCCATGGAAGAACCGAATGCTTCCAGTTCACAGACAATATCTGTGTATAAATACTTCACCGTAGGTAAACAAAAATTACGTTAAAGAAAGTCTTGTCAGTGAGTGGTCTACTTTAAGGACTTGCAAATCTTCAGCTGTAGAGGTATGTGAGTTATTAATTTCTTGTGTATAAGTTATAACTATTGTACTACCACATTTATCTTTGCATATTTTCTTTGTAGATTCAGTCTACATGGTATAAGGCAAATATTTTCTATTCTTCTTTGTGACTTAGCAAGAGATTTATATTGGCAATACAAAGTTTCATTTTTAAGAAATGCCTAGTACCATAAAATTCTTATCAGGCATGGTTAGGTTCACTTCTGAACTTGTGTATTGTTTTGTAATTATTGTGCAGATAATGTAATCTGCATAGCTTACCATATATAACATCATTACACTTTCGTATTTGCATGTGTCATGCTAAGAACATGACATTAGATATATTTACAGCTGAACAGAGTGACCAGAGTGATATCTGACATGTGATCAGCTGTAGATCTGACATCAGTGACCAGAGTGACTAGAGTTATTGCAGTCGATGTGGTATCAGCTGAAAGCTAACCACAGAAGCTGACTATATCAGCTGTGAAGCAGAACCATAGCAGCCGTAGAGCTGAATAGTGTTGCTGGTTGAGTAGCTGGTGACCTGGCATTTGACCGAGATTGGTGGGCGCTGATTGCTTAATTGACCAACTGGGAATACTGACTTGTCGGACAAGGTGACTGTCACAGAATTAGGTGAAAATTGAATTTATTTCCTCTTGAATTACAAACTAATCTCACCATTTTTTTTTGCTTCGTCGTACATGCGTTACCTGGGGTGAATAAGTGTTTTTCAAGGTAAGCGACGTGTAACGATTTGCATGTGCCTGACTACAGATTACTTGAAGTCAGGAACATTAGAATCACGGGGTGCACGGGAATTTTGCCGTGAATTCTGCTCACCTATTTGAGGATATATAAGGCAGAATAATTCTGATAAGATTACGAGTCCAAAAGTATCTTATCAAAGGAGAGATAGCTCGTCATTCTTTCTCCAGCCAAAGGGGTGAGTGTTAAATTTATATTTCGTTTTATTGTGAATTTTATTCAGTTTATCATTTCATGTAATAATGCCTTTATTACAATGCAGATTTAAAACGTGGAATATCTGGAATTACTAGTCACTATTAGACTTTAAATGCAATAGCGTAATCTAAGTTTTAGATTGTTTTAGAAACAACTATTATTAGTTTGGTTTCTTTATTGTAGCTGATTGTAGCTGAACGTATCTGATTTGTAGCGGAACGTCTCTGATTGTAGCTGAACGTATCTGATTTGTAGCGGAACGTCTCTGATTGTAGCTGAAAGTATCTGATTTGTAGCGGAATGTCTCTGATTGTAGCTGAACGTATCTGATTTGTAGCGGAACATCTCTGAATTGTAGCTGAACGTCTCTCAATGTAGCTGAATGTGATTGATTGTGCCGTGATTATGCTGTTTAATTGTGCAATCAAATTGAGGTATCTGACTGTCTGTCTGTCTGATTGTCTGTCCGTCTATATCTGTCGTGATGTGTAAATATCCGGAAATCTAGAAGTGTAAATGTCCAAGTGTCGGAGCTGTCTAGAGGTGTAAACATCCGGGGTGGCATCTAGGTATTTGGGACCAATGGTTCTAGTAGATGCTGTATGCTGTCTGTACGTATAACTGTAGTGGATCCGTGAAGGGCAAGTGATCCATAATGGTGAGTGCTTTAGACCACTCTGCCACTAGGGGCCCTTTTTCACTCAGTAAATATTTCAATCATTTGTAGTGAATATTATTTTTGCATATATGTAAGCCTCCTTTTCTCTTGAAACATATTATTACATACAAAATAAGGTTTGCAAATTATCATACCTCCAAAAGGGAATGCCAAGTCAAGCCTGGAAGATTATCCCATTTTTTATATTAAGAAAGCCTTGAACTTTCATTGGTTAATGGAAGAGTCCTATATACACATTTAGTCAGTCGTCATGTAAGTACAAGTCATTGTGCACACCATGTAGTGATGGGAATCGGTCAGAAATTCATAATCGATAATCGGTTCCCCTTAACCAACTGATCATCGATTATAATCGGTTACTAAGAGCAAATTTTAATTTTTGCTAAACAGTTATATCTTTGATCAAGAGTTCAATATCTTTATAAATGTACAGGAGTAATCTCTTTTAATGACATGTATACTTTAACCTGACAATAACATTACATTATGTGTTACTTTTGCTCTACACCTTTGTTAAATTAACGCAACTTTTTATGGCTGATCAGTCATATGTAATTGAAATACTGCTACAATCCCCCAAAATTTTTTCCTTCACATGTGATGTGTCTATAATTTAAAGTATAGAAGGACATGTTTTTCTTGTTTGTCATTGTTTATAAATACTACAGAAGATGTTGCAATTTGACTCAGAAAAATCATCAAAATGTGTTTAAATGTATTAACTAAACAATTTAACAACTTGACCATGTAAGAATGACTATATGTTCCTAATTATGAATCATAAAGTTTCATATTTGTAATTGTGAAGGGAATTAATAAATTTCAGGTCAACTTTAGTGGCTGGGAGATTTACTAACCTTTGTGATTTGCATTCACCTAAAAAGTAGTCTCCCTTTACACACAATCGATTATAGAGTTCACAATCGATTATCTGCTCAACCAACTGATGATCGATTATAATCGATAATCGGAACAACACTAACACCATGGGATCTCAAAATGGTTAATTTTAGCTAAAGTGAGTGAGTGGGTTGAGTTTTATTGTATGCCAACACAAAAATGGTTGCATGGCACCACATAGGACTAAAAAATACATGCATTGATTTTGGTAACATCATTTTCAACAAAGAAAAGAAGTAAAACTATTTTTTTTTTTTAAATTACAATTTTCTTATTAAAAAATAAATCCTGTGCAAACTCACACACACACACACACACACACACAATAGACCAACAAATTGTTCTCCACCTTTTTCTTCTGACAGCCCGCAGATAACAACATGACCACGATTAGCCGTGGAACATCTACACTTACAGCAACATTTTGTTCACACATATAGCTTACTACTTATAAATTTACTTCAACTAGGGCCTATCCTTTATAGGTATAATGGTACCAATTGTACAACCCCAGGTAGGTGGAGCTTAAAGTGTATGGAACCTTGCATTCAGAAATAAACAACAACACTAGCTGTGATTGGTGCATTATATAAGAGTTGTACTTTCTGTTCGGCTTTTAAAAAAAGTTAAGCCTCTTGGCAACATGTGAGATTAAGTTAATTCATATCTAAATCATATTTTGTATTTTTTATGATTTTTTTTTTAAAATGTGGGACACCTGGGTGAAACTGGGTCTGTTGTGACTAGATAACTCTAAGCCCTGTCTAGTTCCAGCAGAGTTATCTCTCTTAAATGCAATGGAGTACCTGGTTTTGATCATTTCAAATTGTCAATCAAAGAAAGTTTTCTGTGACAGTGTGCACAGGAGTCTGACGTTTCATTAATAAAGTACGGCGAAATGTTTGACAAAATGAAATACCCTTATCAATAATATATATTGGGTATTTCATTTTGTCAGACATTTCGCCGTACTTAAGTCTTAATTGATAAAACGTCAGACTCCTGTGCAAATACAGTCCATTTGTATTAAAATAATGCAACGGGCTCGATATCAAAAGGCAAATTAAGATCAACTTACGATACTCTTTGGAACAGGACAAACAGCTGCTGGATTTCCTCGGAATGCCTCGTCAGTGAAAGCATGTACAGTATATATCGGCAGTTTTGTTTTACAAATAAAGTCCACCATTGTTGTTATCTTTCCTAACTGACTGCGATGGCTGAGTCTTGTAGCGTTCGAGCTTTTATTTGTGTTACGCAAATGCTGTTCACCTAACCCAGGTGTAAAACTAACTGCAAACGTTACGGTAGCATAAAGACATATTCTATTTGAATTAGACGATATATGGGCGAAGTGTTCAAGGTCATTTCGGCCGAAACACCAGTTCTGCCCGAGACCATCAGTTGGGATGCTTCTGTTCAGTCAAACGGTATGGTTCATTCACCTCACCACCAAACAGGCCCGGGTAAAAAAGGCCCGATCCAAAATGGCCACTAATGGGTCAGAAAGGACTTGGACGGAAAAGGCTCGGGGCAGAAAGGACCTGGACGGAATAGCTCGGATTAAAAAAGACCGTTTACAAGATCGATTAATAATGATAATAATAGACAGATTTTCTACAATACCCATACCATAATAATACCCATATCAGTTCACTGGTCAATGGCATTTTTACATGTATTGATAAACCACTGAGCTGTCAAAACTGAAGCCAAAATGTAGGGACATACAAAACAACATTCTAAACATTAAAACTATTATAGAACACATAAATATAACTGGTAATAATATTGCTATTGTACTAATTGACCAGGAGAAAGAATTCCAACCGTGTAGAGCAGGTTCACATAGATTTTCTTTGTTTCACACACTTGGACTGACATTTAGCTTTGATCCGTATTAAGAACAATATATGTTGTGGGAGCCAGGCAGCTGATTAATGTAACTGCTTCTGTGTGCTCAAGAAAAGTGCTTGAAATTCAGCATTAGACTTCATGTCATTAAAATGCCGTAAACAATTTTCGCCATCTAAGAATTACTAAAATTGTATCGGTACATTTTTTAAATTTGGCACTGAAATTCAGGAAATGAAAATAAAAATGCAGTGCTAATAATCTTCTATCAGATTCACGTCAGAAGTAATGGTTAGCTTTTGAGCAAAATTACCTATATAAGACACTTGAAAAAATTGGCTTTGGAAAAAACTTCCAAAATTGGACCAAAATCCTGTATAAGGATATAAACTCAATTGTACAGGTAAATGGGGCAAAAACGGATCAATTTGAAATTCAAAGATCGGTGAGGAAGGGATGCCCACTATCTATGCTATTATACGTAATAGCAATCGAAATACTAAGTATCAAAATTAAAAGCAACCAAAAAATAGTAGGCATCAAAGTTCCAAATATAAAAGAAGAAGTGAGGATGATGCAACACGCTGACGATTGTAAAACTTTATCCAAGATGGAAAATCCTATAATGAACTAATAAAGGAATTTGAAAAATTTGGGAAAGTTTCGGGATCTAAAATCAATCTCGAAAAAAACAGAAATTGTATTAATAGGAAACTGGAGAGGTAAGAAACATGGGCTGCCGACTCCTCTAATTAAAGACAATATAAAAACGTTAGGTATAAACTTTGGAAACGACGACATGAAAAAGAATCTAAAGGAAATCAGGGAAAGTATACAAAAAATCTGCAAATCTGGGCACCAGTGGCAATATGCTTAATGGAACGAGCACAAGTTGCAAAAATTACATGTATGTGCACCTTAATTACAAACTAAAAACGGTAGACATTAAAAACGCGATACTTAAAACAATAGATAACGAAATTATTAACTACTTATGGGGTTTTAAAATGCACTACATCAACAAAGACACTTTATACAGGGACGGGAAAAGGGGAGGACTATGCCTCCCCCACCTGACCCTAATGAAATGCACCAACATTCTAAACAGGTTTAAGGATATTAAAGTGGAGCCTAAAATAGCTTAGCATGGGCTTTATATTTATTACTTTGGTTTCTCTATGAAGCAGAGAAACGACTTATACTGGAATAATAGACTAATAAAACTCTTTGAGGTGCCAAGAAAATTAAGATCGATAAAAGATTTACTTTATAAATATAGGGACGCTAAGGAACTATGGGAAATTGATACAAAATCCACATACAAATGGCTAACAGAACACACAATAAATAAGGACAAAAAATAATGTAGAATAAGAACACATAAACATTAACTGGGATAGGGCATGGGGAAACTGGGTCAAACTAGGATCCCTAAAAATGTAAAGTATCCTGTTCAAATACATGCACGATGCGTGGTTGACAGGAGAAACAGCAGTGAGACGGCATATGATCGCAGTGTCGCCCAAATGTCCACTGTGCAGAAACTACACTTTTTAAAAAAAAAAAATCATTACTCAGTGCAAATTCCTCCTACGAGAAAGAAACGATATCATCTCTATGATTAACAAAAAACAAACATACAATTAGTCCGAGTCTCCTCTGACCCTTTCCACCCCATTTTTTGATATTTGAACATTCATGTTGGTGTGTAAGGTCAGAGGTGTCGGCATGGGGTAGCCGTTTAATTGCCGGCCAAGCAAACTTAAACGATCTTTTATCGATATATACCTGAATGAAATCGATAGGAATATTATTTATTTTCTAAAAAATCGCGAACATAGCATTCGTTCAGTCTTTAATTTGCTGAAAGATGAGACGAAGATACATCGTTGCTGAAATTTGACCTGGATCTGGCCATTTGTTAGTCTGGCCATTTGTATTCTTAGTCACGTGACTTCACAACTCTCGCAACCTACATGTCAATGACATCAGAGGTCATATTGTCACGTGCTATAGACAAGAAAACTAAATTGTTGTACATATAATTTGAACATTTTATAAAGTAGCCGCTTAATATTTTAAAAAAAAAAATATAATGCACAGTTTATTCTAAACATATTGATTCTGTGATCAACGACCAGAAACGTGCCAGTATCGCAGATGGGTGGAGAAAACTATTTTCAAGAAGTACCGAGCACGTGTCAGCGATGTTTTTGTTTGTAGCACGTGACAGCTTGTACCTTGCAATGCTCTCTGCGTAATGAATCGGTTTTCCTCAAATTGCTGCAACATTTACATTTATTTTTACATTTTTCGGTCGTTGTTTTTGCAATAAATAGTTTAGGAACTTTATTTTTCTTCGTTTTTTTAAACAAAAATTACCTGACACTCAGTTTTATGGTGGATTTGTTTTCATACAGCAAAACTAGGCATGGCGTATTGTTGATATCACGTGATAGTATGACCTCTGATGTCATGGACATGTAGGTTGCGAGAGTTGTGCAGTCACGTGACTAAGAATACAAATGGCCAGATCCAGGTCAAATTTCAGCAACGATGTATCTTCGTCTCATCTTTCAGCAGATTAAAGAATTAACGAATGCTATGTTCGCGATTTTTTAGAAAATAAATAATATTCCTATCGATTTCATTCAGGTATATCTCGATGAAAGATCGTTTAAGTTTGCTGGGCCGGCAATTAAACGGCTACCCCATGTGTCGGCGAATTCCAACTTTTTTTTTATAGGGAATGCGCTCTGACCCTACACCCCAACATGAATGTCCAAATATCGAAAACTGGGGTGGAAAGGGTCAGAGGAAACTCGGACTAACATACAATGAAGTCAATATATTATATTTAGACGGAAATTTCTCTAAAGATGCTTTACACGAAATAACCAAGTTCATAGTTAAGAAAATGAAAGCATGCGGACCAGTCTTTAAAACACGGGGAAAAATTGGATAGAAGGGAAGGACAGGGACCTCAGGAGGAGAAAGTACTAGCAATGAGAACACGAGGCTAAATCACATGGCGCCACGCGACGTGGGCAGGCCCGTGGAAGAGCTGGGAAACAAACTCACATAGAGAATTACGCACAATCAACACAACTCACGCATTAGATAGTTCACTTCTTTATTTCAAACCGTACCCCCCACATAAGCATGCAATTATATAAAGTCACTGGTGACTAACAATCATTAATACTCTGTGTAGATTCGACACAGAAAGCCCGTTTAAAGGGACGTTAAAATCTTTTTTCGGCACGGAATAGGGAATCAACGATAAATAAATAAAGGTCACAAAGAGATCGAGACGGGTGATCTGCAAACAAAATAATATTAAAAAAATGTACGGATCCCGTTTCGATCCAAGTAGACCTATTATATAAATAAGGAAGATTACAAACATGGAACACCATAAAGCAAACATTAAAACAATAGGTTGGAAACAACCATTTAAACTAAAGTTTAAGACACCATGTTTTTTACCAAATTCAAAATTTCCAAATATAAATTAATATAACTATAAAATCTATTTAAAAAGACCGTTTAGGGGTCTTTTATATAGTTAGACAACTGGGAACTCTTGACTAAACTGGCTATCCTTACAAGATACACTGTATACATATAGTAACATACAACTAGCACAACACAAATAACATACACAGGATACAAGAAACCCCTAGCCAGGGTTAACTTTAAGAAATAAAGACAAGACACCCATGATGGGCCTCAGAGCTCGGGTGGAGTTGCAATAGAAAACACATAGGACCAAAATATCTTCCTATTTTCATATAATCCCGATGGGACAAAATTAAGGTTAGGGTAAAATAAATGGAATTTCATTTTTTTTAAAAACCCACAAAACTACACATCCCCCCGATGTGTACACAACAGGTAATTTTTAAAAAAAACTAAAATAAGTGTTTTTATGTATGAGTGTGTTCCCCCCGAACACACTCATACATAAAAACACTTATTTTAGTTTTTTTCTTCAATAGGAGGAGGGGGCATCTGTCTGCTGCCCCCCAAAAAAGAAAAGTCAAAACTGAAGCACTGATTAATAATGATTAACACCTAGAAAAAAAATAAAGCACGGATATCAAACAGCAGACCATTAACGATTACGCAAATTGTAGTACCGATATTACAAAAGAATAAGCGATCACCATATACTTTTCACACTTCCTTTACCTGTTTTTGTCTAAGAGTCATTTAATACGTCAGCAAACTCTGACAATCACATTTATGACACAAATACAAGTCTCTACAATCACAACTCTTTCCCATGCTTCCGGTCTCAACAACGCTTGACGTGTTATGTGATTTTAACAGGTTATTTTTAACGATTGCCCCATGCGATTATCTGTAAACTTCCTATAGGTCCAGAAAATATATATTCCCATGGAGATGTGCACGCGCAGCAACAAATACTAAGATAATTAAAACATGTAATACCAATATAAACGGCAAAGTCTTTACAGTTGACACAGATTCAGATGTGTATGGATTTATTTTTATGCTAACTTTATTACAATCTATTTCTTTTAATTTTAGAATTGTTTTTTAAAATTACCTGTTGTGTACAAATTGTCTCAGCGATAAACAAATACGTTTCTTGTACTTATTGTTTCATCGTGTTTCACCATAATCTGTTTTCATCAATTTATTACGACTTATAAAAAGAAACTTAAGCAATTTGTATAATGGCTTATGTTCGCTGTAGTCACTGTGCTCCAGAAGTTAGGCCACGACAGCAATCGATTGCTTGTGACGTGTGTGGGTTTTGCCAACGTCGCACGTGCAGGACTGATAAGTACACTTTTAAATATATTCCTAAAGTTTCATATTAATAAGACCATGCTTACGCTGTAAAGGTAATATACAATATTGCCATCAATATCAACTTTATTTAATAACATATATGCGCTTTACCCTTAGAATTGGTTACCGTCAGGAAAATTAAATTAGAACCATGTGTGATCAAGTAAGTCGGACAAGCCACTGTTTATTGTTAAACATGACCGCAGGCTAACACCATCCCTTACGTAAGTTTGCCGTAGCTAAGATATGAAGCCGACCAAGCCGTCAGAAGTGTAATTAGCACCTTGGGCTGGAAGGATGTTTTGTACATCAAAGAAGCTGAAAGAAGGAGTGGGCGTGCCTTATCTTCTAGATACGCTGACTGACCGCCAGATTGAATTAGTCGAGTGGATAGGGCCCAAGCGCTACCCAATCAGAATCGAGATAGGGGTGGGACCCTGATTTTTTTTAAAATAAAATATCTTTAACCTGCCGGCGAGCTTTAGTTCGCTATAATCCGTTAAAGATGGATTGTCAGAAGAAGATAGAGCTCCGTCAGCCATACGTTAATTTGCGGAAAAACCCTTAGGAACAGAATTCTAAGTGTAGCTTCAAAAAGGTCAGTGAGCTATTTATTCAATCTTTGCTGACTGCAACTGAATTTAATTATATATCTATATCCTTATTATTACTAAAATCGTAGTAGGAATAATTATTTTGTGATATTGATATGTTTGTATATTTTGAAGAATGAGTTCATATTTGTTAAGAATCATATTGTTTGCTAGCCGTCGTAAGAATTAATATTATTATAATTCGCTATGTGGTTTTTTTATAGTACAATAGCACATTATCCATGCAATTGAAAGGTATCTTTGAAATGGTTGCACTGTGAGAAATTAATAATATTAATATTTAAATATTTGTGTACGCTTGTGGGAGTGTAGTGTACAGACATACGTCTGGTTGTCGTAATATTGTAAGTACAATGAGATTAAATATATATATTAGATATACTGATGTGATACGATGTATTGATATATGTATGATATCCTGCTATTACGTCATTGTTTCCCTGTAAGAGTGTGTGGGAATTTCGATGTGTATGTATGCGTGACATAAAAAGTAATAGCCTTATCTGATGGTTAATTGGTGATTTAGTGTGAGGTGAGATTTAATAAACCCTATGTTAACGCCTTGTGATTTTGACAGTAACCTTCTAGGGACAGACTAGTGAGTGGTCCCAGTGTCTCCCTTAGAGACGGAAGAAAGAGAAGGAAAGAGGGAAATCTGGAGAGGAAGCTTCGGGGGACAGACCAGGGAAAGTGGTCCCAATAGTCTTGATAAAGAACGGAAGGAAAGAGAAGGAAGGAGAGAAGTCGGGAGAGGTGAAATCCAGGAGTAGTCAGAGGATCGAAGAAATAGATGAGTACAACCAAAAGCCAGGTGGAAATTTGAACCCACACTGAAAATCATGAGATGAATATATATATATATATATATATATATATATATATATATATATATATATATATATATATATATATATATATATATATATATATATATATATATATATATTTAACCGTCGGCAGTACTGGGGGCTCAGAGCTGTACATATATTTGGTCATTAATTTAAATTTATAATTCACGAGCCAGGTGGAACTTCCATAAAATTTTAATTAATATATTGGAAGTACCCCACCCCAACCTTTGCACACGCCATATATATATATATATATATATATATATATATATATATATATATATATATATATATATATATATATATATATATATTGTTACGGCTATTGGATTTAAATTATTTATTTTTTAATTGTTAAATCCAAATTTGTCATTTAGGGTTATTAATTAATTGTGAGATTTTTTTTGGGTAAATTCAGGCTGACCTACACTCTAATTGTAAATAAGTTTTGACCTTGGCTTGTTGATCTAATTCCTGACCTTGCTTTGGACATTGTCAACAAGCTTCTAAAACTATTGGTTAATTTCAAGGACAACTTTTTATTTTTAGTAATTCGTGGCTTATTTTCTTCTGGATCATTTTATTATTACGTGACTAGGTGAAGGTAGACTCTTCCTCTGACTTTCTATCAATTTCTAGAAAATCACGTGATCACTTGTTTACTTCCAAAAAAAGAGTTATATATAGCTGTGTTTTGGAAGCTAACATTAGTAGAATTTTGGGCTTTAAAATTAACAGTTGTGTAATTCATGTTTGAGTGTTAATATTAATTATTTTCTTCTGGACTTTGTGTCAATTTATTGAAGAAAGAGGATTTATTATCTATTTTGGAGGAGAAAACATGTGCTCATAATTCATTTGGATGATAATTAAACAAGAACTGCATCACGTGACATTGTCAGCCATTTTGGATTACATCGTCAAGATTCGAACCTGGAACTATTAGAACATTTATTTATCAGGACTCTTGCAATTCCATTAGTGGATTATTTTTCTCAATTCTATATTGGATTAATGTTGGATTTGATTCTCTAAAACTGTAAGTTTATTTATTTTATGAAAATAATTGTACTTAATAAATTCATTGTTAAAGTTTCACAAGCTTGATAGTTTTCACTCTTTCTGTATTGCTGCTTATTCGAGCCTAAGCACGTAACATAGAATTGGGGGCTCGTCCGGGATTTAAATAAATTAGAATTTAAATTTGAATTTCTCCTAGTTTTTGAAAATTTTAAATCTTTAGTGAGACTAACACGCTTGTATTAAAATGACATCTAAGGTAGAAATATTTCTTTCTAATCCTACCCAGGAGCAATTAGATCTTTTCAAAAAAGATGAGTTGGTTCAACTTGCCAAAAAATACGATCTTTCCGAAGTGAAGGCTTCTTTAACGAAACAAGATATCAAAAAGATTTTGGTCCAGTATTTGGTAGAACAGGATCTTTTGGAACAAAGTGCTTTGATTCCAGTCAGTAAGTCTGCATCAGACTCTGACATTAAACTAAAGGAATTATAATTAAAATTCCAGATGGAATTAGAGTTGAAGAAGCTGAAATTTCAGGAAAAGGAGAAAGAAAAGCTATTACAATATAAAAAAGGGGAGAAAGAGAAACAAATTGAATTACAAAAAGAGCAAATGCGAATTGAGAGAGAGGAGAAAGAGAAACAAATTGATTTACAAAAAGAGCAAATGCGAACTGAGAGAGAGGAGAAAGAAAAGCAAATTGAATTACAAAAAGAGCAGATGCTGATTGAGAGAGATAAAGAGTAGAGAGAGAAAGGAAAGGGAGAAAGAAAGGCAATTTGAATTACAAAAGGAGCAGATGCAAATTGAGAAAGAAATTAAAATGAAAGAAATAGAGCTGGCAAGTGAGAATCACCATCATACTTCAAATCAAAATTTTGATTTGGCAAGGAATATTAGATTAGTGCCGTGCCCCCTTTCAAAGAAAATGAAGTAGACAAATATTTTATTCTTTTTGAAAAAGTTGCAGAAAATTTAAAGTGGCCAAGAGTGAATTGGACTCAGTTACTACAATGTGTACTTACTGGTAAGGCTAGCGAGATTTACGCTTCCCTGTCTGTTCATCAAAGTAGTGACTATGACGTAGTTAACGAATGCATTTTAAGAGGTTATGAGTTAGTCCCTGAAGCTTACAGGCAAAAATTTAGAAATTATAGAAAAGAAGCTGGACAAACTCATGTCGAATTTGCTAGACAAAAAGAGCAGTTGTTTGATAGATGGTGTTTAGCCAAGAAAGTCGAGCAACATTATCAAAATCTCAAGCAAATTATATTAATTGAAGAGTTCAAAAACTGTGTCCATAATGATGTTAAAACTTAACTTGATGAGCATCAGATTGAAACCTTGGAAAATGCTGCTCGAGCTGCTGACGAATATTCTTTGACACATAAAGTTCCTTTTGTTAACAAGACTTCTACTCAACAATTTAATGGCAGAAAAGTATTTCCGCCTAATTCAAGCCCTTCTAAAACTCAAACTAACACAACTTTCAAAAATCAGACTTCAGAGAAGTTTGATTTTAAATCCTTGTCTCTTCCGACGTGTAACTTTTGCAAGAAAAAAGGACACGTTGTTTCTGATTGCTACAAATTAAAAAATAGTCATCAGAATCAAGACAGACCTGTTCCAAATGCTCTTATTTCCAAGAGGTCAAGGTCACAGTCATGTATTGAAAGCAATACATTTGTTGGGTCTAGTAAACCCAGGTCTGATTGTATTATGGAGAATTATGAACCATTCATATCAAAGGGTTCTATATCACTCTTGGGTGATTTGGCCAATCCCACCCCTATTAAAATTTTAAGGGACACAGGAGCTTCTCAGAGTCTTTTATTATCAGGTACTTTGCCTTTTTCTGAGAAGTCTTCTTCTAATGAAAGTGTTCTTATTCAGGGAGTAGAATGCGGCGTTGTTAATGTTCCTCTCCATTGTGTAAATTTGTCATCAGACTTAGTATCAGGACCTGTAACAATCGGAACGGTCTCGGTTTTACCTGTTGAGGGAATAGATTTATTGCTAGGCAACGACTTAGCTGGAGACAAGGTTGTGGTTAATCCACTTGTAACTCACAAGCCTAATTTGGATCAGAAAGTTGATCCAATTGAAAAAGAAATCCCTGATATATGTCATGCTTGTACAGTTACTAGAGCTATGGTAAAGAAAGCTCTTGAGAATGAAGTTGAAAAGGGCAGTATTCCCTTCGTTGACACATGCATGGGTCAGGTTTATGTTATTGAGGGCAGTATTCCCTTATCTGACACCTGCGTGAGTCAGGCTTATGTTGAAAAAGCCAGTATTCCTCAACTGACGCTTGTAAAGGTCAGGTTTTTGATGAGGTCACTTTTACTCTTGGTTTAGATCAATCAGAAGGTATTGATCATAGTGATCCTTTTTTGACAACTCATTCTCTTTATTCTAATCAGGGTGATGATCTTGAGAATGGTGTTATAGAAGGCAGCATTCCTTCAACTGGCGCTTGTATAGGTCAGGTTTTTGATGAGATCACTTTTACTCTTGGTTTAGATCAATCAGAAGGTATTGATCATAGTGATCCTTTTTTGACAACTCATTCTCTTTATTCTAATCAGGGTGATGATCTTGAGAATGGTGTTATAGAAGGCAGCATTCCTTCAACTGGCGCTTGTATAGGTCAGGTTTTTTATGAGATCACTTTTACTCTTGGTTTAGATCAATCAGAAGGTTATTGATCATAGTGATCCTTTTTTGACAACTCATTCTCTTTATTCTAATCAGGGTGATGATCTTGAGAATGGTGTTATAGAAGCCAGCATTCCTTCAACTGGCGCTTGTGTAGGTCAGGTTTTTGATGAGATCACGTTTACTCTTGGTTTAGATCAATCAGAAGGTATTGATCATAGTGATCCTCTTTTAATAACTCATTCTCTTAATCAGGGTGATAAACGACAGTCACTTGTCATCGAACAGGAAAAAGATCCTGAGATCTCCTGTTTGTTTCAAAGGGTCATAAATGAGACTGAAGCCACTGAAGTTCCTGTCTGTTATTTCATTAAAAATGGAATTCTTATGAGAAAATGGAGACCTTTCGAGGTACCTGTTGGTGATGAGTGGTCAGTGAACTATCAAATAGTTGTTCCAGAACCTTACAGACAGGAAATACTTAATCTGGCCCATGAAACTTCTTTGGCTGGTCATTTAGGGATTAATAAAATGTATCACAAGATCTTGACTCACTTCTATTGGCCAGAAATCAAAAGTGATGTTGCCAAATACTGTAGATCTTGTCATACTTGTCAAATGGTAGGAAAAACCAATCAGAAGATACCTAAGGCTCATCTGCAACCTATTCCTGCCTTTGATGAATCATTTGGTACAATTATGGTAGATTGTGTAGATCCCTTACCTAAGACCAAGTCAGGTAACCAATACCTGTTGACCATAATGTGTGCGTCAACAAGGTTTCCAGAGGCTATTCCGTTGAGGAATATAAAATTTAAAACTACAGTAAAAGCTTTGATAAAGTTTTTTACTCAGTAATCTTCACATTCACTTTTATGTGGCAAATCTTCAATTGGAAAAAATGGAGCACCAGTAAATACATTTATTCTTACGTAATAGACCAATTTTTGAAGTCACAAAAACTGCAAGGAAACATAAAGATGGCGGTGCATGCCATTGCTAATATTTATCAATGCGACTTTTGCATATTGATGACTTTTACAAGACAGGGCACACTAAATAAGAAACAGTTATTTTAGTTAAGAAAATTCTCTTTATTTAATACAATGAAATCAGTTTTCTTCAAATGATGACGATATCTAGCTTCATGTGTTGAATTACATCTCATATGACTGTTCTGTCTTTTGCATGTTGTAATTGTACATCATACAGAGTACGAATCGCAAACATTTATCGAAGAAGATTATATAATAAATTATTTATTCTAGGAATATCCTTGCTGGCGTACAGGGAGGCTGTAAATAACAGGGAAAATCGGTTTTACATGCAGGCCATGCAGAGAATCGAATCAGGTATGATATATGGCATCTATAATATAAGAAATCATTTTTACCCGTATGACCATGTCAGTGATAGGTGAACACAAAGACTAGCCGACGAACCCAAATATGTTGCATATATAAACAATTAAAATACAGATTGTTTTTCTCAAAAAATTCATGATGGTTATCCAGAAATGCTGCTGACAAAGAGTAACACTATTTTGTTCATGGTGAGGGTTTATCACGGCAAAGTTTACATTTAACAAATATACCTTAATCGTTTACAATAGGGTCCAGTGACCATAGGTTTTACAGATCAAGATAAAAACGATTCAGTAGACCGGCCTTTCTTGGAGTTAAGTGTAAGTGTTTAAATGTTATAAGGTGACACGAGGACTTTTCAGAACATTTGTAATAAGGTAAATAACAATCAATTCGTGTTTATGGAGTAATTATAAATATAATACCAGTTAGGACTTTTGCGAGAAGTAAAATGGTGGTACATAAATGGAACATTTAAGGTAAATCATTACATTGTATTCGTTAGTTTTTGCTGTACAAGTACCAGTTATTGCTGAGCTACAGATTTTGTCGGTTTGGAATTTATAATAGTACACATTAATAGCCTTGTTTAAAAAGTGTGGTGATAACTTCCAGGTCCTTGGTGAGCCATTCAGACAACAGGGTCAGCTCATGTCCATTCAAGCCTTCATCGAAAGGAATGGCGCACAGAAGCAGTTGCCGCTTGTGTTTTGCCTAATGAGCCATAAAAAGAAGTCAGACTATCTGGCTGTAAACCATTCTGTTAAAGCTTTCTTTCTCTCTACCTGTTACAAAATTCAGTGACATTTCCAGCATGTTTATTGGATAGATATATGCTTGCTAGATTGAAGAAAAAAAGAACATAAATACTCTCTGTGATGAGACTACGTCCTTAAAGCTCGAATTTGAAGGAAACATGTCTCTTGAATGTTCAACACAGTTCATTCAGCATTTTAATTTATTTCCAAGAATTAAATGATGAGTTATTGTTTATGCAACTGCTGTAGAATTGATTATAATCAGCGCAATACGAACACTGACCTCATTTTAATTCTTTGATTACAGGTGTTTCGTTCTCTGCAGTCAAGGTTGGGACATCTATCGTTAGAAGGATTCGTGCTTGACTTCGAAAATGGTAAGATCTTTATTAATAACATTAATGTAAATTAATTGGAAAATGAACATTGCTACTCAAAAACGCTAAAGTGCATATCCACAAAACATTAATGGCATCACGTCATATCATTATGACACCGTATTACCTTTCACATACAATGGCTTCATACACAAACAATATTATGATGGGATTTTTATTACTTTTCTTGATATATTGCTATAGAATACTTTAGAATTAAAGGTTTGATAGGAAACCAGACATAATTTATATTCATGATGTTGTTCCCACGTAGCAGCATAATGCAGTAAATTAAAGTTAGAATTTGTATTCTGTGCATTGAAACGACTTTACATGCCAATTTTTAAGAACGTTCGTATTTGTGTGATGCATCTATTTTTGTTTGTTTTTTTCATGATCGTCGTTTAAAACTTCGATGTTTTTGGAGAGTCTTGAAAGAAAAACATTTTTAGATTTAGAAAATGCATGTTTTGTAATCTAAAACTATGTGAACATTGAAAAATTGAGTTCATCCTGGCCCAAAAACATGGAAAGAAAATATAAATTGATCTTTAGAAAAGCTTAATAACCGTGAACAACATTACTATATCCCCTGTTATCCCAGGATTGTATCCTATATCGTAATGTAATATTAACGTCGGCAGCTACAGTTGTGCAATCTTGCTAAGTTATTTGGTTGAAAAGTGAGTATGCATGATTTTATAGTTCGATGAATATTTGTTGCTGTTATTATATAATTATTGAATATATGTTACTGCTAAATTACTTTGACAGACATTATGATCAATATTGTTGTATTATTTGATATTATATTTTACTGTTCATATATAAGCAATCATGATTGTTATTATTAACAAATTTATAAATCTGAAATTAACTTTTGTCTTTCGTTTGCTTATGCTAATTACACATATCTTTTCTTCTTCTTCTATTTATAACGTTTTCAATACAGCACCCTATGTAATACGGCATATATTTTTACCAGATTAGAACATGAAAAATTACCATCCAAAGAATGAATGAAGGAGATGTCTCAGTAAGACGAAATAATAGGTTGAAAAGGTTTCTTAAAGATCAAAAGACTAACAACATTATTCCAAAATGTACATTCCAGAGTTTTATTACATGCATACATGAAGAGCAGGGACAATTAGTAACAACGTAATGCGTCCATGAGAACAAATGAATGAGTTTGCTAATTGGTTCGTTTTGGCTTAATGATAAATTGAATTCGTTGCCTATAACTCTAAGTTTGCCATTTGCTCTTTATACTAAAGTATACATGCCTGAGAAAACAAATTTTAAATTACGAAGATAAAGTGAAATTATTTCAAATAAATCAAAAACAAAAAAAAAATAATCAAACACGTGTAAAATTGAAATAAGCTTGAAAGCTTAAACTTACTAGATATCTGTGGATTTTAACATTTGATAACATTTCAATTATGATTCCCGTTACAGTATAGAAAATCATATTATTATTATTATTATTATTATTATTATTATTATATGTATATCTATCACAAAGGAAAAAAGCAACATAGAAAATATGTATGAAATATAGTTTTGTGATATTTGTAATTACATTTGAAACGACTATAGCACTGGGTACGAAACGACTCGTTTGAGTACGAAACGACTAATACCATGGGTACGAAACGACAATTGTTTTGAGTACGAAACGACTCTTATGGGTATTAATCGACTTGGGTACGAAACGACTAGTACTATAGCAATTAATTAATACGTAACTGGGCCTTTTTGGGTCGGGCCTTTTTGGACCGAGGGCGAGGGGGCTAAAAGCCATACCTTCTCTCAGCGGTTATATCACTCAATACACGCACACGTGTGTGTGTGTGTGTGTGTGTGTGTGTAAAAATAATAATAAAATAAACTAGAAAAAACAGTCATGCATAAAATTATATTGCTATAAAGGATATACAATATATCAATTTAAATTATAAAATTATATGGACTTAATGCTAACGCAATATTTAAAATTGTATAATTTAAATTGATATAATGTATATCCTTATCACCGATCCGGCGTGACGTAGCACGGTCTTAGATACAACATCCGGGTTATCGCGTAGGTCAAGCCTCTCATATGGCCATACACCACAATTAATTTTACTATATGTTCTCTACATATATTTCTCAGCACTGACCTTTCCACAGTGTGACAATCAATACAAATCATATGAAAATCTAAAATACATCCAAAGACGATTTCACGGTGAAATTCTTGTCAAGGGTTGACTGGCATTTTTTTGAGTGGCTGCACTATAAACAGAGCAGCATGTACACAGAACACTGATTTCACTTCCGGATCATCACTAAGGCCTAATTACACAGTGTGCACTGTCGCCAAAATACATACAGACAGCCACTCTCAGAGCTCCTATTCTCAAGAATAAACAATTAACTTTAAATCTATACCAAAGATGCATCAATATAACTCTTCTATCACCACCAAAGGGAGAAAGGAAAAAATGTTCTAAAAATAGACTAGAACTACAATCGTGGGTACTGAACTGGAAGTATTAATTGTGATGTGATTCCTGACAGGCCCAACTTTTGGGGGCAAAGTTTAGTAAAACTTTTATATTTGAATGCCACATCTATTTATACATGAAGTCTTTTTGAATTTCCTTGCATACAAGACATGTGACACCTGCTGGAAAGTGTGTAGTGCTGGTGTTCCACAGGGTGCACGTGCTGATCCATGTGCTCTTGAGAAACCAAAACTAAATTTGCTATATCTTCCTTAATTATAAGACTTTTTCAATGCTGTAAAAACTTAATTGTACTACAAGATAAGGCCTGTCTGAAAATATGTTTAAAGTTATACATTTTGATCAATTAAAATTTTAATGGAAATTTAAATAGACATTTAAATTTATAAACTAAATTTTATTGAAAAATTAAATTTTCATTGAAGTTTGAAAACAGATTTTGTCAAAGTTTAGACAGAAAAGTTGATCAATCAATGGTCTTTAAAATAAATGGTGGTTTGGGTCTGTGTAACTGAGAACATTTTTCCCAGGGGTAGTGAAGTAGCATGACTCATAGTGATTTTGGCAACAAACCGCAATATGCCTGTCAAGGTGCACACTAAAGAAGCAACAACAGGTGCTATGTTCCATATTTATTGTGTCAGGTATTTAGGCAGTTATTTGTATAACTAATAGTGCACTCAGATTTAAACATCTGATGGGACCACTTCCATGTTTTATAGGAAAATTACATTTCATTTCAGTGTCAATAACTACAAAAAGCGACAATAAGATAGGAAAATACAGTTTTTAGGCAGGCTTCACCTTACTGAACAATGGTGCTAATCTCTCTCATGAAGATCTAAGCCATGTCCTTGAGGTGCTGTATATTAGTGTGGTGATATCATGATCACTTATGGCAGTACACTGCATATGTCCTTATGAAACCTTGCTATCACCACCAGACTACTGGAGAGTTTCCAAGCTGATCCACCACTAATACTTTGTTTCAGATACCAGCCTAGACCTGAAAAGATATAAAATGTTTCACTTATATCTAGAAAACAGTAAGATGTATGCAAATGAAGTTAAAATGTGTTAGATATAGTGATTTCCAAATAACATTCAGGCTGCAAGCATAGGAAATAAATATTAAACTTGACAGAGTGACACTCAGAAATGTGAAGTAATAGTCATGTATTAAAGTAATAAATTCATCCTAAAAGTACATGAAGTTTCAATAAGCATATCTGGTCATTTACAGTTTAAATAACTAATCAGGTAGACTATGCATCACAAACTTTAAGGAACTGCGGGGACGGTGAGGTTTGATCATTGGTGGAAACATTAGTACATGCCAGTATACAGGAAAGTCAAGCGACAATGTAGTAAAAAAGAATATATTACTATAAGCAATCTTATTCATGAAGGAAATAATATTTCTGGATATTGCAAGAGAATACAGCCAAATGTGGCCACACATATCAACTACAGGTACCAATACATCCTATATCATAAACTAAATGTGAAATTCTGATCCCCAAAACTTGTAAACAAGAATGGAAATTTGCATATGTGGGACATATACAATGTAATTGTTATGATCAAATGTGCAAAAATATTTCCAATGATCTGTTTGAACATTTAAAGTGTATTTTTAAGGGTGTTTGATACCAATTATTAACCTCAATGGTTCAATAGAATCAGTTATCAGCTGATATTACAATACCGCACTCTATCCAAGTACTGAATTGAAATATGTTACCAAAGATGGGCATATTAATGAAGAAAATATCATTTTGGGATACATTTAGTGCACACAGCCAGAAATGTGTCTTACAGATTCACTGTAGGTACAATGTCAGCCTATATGATATACTGAATGTGAACTTTGGATCCCAAACATTCTAAAATATGTGAATATTTGTTCATGTGGGATATGTAACCATGCTAAGATCAGCTGTACACAGTTAAACTCAAAATATCTGTTTGAATATAGCTTATGCAATCTTTAGATTGTCAGTTAACAAATATTAATAGTAGTTAACAATGCATAAATTAAGATGGATCATTAGAATTCACATAACATCATACAGGCCACAATGCCGCACTTCACTAATCAATATCTTAACCAAATTGAACAATAAAATTGAATGCATTTTGTGTTCAACTTATATCAGTTTGCTGTTTTCTTACATCCAAGGGTAAATATACATGTGGAAAGTATATTTTATCCCTTCAGCCTGCATTTCATTCTCAGAAAGTTTAAACTGATTTAGTAGAGAACTTGAGTAGGTTCTAGTATAAAGTTTTCATCACTGTTCTCTCACTAAACACCCTGTAACTATATTTGTTAACAATTACTAAAGGCTATATAAGCAGATATATGTTACTCAGGAAGTCACCCCATCATAAACACATAAATTAACTGATTGGACCCCTAATAAATAGTTTGAATGATCAATACAAAATAGAATCTGTCTTTCATACATTTTAAATGTATGTCTCATTTTGACTTACAAAGATATTTTCTCTGACAAAATTTGACAAATATCCATCACTGTACCTTGTATATGGTGTAGGAGTAGCAAAGCCTGTTGTTTTAAGTACTTTTGAAAAATTCTCTGAGAAGTTTCATTGGCAAAAGAAGACAAATCCTGAATCCAAACTTCCACAGTGTCTGCGTTCCCTATATAATCCAGACAACTGTACATTAATTAAAGGTGATAGGTCATCAACAAATTAGTGCAGAGGTTATAAGCTATATTCATGATTTAACAACAAGCCAGAGCTCTTCTTTAACTTGGCATGAGCAACACATTGGCTGCATAACCTCTTCCAAAGTCCATGATATTTTACACACAAATTTAAACAACCCATCTCCTTCGCTACTTCAGTCATTATGTTATCAAAGAATGAAACCTCTTGACCATATTCCAGCAGTTAGATGAGGAAAGGAAAATGAGGCAATTGCCTTAGAGGAGTATGCAGCAACAATGGCAACAATTCACAAAGATTTTAAAAGGCAACCAACAGGGTTATTAATTTGTGACAAGTTGCCATTTTTAGCAACAAGTGCTGATTCTCTGGCATCATGTTCATGTTAAATGTCCATTTTCACACACAGAGTCAACATTAGAAGAATATATCAAGGACCCTACTTCATGTCTAACTGAAGATGGAAGGGCCTTGAAAGATAATCATAAATATTATAGTCAAGTTCAACCAGAGGCGTAGCGATGATATTTTGCGCCCGGGGACAAACTATAAAATTGGCGCCCCAGCGATCTTGTGACAGATTTATTACCCTTGTTTTCTTATTATAATGTAACGTTGCAAGCCTCATTTTGGTGCCCCTGTACCTTGGCGCCCGGGGACATATGTACCCCCCTACCCCCCCTTGCTACGCCTCTGAGTTCAACTTCACCTATTTGTCCACAATGTTGAAACGTGTGATCTTGTTGTGTACACATTAAGAATGACAGCTATATTACATATTTCCAGAGACATTGACTTCACATCTAGGATGACTGATAGAGTTAAAGTATTCTATTTAAACTGTGTTATGCCTGAACTGTTAACAAGGAGGTTAGAACACAGTGCAGTTACTTTACATAACAGTGTAACCAACCAAAGATTTTACTGTTTATGCCATTCTAAAGATGATGGTAAAGCAGATATGATTGGTTGTGACAATCCAAAATGCAAAATGCAATGGTTCCATCTGAAATGTATAAAAATGAAACACATGTCAAAACGACAGTGGTTTTTCAAGGAGTGTAAAAAATTACAGTCTGAATGTTTGTAGTTTTTCAGAACATACTGTATGAAAAGTACACATTGTAGATAACATCATTTATTGCATGTACAACATATACAGTATATTATCAAACATTAGATTTGACATATGTAGTTATCATAAACTTTTGAACAATGACTTTATCTTGACATATTTATTGCTCTCAATGCTTTCTTACTATATATCTAATTATACTACATCTAAATATATTAACTACCACAGTTCTTTTCAAAGTGACATTTTAAAAAAATACATTGACAATGTTGCTACCACAAGATGGATATTTTTGTCAATAGAACATAATGGCAAGAAACGGTTGTCTACTTATTAGTAACAGCCGAGTCAGTCATCTTCATTGTATACAATGCCATCACCAAGATTGGTTAAACTGGCGCATAAACGAATCAGTTTATCAATGTGAGCTTGATTTTCATTATTTGCTTCATCAGTTAATGTTTTTATCATACTTGTTGGTAGAATTCCTTGTAAAATTTTGTATCAGTTCTTCATGAGACCTATAATTCTTTCGACATGTATTTTTACACTACTTATATTTCGTGACGTTTCTAACTCCCTAGAAGACAACTATTTCTTGCCTTTTGTAAATACAGGAATGATCAGTTCTGCTGAACACACACTTGCAAAGTCATTCTGCAATGTAAATCCCCTATCTGCAAGAATCTGGTCACCTGGAAGATGTAAATTTGGACTAAGAAACCCTGATGATCTTACAATCTCTGTGTCCGAAACTCTGCCTCCCCAAACTGTAGATAAAATAGTCACTAATCCCAGTGGACTGCAGCCAGTAAATATTTTGACTGTGTTGTGCTTTTTATAATTGGAATAACATTTGGCTCATGCATCAAACTTTCTGGGTCTTTCAATAAATATTTCAAAGCAGTCAATTATGCATGGAAGTCTAGGAAATTTGTTACGGAAGACACTTGGCAATGTTTTACTTAGTTTCCCTGTCTGGCCAATGAATAAGAAAATTTAACTTTACACTTAAAATATTTATCCATCTCTAAAACATGTCATGCAAAGTTCATATTGGAATTCCACATTGATCTGCGAGATATTGAAACGGCATATCAAGTCGTAATTTGACAAGTGTTACAAAGTTCTGATCTTGCAAGGATAATTTATTGCTAGTGGTATTCTGTTGATAATTATTTGCATAAAAATGAACAATGATAAAAATATATCCCACTTGATTCCAGTATAAAATATTGATTTGTTATCATTATTATTTTCAATCAGTCTTGATGAAAGCTTAACTGTTTCAATTTTGGTGTGTAAATCTTGCACTTGTTGAAATCTGTCTCACTCTCCTCTCAAACTGCACATTTCAGTATAAGTTTTTTCTCGTTCAGATGGTGTTAGTGGTTGTTGCATCACTGTTCATGGCAGAGATTGTGTGCAGATCTTCTTAATGTTTGATAATGAATCTGGAGAGCCCCAGAGTGATGCTGGGGATGTGCCACAAATATTTTTCTGTGGTGTTGGTTGTGTGGGTGTTGGTGAGCCTAGTACAGCAGTGTTCAGCTTCTCCGGAGACTCCTTCACCTTCTTGCTTGATGTTGCAATTGCTTCAAACTCAGTTTTCCATTTAACTTTATTCTAATACATACCATCTTATTTTGCTGTACAAATGTTGTATTTCTTTTGGCAAACTCTAACAATGAGGTACATAATCAGGGTGATCTGGATCTTCCTGTGGCTTTCCTGTAGAGCAAAAAGAATAATGCATATATTTAATTAAACATCATTGTTATATGTATTCATATTTTGTAGCAAGCAAGAAAGGTTTGATTTGTGTTTATGGGTGGGCATGTATGTGTCAATAACATCAAAGGAAAATAAAATAATATTATAGTCTCTTACTGTTATTTAACAATGTAAAAATTGCACACATTATTCAAGTAATGGAAATACTACTATTATTATATGTAGGAAAATAAAATCAGTATTGCTGATTATGTGTGGCTTATTGATTTTTGTTTTCCTTCGATCAGGGCCAGATCAGGTCCAACGTTGAGGGGTGGTGGTGGTGGTGTCCAAATTGCAAAAGAGCCCTGACTCTCATCGAAAGGGCACCAAAGCTTGTCTGTTCAATGAAAGTGTGCATAATACCCCCCCCCCCAAAAGAACTTGCCCAAGGGACGTGTGTATGTGTGTACGGGTAATGAGGGAGGGGAGGCAGACCCCCCACACACACACACACACTTTTCGTCCCTGGTAATAATCAGACTTTAAATACAAATATGTAGATGCTTATACTGCATTAAACTATTAATTATTTTAAACGGAAAAACTTACCAGTAATGAAATGATCAGCGCAAATAACTGAGTGTTTAGTTGGTTCCCATGGCTTTCCGTCTGGCTTGTCCCTTTTCATTGTTGACAACCACATTTTCTGTCTTTCCACGTGTTTTGGAAACGTAAAATATGACAATTTCTTCCCCATCATGTTGTGAATTTTGAAACCCACAGCAGCACAAGTTTTAGGCACTTTGCACACCGTTTTCAATGTAACTAGTCTATATTGATAAACTGCTCGCTAGTCTAACTCGCGCTTAAAACACAGGAGTCTGGCGTTTTATCAATAAAGTACGGCGAAATCTCTAGCAACACGAATTACCCTTATCGGTAATATAAATGTTTATTTGTATTACCGATAAGGGTAATTCGTGTTGTCAGAGATTTCGCCGTACTTTATTGATAAAACATCAGACTCCTGTGCTTAAAATAATCGTTGAGAAGTTAGTGTTTCACCTACAGAGAGGCGGAAGTTGGCGTATCTATGCAAGAGAGAGAGAGAGAGAGAGCACTCTTCTTGTTAATTACCCGGATGTTCGGGTATGAATGACTGTTTGACTCTAGTTTATCTTATTATTTTATTAATTCCAAGTTTCATTAGAGACTCGTGTATCTTTTAGATCCTGTCATATATATTTTTATGAAGAAGCATATAATTTATGACGTTACGTAATGACGTAATTGTTGTTTTAAAATAAAAGACGTCATCCGTTTCTTTCAAAACATTTCATGCCTGAACAAGCATGGATTAAAATGCGAAACTAGTTGCACAGAATTGTCGGCGGTTGTGTTGTTTTCTATCACAAATGTGTGTAAATAGGCACACTGCTAGGGCGATCAATGATCTCACTTGGGTGGATGCACATGTGCTAGTTACAAAGAAAACTAGGAGTACCCATCCAAGAATCAAAGGATGGGAAAGGTCAAAACATGTATTATATCGTTTCAGGTTAGAAACCCCCATCCCTTGATTCATCGACGGATACTCCACATTTTTCTTCGTAACGCCTCTGTGGATGGATGGGTCAGTTTACAATAAAAATGTAGCAGATGTATTTGAACTTAATTTATTTTTTAAACGTCTTCCCCTATATTACGAATTGAAATATGTGTTTCATTAGTACTTTCAAGACTGGACTTTTGTAACTCAATTCTGTCTGGTTCGTCTCAATATCTACTCCAGAAACTTCAAAAAAGTTAAAAACACAGCTGCTCGAATCTTCTTTAAAATGCCACAACCAGAACACACCTCACCACTGATCTGTACCCTACACTGGCTTTCCATTCGATCCAGAATCAAACACAAAATTTGTTCTCTGTGCTACGTTTCACTGACGGACTCCAGTCCAACATATCTATCTGGCCTCATCATGTGCACACATCAGCAAGATACTTAAGCTCCTCTTCTGACAATCGTATACTCATTGTTCCCACTATAAAAATGAAGTCATATGGAGAACGTTCTTTTGCATACCAGGGCCCGGCGAGGTGGAACAAATTACCCATTGAAATTATTCACAAAGACACAGTGGTCCCTTTTAAGGGTGCTCTTAAAACTCACCTTTTTCGACTGCAGGAACAAACTTAGAGACCTAATCATGTTTTGTATCTTATATGTTTTCAGCATGTTATGTTTTCCAATTTCATGGTTTTTGTTATTTGTTTTTCTGTAGTGTAGTCATATCATTATAGATGGTGTAAAGCGCTTAGAGCTTCTAAAGATTAGGCGCTACACAAAGTCCTCATTATTATTATTATTATTATTATTATTATTATTATCATTATATACTTAAATAAAATGCTACTTTCAACATTCAGATTAACTGAAAATTTGGGTGGGTGGTATATATTTGTGTTTTTGTTGTTGATTTGCCAAGAAAATGTGTTTTAACTATTTTATTATTTGTAAATTATCTTTTTTCCATTCTTTTGAAATTTTAATTGCAAGAATCTACACAGGTTGCCTAACAATTATACATTAAGTACTTTACTGCGTATTTATTTAGGGCGTTTAATTGAAAATTTTGTCAAGGAGCGAAATATACTTCTTACAGTTCGTTATGCTTTGCAATGAGTGATTGTTAACAGAAATCATTTTCGCAATCTCCATACAATAAAGAGCTCGAAAAAAAAAATGCAGATAATGAGGTTACCGAAGGAGGCTATAGAAGTGATTTTACTGGGTTATAAACTGGGAAAATAAGCTGCAGATATTTGATTTTTAGCTAGTTACATTTAGATGAATGAGTTCACAGTATCAGTATGGCTGGGCAAGCGAAAATGTGGAGGGAAGTGTCACTCAAAAGAATACAAAACAATTTTGTTTGTTGGGTTTTTTTCGGGTTTTTTTTTTTTTTTTTTTTTTGCTTTATTAACATTGACACATGTTTAGAATTCTATCCGAATACAACAATCGCCGCTACTTCATAAGTTTATTTGCAACGCGTGCGTGTATCCTTTACCTAAAACGACTCCTCACTTCGTCTTCAACTGTGGTGGTCCTACGGCCCTAGGTCTTGCAGAAGACCGATTTAATATGATGATGCTTGACTCTACTGCCATTCTGCCCTCATTTAACAAGCAGGCAGCTAAATCCAATCCATTCGTGTCGTGTGCTAGATTTATTAAAATGTCACCGAATTTGGCGTTCAAGCTTACCAACCTTGACATTTTATCTGAAGGATTGCAAGAATTTTAATGTTATAAAACATAGATAGAATTAACCCTTGCAGCACACTACTAATGTTATAAAACATAGAATTAACCCTTGCAGCACACTACTAATGTTATAAAACATAGATAGAATTAACCCTTGCAGCACACTACTAATGTTATAAAACATAGAATTAACCCTTGCAGCACACTACTGATGTTATAAAACATAGAATTAACCCTTGCAGCACACTACTAATGTTATAAAACATAGATAGAATTAACCCTTGCAGCACACTACTAATGTTATAAAACATAGATAGAATTAACCCTTGCAGCACACTACTAATGTTATAAAACATAGAATTAACCCTTGCAGCACACTACTAATGTTATAAAGCATAGATAGAATTAACCCTTGCAGCACACTACTAATGTTATAAAACATAGAATTAACCCTTGCAGCACACTACTAATGTTATAAAACATAGATAGAATTAACCCTTGCAGCACACTACTAATGTTATAAAACATAGAATTAACCCTTGCAGCACACTACTGATGTTATAAAACATAGAATTAACCCTTGCAGCACACTACTAATGTTATAAAACATAGATAGAATTAACCCTTGCAGCACACTACTAATGTTATAAAACATAGATAGAATTAACCCTTGCAGCACACTACTAATGTTATAAAACATAGAATTAACCCTTGCAGCACACTACTAATGTTATAAAACATAGAATTAACCCTTGCAGCACACTACTAATGTTATAAAACATAGAATTAACCCTTGCAGCACACTACTAATGTTATAAAACATAGATAGAATTAACCCTTGCAGCACACTACTAATGTTATAAAACATAGAATTAACCCTTGCAGCACACTACTAATGTTATAAAACATAGATAGAATTAACCCTTGCAGCACACTACTAATGTTATAAAACATAGAATTAACCCTTGCAGCACACTACTGATGTTATAAAACATAGAATTAACCCTTGCAGCACACTACTAATGTTATAAAACATAGAATTAACCCTTGCAGCACACTACTAATGTTATAAAACATAGAATTAACCCTTGCAGCACACTACTAATGTTATAAAACATAGATAGAATTTACCCTTGCAGCACACTACTAATGTTATAAAACATAGATAGAATTAACCCTTGCAGCACACTACTAATGTTATAAAACATAGAATTAACCCTTGCAGCACACTACTAATGTTATAAAACATAGATAGAATTAACCCTTGCAGCACACTACTAATGTTATAAAACATAGAATTAACCCTTGCAGCACACTACTAATGTTATAAAACATAGAATTAACCCTTGCAGCACACTACTAATGTTATAAA
Organism: Unio delphinus; assembly: GCA_029339505.1. Classification (NCBI taxonomy): domain Eukaryota; kingdom Metazoa; phylum Mollusca; class Bivalvia; order Unionida; family Unionidae; genus Unio; species Unio delphinus. Next base: position 5,321,660 of record JAQISU010000026.1, read on the forward strand.
ACATAGAATTAACCCTTGCAGCACACTACTAATGTTATAAAACATAGATAGAATTAACCCTTGCAGCACACTACTAATGTTATAAAACATAGATATAACCCTTGCAGCACACTACTAATGTTATAAAGCATAGATAGAATTAACCCTTGCAGCACACTACTAATGTTATAAAACATAGAATTAACCCTTGCAGCACACTACTAATGTTATAAAACATAGAATTAACCCTTGCAGCACACTACTAATGTTATAAAACATAGAATTAACCCTTGCAGCACACTACTAATGTTATAAAACATAGAATTAACCCTTGCAGCACACTACTAATGTTATAAAACATTGATAGAATTAACCCTTGCAGCACACTACTAATGTTATAAAACATAGAATTAACCCTTGCAGCACACTACTAATGTTATAAAACATAGATAGAATTAACCCTTGCAGCACACTACTAATGTTATAAAACATAGAATTAACCCTTGCAGCACACTACTGATGTTAGCCAAAATAAGAGTAAGATCAATACTTTCATCAGAGATGTACCCGTTTTTAGGCGCATCATGATTTAAAAAAAAAAAAAGAACGACAACGGCAGACAGCCTCCTTACTTAAACAAAATACGAGCCGTTTTACAAAAGCGACCTCTAGTTAAGAAATGATTAGTTATTATCGACATGTGAATGGTAACTTTCAAACTGTGAATGCATAAAAGAAAATGGCGTCTCACAACTGAATACAAGAATGATATTTCTTCGATATTATTTTGAATTATTCAGCGCCGGATTAAGCACTGTAGAGGCCCATAGGCAGTCAAACTTTTGGGGCCCCAGACCCACGGTCACGGTCTCATGGGGGCCCCTGATGGGGCCCATAAAAGTCGCGGGGCCCATAGGCAGTTGCCTACTCTGCCTAATGGGTAATCCGGGACTGGAATTATTAAGGGGGGGGGGGTATCTCATTGTGTAATGTAAGTTATAACACAAACAGACCATTTCGCTATACAAAAATAACACTTCTGACAATTAAAGGTCCAACCACCGCTGTGTAATTCAACATAGACAATCTAAAAACATACGAAATGAAACTTTCAGCACAGTGAATGTGAATATGACTTTAACATATCAACAACCACTGTATAATTCAATAGATAAAATCTCACAGCTCGACGTTGGACATCGAAATTTCAATCAACGCTGTGTAATTCAACAGATGAAATCTAAATACTCGACATATGAATGAGACTTTCAACACGAACAGATTAATTCAACGCGTGAATGAATATTTCTCGACCTGTGACATTGAATTTTCAACAACCGCCGTGTAATTTAAACGACACAATTTTAAACCTCGACAATGACAATGGAACTTTCAGCCATTACTCTGTAATTCAACAGATACGATTTAAAATTTTGATCTAGAAAATAAATTGAACTTTAATGACAAGTCATTTGATACAACACGTGAAATTTGAACTATCAAGATATGGCATTAACATTTCAACAACCGCTGTGTAATTCTTTAAAAGATACAATCTAACACCTCGACATTGGATATCAAAGTTTCAACACACTCTGTGTAATTGAACAAATGAAATCTCAATACTCGGCAAATCAAATGGAACTTTCAACACAAACAGTTTGATTCAACACTTGAATTAAGAAGTCCCGACATATGACATTTCAGCCGCTGCTGTGTATTTCAAACAGCATAATCGAAAACCTCGAGTTGAAAAAGGAATTTCGGTAGCTGTGACCGGAAAATATTGCCACATTTAGTATTTTAAAAAATTATAAAGGGAAACAAAAACACTTACCCACAAATAGGTATTTAAAATATGGTGTATCCTGAGTTCTATACAATTGAATACATTGATTTTCTCTCTTTATATTATATTATATTATATTATATTATATTATATTATATTATATTATATTATATTATATTATATTATATTATATTATATTATATTATAGTGTGTGTGTGTGTGTGTGTGTGTGTGTGTGTGTGTTCGCTACATCCTTTTCAATGTTTCTCACGGGCTGCACTTCCCCGATCATTTTCTCCGGTGGTAAATCTTTTAAGTAGATGGGGCATGACTGGGTTATAGTGTTTACAAGTCAGTGTGTGTGCGTGTGTGTGTGTGTGTGTGTGTGTGTGTGTACTTCTCTCCATCTCTCCATGATAATCTCTGCTGTTTTTATGGTACTTGTCTTGACATTGTGTTCAAACATTTTTCGTAGTGCGTGGACTTTAGGTTTAATCAGGTCTGAGGATAGACCATGGAGCTTGCTTATCCAGCTTCCTATCTAAACGATCTCTGTCTTGTCATGTTTGATCCTTGACACTGATGCTTTTCCAAAGTCTCTGAATTCCTTTACTATGTGCTTCAACGAGTATTGATATGTTATAACGGTCGTACACGCGTCAGCGTAACATTTTTATTTCTTCTTGCAAATTAGATATTTTAACACCTTTGATTTTATATTGTTACTTAACTTTAACCATAGTACCTCTGTTACTTCATATTTAATAGCATGGACAGGAGGGTGGCATCCTCCTCTCTCTCTCTCTCTCTCTCTCTCTCTCTCTCTCTCTCTCTCTCTCTCTCTGACCGCGTTGTGTCAAATAATTTTGCTAGTGCTCCATTTACATGTACTTTGGAATATATATTTTTATATAATATTTGAGTCCATGAAAGGAAGTTGTGTTTCCTCTTGAACAAAGAGTATTTGTGCTCAATTTCCCACCCCACCACTTCTTTCAAAATACATATGACTGTATATTTAATATTTTATTTTGGATGTTTCTGCCCATTTCGACACAAATCTGATTGTTGTTGGGGGTGGGGTTGGGGGTGTGGTGGTGGGTTTCTTTAGCAGCTAGTATGTGACTAAGAATTTTATAATCCATGTTTAATAATGATATGTGCCTCAATTTTTAAATCTGACTATACTCCTTTTCAGTTGTATATAATTGTTATAATTCCCTCTTTCGTTGGATTTGCCATCCCAGCCCTCTCAGTAATATATTATTATATAGAAAATACATAATAGGTAGTAGTAGTAGTAGTAGTAGTAGTAGTAGTAGTAGTAGTAGTAGTATGATAACAGTGTCAAATAATTCTGCTGCAATACCATCAGTACCCAGTGGCTTCCCCTTTTAAAGTTGTTAGTCGCTTTTTCTATTTCCAAATTATTGGAATACTTACGTACTTTTTCAGAATGTAGTAGTAAGTCAGAGCCGCGGTAGGTCAGTTGATATATTGCGTCGGTCTCGTAATCGCTGTGGTTGCTTATCTTATCACTGGCCCAAGACACCCGGAGTCACCTGCCTGGGTGTGTCCTTGAGTAAGGCACTCAGCTCGAATCCCCTCCACATGATGTAGCTGATAATGTCAACCAACATAAAACAATCTATATCCCTTCCGCTGCCCCTCACCCCCCTCCCCCCAAAAAAGAACCAAACAAAAGAACTCAAGGCTATTCGTTTAAGCTTCCTGTTGTAAGGGAGGTAAGTCGCGCAGGCATATTGGGGAAATGCAAGGTACATAACTGTACCTGTTCGCTTATTAACATAACATTAATTTTTCTCCTCACAAACAAGAACGATGTAGGAGAATGTGACTAGGTATGTAAAAACTTCAGTCTCATTCGTCGGCGTATGTTTTATCTTAGAATCGCCGCTACCTCCATCTTTATAAAGGGAGGCAAACTTCGGCTGTATTTGTGTACTATTATTTTGCGATCTAATACATTTTGCAGTTAAACACTGATTTAAAATGTGTCGGAAAACTTTAATTAGAATTATTAATTAATTAATACCTGCTTACTTTAAATAGTGCGACGAGAGATAAAAACAGAATTTTCCTTTTGAAAGTGCTAGAACATTTGAATAAATAAAAACAAATACAATAAACCCAAAACTTAGGTAGCTGTGGATCTCGATAATGTTCCCTTGTATATCATCTATGCATGTTGATAGTCACATGTGTAAATACAAAATGAATGTATGCAATATTATTTTCTAGTCATTTCTAACAAAAACACAATAGTTCAGAGTTAATTTGTACGAAGATGTAAAACTATCTTGCTCAATTATACCTTCATTTGTTTCCCTCTGTCCTTTGTTATTTTCCCCAATCGCAGTTTTTTTTTACGTTTTGCCAATCCTGATAGGTACCTATTTGGTCTTTATTTTTCTCAATTTCCAAGTTTGTAATTAAAAAAAAAAATTAATGTAAATTGTAATTTCGTTTGGCGTGTTTTTGTGTGGGGTTTTTTTGGGGTGGGGGTGTTTGTTTTTGAATTGCTGTAAAAAGTAAATTATACTATGTGTATCTTTCAGTCAACTAATAGAACTTTTATATTTAGTTATTTTATGGAGGTTGAACATAGTAATTTCCTTCGAACAAAAATACTAATGTTTTTTTTCTCATTTAACTCAAGATAAATGTATTAATATAATAATATTTGATATAATAGTATAATACGTTTTTTTTCCCATAATTCAGAGCAATATTATATTTCAAGTTATTTGAAAGTTGGGTCCTTTTTTCAACAAACCCCAACACCCCTTGCCCCGCAAGAATAAATTCATAAACGGTTGCATCTGTACATTCTACTTTAGTATTGTCGTATCAAATGGAACTGTGATTTATCAGTTTATCTACAAAAGGACGATAGCTTATCTTATCTAATGCTTATTTTGTGTAAACGAACAGTTGTCAATAATACTCTTTGAAAATCTTGAAGGTGAATCCTTATCTTTTATACATTTATATTTCCATAAATATTTTCTTTCCCAATCAACCTTAACATTTTCATTTCTCCTTTCTTTTGTTGTGTGTGTAGTACCATATCTGATTCTTCTAATTTATGTTGATTGAAATACTCTTTAATTATGCGTATATTACCCGTATATTGCAAACAGTTATGTTCTACAGGAACACATTATTCATAAGTAAGGCGATAAGTTGAGTAACTCTAATAAAATCATTGTTATTTATGAAATCACTAATTGCCTTTACTCCACAATTATATAAATGTTGTAGAAAATGCCGTAACCACAGCGGTTCGGCAAGAAAGACTTGCCATAATTCAGCAATGCCTATTTGAGAATGGGCTAGGCTCTTATAAAACTGTACTGATAGATATTATACGGGCTGGTCGTGTTTATTGATTTTTGCATTCTAGAGATAAGAAAACTTACATCGTAATCGTGAGATCGCATTCACGGTGTCTACAACTAAAATTAATTAAACTGATCAACAGTGCAAAGTAAAATAACTTTGTCCAATACGTGACCTCGTCATACATAAAATGACAATTTTAATTGATGGGTCAGAGGTCAAACAGGTGTGCTTCTGCTCGCTGCGCTGGAAAATATTCAGCCCAAGTAACAATACCCAGACATATTGTTCCCAGGTGTTGAAGTATCTAATTTAACCGCGCCAACTTGCCTAGACCCCACCTGTTCGCAAAGCAGATTGATGTAAATATCGTCCCATCTTTGTGACAGCTGGATAAAAGTGTATTGACGCGAGAAATTGCTGTCGTTAACTACCCATCGTACAGTCAACATTTCCAAACCTTGTCACTGCTAAAGTTCCCTTTTTTAATTACGAGTAAACCCGAGTCAACCTATTTAAAAAAAGAAAGAAAAAAAAACAGTACCTCGATACGATAGGACATAAACCCAAGGAATAGTCAAATTCAAACAAGATAAATACAGTCAAACTGGTATTAAACACCGCATCTTCTTTGAGGCCGCATGTCTCCAGAGTCCAGTAAATTTGATTATAAACTTGACACTTAAGATTTTAAATAAACTATTTCATATGACAACCTGTCTTATTTGTTTGGTGTCTGTCGGTGGTCTCTTAGCACAGGTTCCTCTATACATAAATGCAGTCATCGTATTTTGTAACTTGCATTTTATTTGGCACCTGTAGCCAGTATTGTACTGCTGTACTGTTAGCCACTATACATTAATATAAACATCGTACGATTGTCGAGTTTAGACTCTGAAAGTACGGCGAAAGTCATAATGGCGCGAAAAAAAATCAATATTATGGCCGAGTCTTAAATATCAAGCTTATCCAGATACCTTACAGTTAGTTATTCTGGCGGTGACGGGTTGGCATCGGGTTTAAACTAGCTGTTAAAAGATACGGTGAATGGATATTATTCCGCCTACTTTTGTTTCAATAAGTATAAGTTCCGGTATTATTTGTTGCACCATTTCGAATTTTACCTCTAGAAGAAACACATTTTTTTTTTCACTATTGCGATAGTTTGCAAAATGGTTCAAAGAAAAAAAATTAATTGTCTTTTCATAAAGCAAACTCTCTGTAAAGTGTCTATCTTTGTGTGTCAACTTGTGCGTACGGTCCCTATACATAAAAGGTATGTCTCGACATGAAACTTCCCTTTTCTATCACTTGTTTTTTTTTTCGCCATTTGAAGTGTAGACCATTTAATGTTCAGCAGGGGTAGGAGATTAGGAATTTTGTGAAGAAAAAAATCAAACTCCAAACAGCTTGGGGGAAAAAAAATCTCGGATTATTTGTGGGTGTAAAAAACCAAGAATAAATTATATCCAGTAAGAAAGAAACAACAAAATAAATAATAATTTGATTTTTTATATAATTTTTTAAAAAAAATTTAAACTCCTGGTTTAAAAGAAAATCTAAGACCAGCCTATCACCCAAACTGTCTCAAAAATTAAATAATCAGCCACCCCACCCCCACCCCACCCCCATTTTTCTAACATATTTTGCACTCTCCCATCATTTGCTAGTTAAAATGTACCATTTTAATTTCTTATGGTTAGGTTTAAATATATAAGCAGTTTTATCAACAAAAGATGCACCATGAACGAACTTCAGCAAACCTTCAGTATAACATTTAATGCGCAATGCGAACCTCATTTTTTAACAATAAGGAGCGGGAAACATTTTGGTGGCTAGATAGGGACTTTCCAATCTAAAAAGTAGAACTGGCATACATCAATAAAGGTGTATGTTCTGCCGAAGTATGAAATCCCCAGTCGACCTTTTTCTTAAACCTATTAGATAAAGTGTTGCATTTCATGAGATAGAGAGTTATCGTTAGAAACGATTTATTCCAAGTGACACTCCATATTTCACTTACATCTTATTTCTGAACTTTTTAACCTTTCTCGATAACTGACTGTACCATAACTTCCTTTAGAAAAAAAAATATAAGAGCACAAATTCGCTTAGGTAGGACTAAACAGGATCTGCTTTATATTTTGCAGTGATTCGGGCAAGTTATCCCGACAGCGATTTTGCACGAGGAATCCATCCACACAATAGATAGATGATAGAAAGAATGTTGACAGCCCCACTCCAGTTATACATTTCAATTGGAGATGATTTATTGATTTCTAACCGCTACTGCTACAAATATAGCTATAGTTCACTTTGGTTGCCCTTTCAAACAGAAATTTGTCAATATTGCAACGTTACAAAGGAAAGAATTTACAGTCAAATTTTGAAATGAGATTACGTCCTGCCTGAACAACGTCGCCTCTTAAAACAGCTCGTCATCTTGACCCAATCATCACATCGCCGGCCCCAGTATTTAAATAATAGAAAGTCCCTATTAAATCAAATCGGTATTTATACGTCAGAACCTTGAATTCACACAACTCTTTTATCGACACATTTTGTTGTTGCTAGATTTGATGAGAATATATCTTAAATTGCAGTTTTAATTATTATTTGATTTCCCGATATTGTTTTTGAGAAATTCCATATATTTCGGCATTGGGTATATTTTTTTTTACATTAAATAAAGAGTTAGCAATATGATTTTACTGTCAGGAAACAAGATGCAATTTCATGTGATATTGAACACGGAAATCATTAAAGTGGTTAATGTTTTGCTTTTATATCAGAAAACGTCGGTTTGTGGGAATAAACAAATACATACAGACAGAGAGACAGACAGACACACATACATGAAAACAGAGACTTAAGAGTTGGTATGTGAATTAGAGGTGGTACATTGGTTCATGACAATGTCAGTTTGATATCGTAAAACAGTACTGTAACAGTCCTGCCAGCGGACATCAAACCTCGTTAATATCGGTACCGCTCTTCAGCGAAGAAAATTCAATAAATTGCCGAAGAACAAAAGAGAAATATAGATTAGTTATTGATATTTGCTTCCAACTCTACCATATGGTACAGAGCTAACAAAACCCCATTCTACCATCTGTTCCAATAAGCGGAACAAACACATTGAATCCGATATTGCTCCGTCAGCTATGCTGAGGTCAAATAAAAGACTTGTGTATTCCTTGTTATTGATTAATCCCACCACTACTACAGCATGTCACATCAAATGTTTGATAAATCCGCTTTATCGCAGCAACACTGCAAAGACCGAGTTGAGAACTCTCTCTCTCTCTCTTTCTCTCTCTCTCTCTCTCTCTCTCTCTCTCTCTCTCTCTCTCTCTCTCTCTCTCTCTCTCTCTCTCTCTCTCTCTCTCTCCAAATAAGAAAAGATATTAAACAGGAGCAAAATTGTTTCTCACATTATGTACACCTTGACTATATTATATATCGACTTATTCGTCCTGGTCGAATATCATTGCAACGAAGATTGAAAGTGGATGCTGTAAAGCTAACTATCCTTTTCACGAGTGATGTCCCTTTGCATAAGGTCGGGCGGGGGTCAATCTGGGTAGAATTACGTCATGCTCAATAGAAGGTATATTTGTCACCCTAAAATATTAAAGAAAAATCAATCATATATCCGGTTTCAATTTACAGTAGAAATAAACCTTTAATATAACATGCACAAAATCTGCACTATTTTCATATTTGTCACAATTCCTAATATTTGAAGACATGCTCCGAATTAGTGCGTAGAAAGTAGCATCGCTGGTGACGTGTCGATACATCTGTTGAAACGGTTTTAATGCGTATAATAACATTTTAGCTTCGGGTATTCACGAATTCGTCTGTAAATTCAACCTACAATATTCAACCGGGCATTTGTCTCACTATCAAGATGAGTGATACAACGTTATCAAATCAAACAGCTGGCATCGCATTGATAATGTTCTTTTCATATTATTTTCCTTACACACTATTACATAGAATAATTATCTCCCATGGATTATGCAAGAATGATTAGATGATTGTCTGCGGTCCAAATCAAAGAAATCTTCATAATTGTATTTTATATACAGATTCACCAACACTTAAGCCACATCCCTCCCTATCCAATCAGTGAGACTACCGATAGTTCTGCAGAAAATAAATGTAAAAAATTCACCATTAACAACAGTCCTCCTATTTTACACATCAAAATTCACACTAATTATGTAATTAATTTAAGTCGTTGCATTTATGTTTCAAATTAATAAAACCCTGCAAGAAGTATCTCTCTATGATAAACCATATGGGCCACAGTTTTTATGGAAACAATACGTCGAAATAAATGATATAATCAAATTCATTATTTTTTAAGCTCGAAAGTGGTCATAAGAACTTACAAAAATGGCCCTTTTTCACCCTTCAGCACAGTTTTGTAATCACTGATCCAGCGCTACTTGGAGATTTGCCACCAACATTTAGCGCAATGGTTCACGGCCCACAGTTCACCTCCCAAATCAGGGTTGCGAGAATGTTCTTGAGTGCCACCAATTCTTTTAGGGTGGCAAAACTTATGAAAATGTGAAAACATGTTCGTGAGGCTCAAAATCTATTTTGTAGGTTAGCAGCTAAACAAAGTTTGTAAATTGCAACTTAGAGACACATTCATCGCAAGGTCTAGCTTGTCCAAATTGAAAAGGGTGCCCCTCGGATGTTCAATATGGCCACCGAAGCAATTATTTTTAAAAATAAATTTTTTTTTTATCCCTACTACTCCATTCCCACTACTAATATACAGATTGGTCATATCGACATGGATTTATCAATGAAAGACTGTATAATGCCTCTTACGTTCTAAATGAAAATTGTACCGATTTGACAGCAGATATGTATGACAGGGCGGCCCATTGATAAATCTTTAATTTATCAAGAACGGATGGTTGTATTGACACCAAAAGACTTTGCATGATGTCTAGCTTGTCATAGATGAAAATAGTGCTTATTCACAATATCATTTTGAACAGCTTATCGTTATCTCTACAAAACAAGATTCTCATATCGACATGGGGTTATAAATAAAATACTTCCTTTGAAGTCATGCAGGTCATAACTGAAAATGGTCCCTCTCTGATGTTCAATACAGCTACCATGGAGGCCTATTTGACAGTTTTCTTATTGATACCTCTCCTACATGAATGGCTTCTAGTTGGCTTTAAACAAAAACGGTGCGATCGGATATCAGATATGATGGCTATGGCAGCCATCTTGAACATCTTGTTATTACTACTCATCCTGAACAGTTGGTCATATCAAAACGAGGTTTTCAGACTTACTATGATATTTAGTTGGTCTTAAATGGAGGTGCCCGATATAATTTCCACTATGGCCACTATGTTGAACATCTTGAAAATATTTTTATAGCTTCTTCTCATAGATGAATAGTTATATTGACATGGGCTTTTGCTACACGATTTTTTTCTTCTTCATATATAAAGTTGGTCTTGAATTTTAAACAAAAATGGCGCTGATCTCGTTTCTAACAAGATGGTCATAGTTGACGTATTGAAAATTTTGTTATCACTAGTCGTCTTTTTCAAGAAATGCCATACTGACATGACTCACTTCTTGTTGTTTGTCTTGAATGAAAATAATGCCAATATAATCTCCCTAAATTTGGCAAATCCTGTATAAGCAATCATTATTGTTTTAAAAACCGCTATTTTGTAATAAATAATTGTTACTTTATTAACATGACGATTGACCACCATCCCGAAAATGTTTTGCAAGGGTACTTCTTCTCAACGGGTGCTGGTATCGACATGCGTTTTCATCAACAACAACAAAAAAAAAGGCCAGAGCAATACGCAGCTAGTTCTAATGAAAATGTTGTTAATCTGACGTCCAACATTCACCATACCTATCTCGAAATTTTTTATTCACTTCTCTTTCTTCTATGAATGGTGTCCTTAACAAGAGGTTTTACTTAACACACTTCTCGCAGTACTGGCAAAGTTTTGAATGAGAATGGTACATACATGGCCACCAACATATCCACACTTATATGAAGTACGTTTGACAACCAGACCTACTTGACATTTGGTTAAAATCAAAGGACAATGGTTGCATTTTCTTTTACTTCGCTGAGCTTTTAAGCATAAAGACGTGTACACCTGCAAGTGAAATTTGACTAGATTTTGTATTTAGTTGAATTCCAATGAAGGAAGTGATAGAAATCCAACAATGACATCAAGGTCAAACATTTTAACTGAAGTTCCTCGCTGTACTGGCTTCTAAGCATGATAGCATAAATAAGTATACATGGATTATGATCATTTAATGGATATATTTAAATAATACATTGAATGATCCCCCTCCCCTACAAATTGTATTTAATTATTTAAGCAAACTTACCATGTGGTTATATAATAACATTGTGTGAGACAATTTGAGCAAGCTTCTGTCCATTATCTAGTCCAAGGTCAAAGGCCACCACGACAAGGACATTTGTACTGCATTCATGGGTATCTTGTGTACGTATATATCCAAACATGATGTAGTAATCCAAATATAAGAAACGTTTTGTTACCAAATTTGGTATGTTGGATTTTTGTTCAAGAATTTCATTGATGGTTTCGATTATGTGCATTTAAAAAGAAGTAAATATCTTATATTGGATTCCTGAAAATTCCTTTCACAGCAGTAGAGTGTCAGTTCCTAGAGAAATTAAGAATGTGCGTTTGTTTGGTTTTAGCGTGTATTCGGAGTGTGTGTTGGTTTTGTTTAGCGTGTATTCTTTCAGTAAAATGGTGTGCGTATGAAAAAGAGACTGAGACAGATTTATCCAATTGCAAAATCCATAAATAGTTTGCATGGGTCAAATACTGTTGTTGTTAGTATCATCTTGTGAAAATCAAGCCTCATAAACGTGTGGACTGTAAGCATGTCTATGTCCAATCAACAGGGTCATTGTGACATGAATTAAATGGAGGTCGATTGGATCAGCTGTAAATAACTAACGTTGTCCTGAACTGTCGCTTCGCAATTGTTCACGATAACTGTTCTGTCCTATATGTCACTGCCTGTAAATACTTTTGACACGAAACTGTAATTTGAGAGCTTAATCTCCATGTCACACTGTTACGAATAATCACTCACAGGGGAATCGGGTTTTAGTTCATTCGGTAAGTATTTCTTTCTCTTGATTCATGTTGATTTAAATGTTTCAATATAGTCTGGAAGCTATTCGAAAGAATGGAAACAAATCAAAATCCAACTATTCGTTTTTTGTATACTATGCGATGTTGTTCTGTAAAGATATCTGCGTCTCTGATGTCGCTTTTAAACTAAATTCTCAGTTCGGTTTGTTTCAAAGATTCTGCTCTCTTGTGCAGACGAGTTAAGGCCCGTGATGCGTTTATAACGTAGCACACATAATCTACGTTTGAAGACAAGCTAAAAACTGTGAAATGATTGTGTTAAAAACGGAAGGTTGGTATGATTAACACTGAAAACCACGAGGACAGTGTTGCCCTGCCAGTTTCCGATGTTAAATAACCTAAATGACGACAGTCTTTTTCAGCAAGACCATCGAGTCGCTCCGACTGGCAAAGATCTCACGAATTAACACGAGAGATTGATTGAATTAAAACTTCTTGACACAAGGTGAACGCAAAGCTGTGATTGGATGAAAATTGTGAAAGTGGGGCAGGTGTAAGAGGACTGGTATTGGATGACTACTTAAAAAAGTATGAGATATGAAAGTCACACATTTTTTATTTTAAGCATGTGACGTAGATAATTTATTTATTTATTAATATAATTTACAAAACAATTCCTTGACATATGTCGCCTTGCTTTTTTTTGTAAATCAGAGCAAATATTAAATCACAACATTTGATCGATTTGTGTTGATAACTAAAAATGAGACACCAAATTTGCGAAACTGACATTTTTAAATATAATAAAATCAGCAATTAAAAGTTGTTGGTGAAAGCAAATCACGTAACTGAATAGTTTTCTTCCTACAAATTTAAAACATGGCAACCCCGTCGAAATATTTTGTAAACGAATTTCGCCCAATATTGAATGTTGATGTTGCTATAAGAAATGTTTACGAGCCATGTCTTTTAGGGGTATTCGCTAATCTTAATACTAACTGACAATGCTGTCAGCCCTTTCCACCAGCAAAAAAACAACAACATCGAACGCAATAAGTGTAGATTAACAAACTGAAAATGTACATTCACCAAACAATCGCATTCGGAACACCCTCGTCCTATAACATGGATAGACTTCAGTAATTTAACATGATATGCTTTTTCAAAATAGCACTTGACTTTAACAAGCAATTTAAAATATCTGCAAGTTCATTTATTTTATACTTTTCGTTAGACTTGGTAATTAAAAAAGTAAGAAGTCATTCGGTTTCAGTTGTCTGCAGGTATTGCTTACATTGCTGTTAGTGATGAAACGTCATCTTTGCATGAAGTTATTTTAACGTTAGAAAAATAAGCTCCCATCGGTTTGAGGGCAGTTCCAGATGGCCGTTCTTAACATCTTAAGTTGTTTGGGCTTGTTGGGTTTTTTTTCGGGGATGGTGGTGGTCTTTTTTTAAAATATCATGCGATTGAAATGACCGAACTTCCGTTTGTAGAAAAATCCGGCCAATCACAGACGTAAACACTTGCATAACATCTCGGACGTTTCCCTACAGAGGGCGCTGATATGATGTAGATAACTTATGGCAATAATATTATTACAGTCGAGATGATTTTCATGGTTCCTAAATCTAAGATGCTCCAATTGCATTTTGTAATGTATCCAATTCATTTTCTCCACAACGATTGCCATATCTAGGATTCGTGCCGTCGTATGCATCAAACTTAACAACGTGACAGTGACATGGTGACGTAACTGACCTAAATTTCCTACAATTGAATAGTGAACTTTTCTAATACTTACTGTTTTTATGAAATATAAAAAGTTAGACTCACTGAAATGCTTAAGCTGCTACCCGTCCAAACTCAAAACTATCAACGTGACAAACCTGGAACGTTTGTGTCATTAGTCACCGTAGACTTTTCATACGGATTTAATCCAGGCTAATACATATCTCTGGTTAAAGCACTGGTAATTAATTGCTCCTAGGTTCTAAAGTAGCAATGAATGTGGTATTAAGCCATAAAGCCTGGAAAAGCAAAAAGTAAGTACCATGCAACTGAACTGGATCCCGAACGAATATATTTCATGCCTGCGAGAGAGCTTATGATTTGGAATTAAGGAAGAAAACTTGAAAAATCTCTTCTGATTTAGAAATATTTGTAAAATTAACATTCAAAAAAAATATACTTTATGTGTTAATAATACAATATACATTATTTTTCGTTTAGTTTGATCTCTTTTAAAAAGTTATCAGAATATATAGGCCTTTCGTTTACCTTTTTATTTATTATTTACACTGACTTATAAACGTGCACTTTTGTTTTGCCTCAACTTTTATTAAGATATTATAATATAAAATATAACGAGAGATTTATACGACCATAAAAAGGCAGAGAACTTAATTACAGAACTGTATGCACATGACCTATCAGTGACTTTTTAATTAGCAACTTTAATAATATATTTATAGATGATGTATAAATGACAAGAACACTACCTTTCAATTACATTATCAAATTAAAACGAACTGTCTTGAACAACAGTATCTTCTGATAAATCTACTGGACAGTACTCTAGATAGTAAATCTCACATTGACCAACATGTCATGAACATATGCAAGGCTGCATATCTATCTTGAGATGAGACGCATCATCTCCAGTCACAAATATCTTTCAGTTGATGCCATTAAAACACGTGTGTGCCCATTAGAACTTCCAAGACTGAACTACTCTAACTTAATTATGTCTGGTTCGTCTCAATATCTACTCCAGAAACTCAAAAAGTTCAAAACACAGCTGCTCGGATCATCCTTAGATTACCACGATCAGAGCACACCTCCCGCTGCTATGTACCCTACACTGGCTATCCATTCGATACAGAATCAAGCACACATATTGGTCCCTGTGTTACGTTTCACTGACGGACTCCAGTCCAACATACCTTTCTGGCCTCACCCATGTGTAGACACCAGCAAGATACTTACGCTCCTCTTCTGACAATCGTATACTCATTATTCCCACTATGAAAACGAAGTCATATGGACAATGTTTTCTAGCATACCAGGAACAGCAACGTGGAATGAATCGCCCATTGAAATTAAACACAAAAACACAGTGATCCTTTTCAAGAGTGCTCTTAAAACTTTCCTTTTTCAACTGCAAGAAAAACTTAAAGACCTAATATTTCCTACTTTAAATATTTTCAGCATTTTTTGTTTTCTAATTTCAAGGTGGTTTTTGTGTAGTCATTATCATTATAGATGTTGTACAGCGCTTAGGGCTTCTAAAGATTAGGCGCTATACAAAGTTCTCATTATTATTATTATTATTATTATTATTATTATTATTATTATTATTATTATTATTACATTTTCGGATAACCACGTGTATTTACATACCTCACGGTGAGCTTAGTTAATCTTGGATCGCACTTGGCATTGTATCATTTTCACAACAATGTTTTTATATTTTAAATCAAAGGTTTCTATAATTATTTTAGAACAATGAACTCTGAACCTTTAAATACTTTAATTATTAGCTTCGTCTAAAACACATTGAACAATTAAATTTAAATCAGTATCTTGGCCTAATGTTTACGTATACCCAGATGATCAAACAAGACTAAACCTGAAGATATTTGCCCATTGTAAGGATTTGTCACTTGTTTCATGCCTTGGCTCAGCTTTCAACAGGTGTTCAAGCGATCGACAATAGGGCGCGGCGCGATATTTTGGAATTAGTATGTTAATAGCATTTGCCAAAATAAAATCCAATGCAAAAGCTTTAAGTACCCAGACATTCTGGAACCACCATAGAGGGCATGTCAGTTCAACTTAAACACCGGTGCAAATGAATTACAATTTGAAAAAGCCGGGTTTGTAAAGCAGTGGTGTGAAACGAGATGGTTTACCGACAAAAGGCAACGCTCAGCCATTTGGTGAATGTCAAAATGTGACATAAATTATGCTAGTGTATCAATGAATCTTATCTTATTGGTAAATCAAGTGCGCTCGTTATGTTAAGGAATAAATAAGTCAAACTAACAACAAAAGTGGGCCTTTCTTTACTTGGCAATAACAGGGATAGTAGTTTCCATCGAATATCAAAGAAATTTTCTCGGCCAACAAGACCTAACGGCATGGTATGTAATCTTGCTAATGTTTTCAAGGCAGATACAAAATATTGCTCGCGTTAAGATAATATTATGTTTTTCTTTTTCAAGGCATATGTAATTTAGTCGGTAAATCATTAAAGAAACATAACGTAATTGTAAACGTCCGGACGGTACTTCTCAAAAAAAGGCAAAGAGGGAAATCGTTCAGCTTTGATGAAAAAGGATAACTATGCACTTGGTCGTTAACTCCTATTTCACAATATATTGATGCTATATGAATCGTCGGCCCTAGAGATAAAGGGGCGGATT
This sequence comes from Unio delphinus, assembly GCA_029339505.1. Taxonomy (NCBI): domain Eukaryota; kingdom Metazoa; phylum Mollusca; class Bivalvia; order Unionida; family Unionidae; genus Unio; species Unio delphinus. The sequence goes on from JAQISU010000026.1 coordinate 5,338,375, forward strand.
TAAGATAAAATATACAACCCCTACATTAACAACAGAAATTATTGGCAGAAAAGATATCGTAACCCTCGTCTCATAGTATAATCATATATTCTTTTTTAATCGCCATTGCATGCAAGTGGGTTTTGCAGAGTTACAAAAGAGCAATTTAGACAACGTTTTACATATCTAAATGATACTTATTTAAAATAGACAAGGACAACACATAACTTAAACTAATCGCCTACACACTAGAATATAATTAATCTTTGCCTGCATACTAACTGATAATTAACATTCGCCTACCCACTAAGTGATAATTAACATTCGCCTACTCGCTGAGAGTTAACACATGCATAAACACAATATGATAAATAGCATTCGCCTAAAGAAAAATTGACAACTTTCGCCTAAACATTACACGATAATTAGCATTCGCCTAAACAAAGCACCATAAGTAACATTCGTCTGAACACTACATGATAATTAGCATTCGCCCAAACACTGCATTATAATTAGCATTCGCCTAAACACTGCATTATAATTAGCATTCGCCTAAACACTGCATTATAATTAGCATTCGCCTAAACAGTAAAATAATAAATAGCGTTCACCTACACAAAGCATCATAAGTAACATTCGCCTGAATACTACATGATAATAAGCATTCTCCTAAACACTACAATTAACATTTGCTTAAACACTAAAATGATAGTTAGCATTCTCCTAAACACTACATGATAATTAACATTCGCCTAAACACTACATGATAATTAGCATTCGCCTAAACACTACATGATAATTATCATTCTCCTAAACACTAAATGATAATTAGCATTCTCCTAAACACTACATGATAATTAACATTCGCCTGAAAACTAAATGATAATTAGCATTCGTCTAATCATTAAAATGACATTTAACAAGGGTTCTATCTAGTTGGACCTTGGGTGAAATATGGGAGAATGCTCTGAAAGCTACTGCACTTACAATTTTCTTCAAACTTTGAAATCGGCTGCATTCGCAGATTGCCCATAAGCACAAAATAAACATCAAATCGCATTATGTTTACAAATCATAAATCAAAACCGCGGGATTTGTCTGTAATCTTTTCATTTTTCGATTAGTTAGTTAACTTGTTCGAGTCTTTGTTTTGAGTTGTAATTTTTTTTACTAATTAATTTATCAATGCTTGTCCAGTTATCTGAATTACCTTAAGTTAGCTCCAATTGTCTTATTTCCTATAAAATATCCAAAACAAACCGAGGCTAGCAGCAAGTCTGGAGAAATCGGCTTTCTTTTGGTTGAATTTTCGGTGGAATTTAATGTCAATTTTATGTACTCGCTCATTAGTCCAGTACAACAGCAAACAACAGAACTTGACCTGCCGTCGCATCATGCGCCGACAGATCGGGGTTTATGTTGTATTGTTCAACTTATCACTCCTAACATACTGCATAGACCCCTGTCGGCCGGCGCATTGTGTGACGACAGATTGGGGTTTGTGCAGTACGCAATTGAACTATACGGTAATGCACATAACCAGCAACAGCGACGTGTAATAGATTGCTCTGAATTTAATCGATGCTGTGTAAAAAGAGACTAGTTACTGAAAACTGCATGACTGCATCAACAATTCAAATCATTAGCTTTCGATCTAATGAAGAACTATGTGCATGCAATTTAAGTCGGGAGAATGATTTGATATGTGTTCTCTGAATAATGGCCGTATGTGCATCTCTCTCTCTCTCTCTCTCTCTCTCTCTCTCTCTCTCTCTCTCTCTCTCTCTCTCTCTCTCTCTCTCTCTCTCTCTCTCTCTCTCTCATTGATGCTAGGTATATACAATATTCAAGGTCAATATACCCCACTATATTATATGTTATTTTATATTGCCCATGATTTTCTCCCCAAATATATGTTTCGTCATTAAAATTGCTCATAGCAAAAACCAGGCAGCTTCTTTTATTCGTTGTTGTTGTTGTTGTTGTTGTTGTTGTGTTTAACGCCATTTCTCACCACACGATATGCTATACATGGCGGCCAGTATTAATGGTGGACGAAGAACCCGGTAAATCCCCAGAAAGAACCACCGACCCACGAGAAGCTACTGGCAAGCTTTCTCACATATCCACATTGGCCGAATATGAGACTGGAACCCACACAGACAAGGGTGATATGGCAATGATCCGATACGGCGAGCGCTTTAGACCACTCGGCCACTCGGGGCCCCTCTTTTTATTCGTACCAGGCTTCTGCTCGTATATTTACAACTGAGAGATTTTATTGGTTTTCGCACGATGCATTCCTTATTATACATTATTTCATCTTTGGTACAATGGTTACTTCTCGAATGCTGATAAAACGATTCAAGGTCTACATTTCTTTTAGTTAAGAAAAGCAAGATATATCAATTTTTAAATGCTGCAGGTAAAACTTATAAACCCACCTTGTAACATGGACTCTTGCAATTTGTTCAGTTTTAAATAAATACAGCACGGGGTGTTTGACAAGGATTTTATTCTACATTGACGATACGCCGTTGAAAGTGACATAATAGAAAATGGCATCCCACCTGGGTGAGGTCTAATTTACGACTGACACTATCTACACTCTCAAGCTGCAACACGCATACTAATCATGCAAGGTGATGTCCCAGTTACCTCACAGATGCGATGATAATTGCTTTTTAAATGATTTGTCGAAAATGATCTCTTTCCATTTAAATTTGACATGTACTTGTATTGTAGGACAGAAGCTACCCTAGTTAAGGCATGCTGAAGCAGCACTCACTTATCTGAGTAACTAATATTTATTATAGTGGCTAAAGCAGAAGTAATCCACCCATATCGTTGTCGATTTAAAAGTTGACTTGAATATTATTGTTTTAAAAACGAAATGATTGCATTTTTTTCTTCAGATTACCTTTGATCCTAGCGAGATGTTGACTTGATCTGCACTTAAAGCAACGTGTGACATTTCTATATATCAAACAAAGTAACTTTCGAAAACAATTGGTTTGGTTTAATGTAATTTAATGCCATTTTTTTCACCACATATATTGTAGTTGAGGAAAAACTCGGGAAGAATCACCGACTCGGTGGAAGCTATGTTGACAAACATTCTGGCATACTCACGTTGGTCGAGCTGAGACTCGAGCTGATTTTGACGGAGTTGAGTGATTTGTAAAGGGAATCGCCTTTCGAAACAAGGCCCGAGTTTGACTTTGTATAGTGCAACCAAAAAAGTTGAAGCGGGTCATGTGACCCAAGCTGAAGTTGAGATGATAGTTTCGTAAATCGGTCCATTGCTCAAATTTCCTTATTAAGTGCATTGAGTGACTTTTTCTGACATAACTGTTTAGTATTTAAAATTATGGATATAAAAGTGTTTCTGGCTTATGTTGTTCTTGAAATTGATGTGAGGTATGCACGCCTCCCGTAATAACCTTATAATGTGTAGACAGTGAAAGACCAACAGTCGACAAGGAAGAAAAGCTAGCCACTCATGAAAGTAGCTTTGTAGATTCAAGGCATGTAGAATACATCAAAGGCTGTCGGATAGCAACTAACTGGAATTGCATCAATCTGTTTAGTGCACAATCTTTCTCAGAATTACCACCGAGGGAAAGAGCTTCTGTTTGCACTGGGAACATTACTTGGTGTAAAAATTGACCTTCAGGCGTGAAAAATGCAGGTGTCAAATTGAGGTGCAGAAACTACTTTTATATGAACTGTAATTGACTTGTCAGGTCAATTGATAATAGAATGACTATTGAAAAATATGGATCTTTTTATCTCACTTGTGCATCTTACCTTTTTTTAAAACTATTTTTGTTTTATCATGTAGGTGGATGCTGCGATAAATGTGTTCATTAAAACTGTCCCTTGCAAACTCTTTATGTGGTGAAAAATAATGCCTTAGATAAATGTCGACGCAATGGTTTATTTAAAATCTCATGCATATTTTTTCTCCGCAAATTTCTCCGCCCCCCAAAAATTCAATTCAGATAGGACCGTCTAGGATGTCTCTCATTCGATTGACAGTTGGAATGATCAAAAGGTTAAACATGCCCAATACACTAGTTAAATTATTCCTATTATATCGGTCACAAATTGTTTCGTAAATAGCTTAAGTGATCAGAATGGCAATACTCGTCGTACATTATAGGTTTATGGCCCTCTACAGCTTCATATTTTTGCTACGATGTTTTATGTGATGCATAGTTTTGGGGCATCATGCCGCAGACATGTAAAATTATGTCCAACGCAGTAGCACTATCCTGACACCTGGCCAACCAGTCCTAACACTAACTTTTCAATGCTGAGAGCCTTGCCAGGCATTTGTTAGTACCATCATTATGTCTTGGGTATTACTCAGCCTGAGTTGGAACCCGGGACCTCCCACATCCAAGGCGGACACTCACCACTACACTAGAGCGGTCCATAGACTGACAGCAAAGGTGAGTAACGGATGACATGCAGAGCTACACATATAGATGGAGGAATTAACAGGTACAACTTTATTACCCACATCCGATATAACCCACCTATTTGCAAATTTCTTCCGTGACACAGTACAAAACATTAGAGATTCTCTTGACAACACAATTTCAATTGACTCTTCACCATGCAGTTATGATACAAAATCTCAGCGACAACCATTAGGAGCATTTGACCCTATCTCTATCGATTTAGTACGGACAATCGTGATGAAGAGTGCATCAAAGTCATGTAAAATTGATCCAATTCCATTATCACTGCTGCTTGAGTGCTTAGACCCAGTATTGCCTTCACCAACTGATGTTATTAATATTTCTCGCTCTCATCGGGGGAATTTCCATCATTTTTCAAAACTGTCATAGTAAAGCCTCTGTTGAAGAAACCAACACTTGACCATAACGATATAAAGAACTACCGCCCAGTTTCTAATCTCCTGTTCATATATAAAATCTTAGAAAAAATTGTTCTAACCCAGCATGTATCTCATTTGAATTCAAGCAGTCTTTTTATCAAATTACAGTCTGCATATCGCAACTGCCACAATACGGAAACTACTCTTCTGAAAATATTTAATGACATTCTCTCTGCTTTGGATAGCAAAACAACTACAGTCCTCACCCTCCTTGATTTGTCTGCATCATTTCACACAATATACCATGATATATTACTTCATCATCATCTCCACGGTGTATTTGGCATTTAGAATACAGCCGTACAGTGGTTCAAGTCCTACGTAGTCAACAGGACACAAATTGTATCTGCAAATGGAATTAAGTTCAGCCCAGTTGATCTATGTTGTGATGTTCCACAGGGGTCTGTACTTGGACCTGTTATCTTCATTCTGTACACTCAGCCGCTCTCAAGTGTGATAGATCATTACTCAGTGTCTCACCAATTGTACGTTGATGATACCCAAATACACAAGTCTAGCCACCCATCTGTAGTTGATGCTACCATCCATGGAGTAGAGCGGTGCATTTCGGATATGAAATCATGGATGACATGTAACAAGCTGCAGATGAATGATCATTAAACTGAGGCCATTCTGGTCACAACACAAAGACATTCACATCATTTACCTCAGACAATAAATATCAGCAACACCAACATTAAATTCAAAACAGTCAGTACGAAACCTATGTGTTACTCTAGACAGTACTCTCACATTGCACGAACATGTCATGAACATATGCAAGGCTGCATATCTTGAGCTGAGACGCATCAGTTCCATTCGGAAATATCTTACAGTTGATGCCACTAAAACACTTGTGTGTTCATTAGTACTTTCAAGACTGAACTACTGAAACTCAATTATGTTTGGTTCGTCTTAATTTCTACTCCAGAAACTTCAAAAAGTTTAAAACACAGCTGTTCGGATCATCTTTAGAGTACCTCGATCAGAGCACACCTCACCACTGCTCTGTACCCTACACTGGCTATCCATTCAATACAGAATCAAACTCAAAATGTGTTCTCTGTGCTACGTTTCACTGACAGACTCCAGTCCAACATACCTATCCGACCTCACCCATCTGTATACACCAGCAAGAGATTTACGCTCCTCTTCTGACAATCGTATACTCATTGTTCCCAACGTTCTTTTGTATAACAGGGCCCGGCGATGTGGAACAAATTGCCCATTGAAATTAGACACAAAGACACAGTGATACCTTTTAAGAATATTCTTAAAAATCACCTTTTCTTGACTGCAGGAACAAACTTAGAGACCTAATAATGTATTGTACCTGAAATGTTTTCAGCATGTTTTATGTTTTTCTTTTTCATGGTTTTTGTTTTGTCTTTTTCTGTAGTGTAGTCATGTCATTATAGGTGCTGTAAAGCGCGTATGTCTTCTAAAGATTAGGCGCTATACAAAGTCCTCATTATTATTATCTCTGTGCGCGCGCGCGCGCGTGCGTGTGTGTGTGTATGTGTGTGTGTGTGTGTGTGTGTGTGTGTTGCGGTAGTTGTATTGGGTGGGATTTGTAAAATTAGGCATACTTTGCACCTGACAAAGACTGTCGATTTCCAAATGTCTTTATGGAAATTTAATTCTCAAACTAGCTGAAATAAATATGCCACTATCAATGTGTTGAAAATAAACATTTCTAATTGGTACTCTTCGTATGTAAACCCAGGCTATCTTTTTTTAAGAATGCCATGATCATCGTCACTTTTTGGGGGAGGGGGTTGGTTTAGTTATCTACGGGAAGCTACCTGCAAGGCTTACTCTTGAGCCGATGCGGACAATAACGATGAGCGCCTATGGCCACTCGGACACCCGGGGACTCCGACATTCAAGAGTGAAGTTAAATTGAATTCAAGGCGAAAAGTCACCAACAACAAAACAACAAAAACGCACAAGCTGATGTTGTCTGTGTATATTTACTATAGAAGCTCTGCCCTAATGGCCAATATACTATAAAAGCTTTTGACAACGGCATTTATCTTTTTAACCATTTGAGAAATGTTGATAGTGTTAACACAACAATGAATTTCGTTGTACATGATACTTTACATGCTTTCTTTAGTTTGCCTTCGGATTATTCGAAAATCGGAATTATCTTATATTTCATTCACTGGTTTTCTAGCCAAACCAACAGGTGTTGCTTTATTGTTACGTAGATAGGCAATCCGGTTCATGCCGTGGAAATATTTGCATTTTACACCGATCACTGTTGTCAGGTTGTACATTATCAGTGAAGAATATGTCTCTACAATACAGTCCAAAATTCAAAAGGTGTTGTAGGAGGTGGACAAACATGAACTTTGAAGCATATATTTAGCTTCTGTGGGTATCTGCAAAAAGTATTATATAAAATATCTTAATTTATTTTTTTAAAACTAAATATACATATAGTATCACTGAAGTTCTTACATAATTTAATTTATTCTTTCATGTTGTAATTGTTTCTGGCGAAATAACTTCAGAAGTTAACGTGAGCAGTAATTACAGTTCGTGCATAGATTTAAAATAATAATATCTTGACAGAGTTTCAGTTTGATGATTTCTCGTTGATAGTCATTTGTCCAGTTTGTTTTAATATCTTAGCTATGAGAAACTCGCCTTAGGTACCTATTAAAGAAAGCTAACGCCAATCCACTTAATCATTTTGAAGCTCTTGTCATATTTCATTAGAAGTATCGGTGTAAATTAACACTGGTTAATGCTTATCTAAATGCAATCATTCTCTTGTTCGTCTGTCTGTCTGTCCAATGGTCTTTCTTTTCTATTATATCTTATATTCAACGTGCCAGGCAGTTTGTATTTTGGTATATCTTTGAAAAACGCATTGTACTCTTACTGCTTCGATACAGTCTCTGACATGTCATATTGCGTTAAACACCCACCCATCAATCAATAAATACAATCCATTTGATAATTGTTATATATATATATATATATATATATATATATATATATATATATATATATATATATATATATATATATATATATATATATATATATATATATATATATATATATATATATATATATATATATATAATGACGGATAGTGTGGTACAAAAAGGCGATGTGTTAACGAGTGGTTTTGTTTCTCCGCTAATTGTGAATGATTAGTAAAATTCATAAACCTTTTTTGCCCTTCAGTCGGGAAAGTTTCTGCCTGTTAGGGATGAACAATTTATCGGATAGGTAGCGCTTTTCTTGAATATATTTTTTAAAAATCTTACTTCGTATCGCTAATATAGTGTTGTGTAATTATTTAATCTATGTTATATTTAATATGTTTAAATAATTGTTTGATTAAAAAAGGGGTTGGTGAGACTTTCAATAAAGCATGCAGTTTAAGGTAAGACAGTCCAGATCCACGTGTCCAAAAACATACAGGTTTGAAAATCGACAGTCCATGACCAAAACCTGGAGCATCAAAAAACAACCTTCACTCTTATGCACCAAACGTAGGAAACAAATTCATAAAAACTAAGTTAATTAGAATGTAAGAATACCTCTGTCCCTATTGATTACGAATATATTTCTTAATAGGATTGGTTACGTCAACACCAAGAGTAAAACCTAGTATTAAGCTTCATGTTAAATGCTATGATCAATTAATGTATTGCATTATCAGTTCAAATTTATTCTAAGCTAAAACTACGTGATGCATACTTTTAAAAAGTATTATACGGGAACAAAATATACAAAATCTTGCGTAAAATCAATTTTGTAATTTTCCAACGTAATCATTTGCATTTTGACAAGACGTCACTTTCACTTGCAGTATTATGAATTTTTTTTCTCGTTTAAGCTCTCATTCCCATTGTTACTGGGTCAGTGATTCAACAAGAAACAAAACTCAACATGAGGAAATGTTTGTTACACGAATGTCATCCATGCTGGTGATGATTCGACTGACAGGTGGCGCCAGCTTGTACATCTTCCATTACCGTATTTACCCCCATCAAATCCGAGCTTTATTGTCGTTTTTTGCACCATATTTACCGTCTAAACCTTTACACGAAATTATATACTTTTGTAACATACTATCAGTGAAGGGACAATTTCATTGTTGCTTTAAAACGCTTTCAAAGGATAATGTTGGTTAACTTAGGCATTGCCTGTTAAATGATTTTCATTGATATTTTTCACTATTTTAACTCCAATTTCGCTTTTGCGATTTTTTTTGTCTAAACTTAGCATTATTAAATTAAACTATCATTTTTTACAGATACCAACAAATCATATTCAGAATATCATTAAAAAACAGCAATCAGAAATCATTACCACATGGAAGCATGCCTGATATTTTTCGCGAAAATAACACAAAAAAATCTGTACCACGATCATGTCATCAAACTAAGCCTTTATTTGTCGAGGAGGAATGGTGTCTGGGACTTTTTGTCCGATTTCAAAAAGGTAAAATATGTCAAGCGAATTTTTTTTTTAATTCAGAGATTGTTCAAGATGTTTTAATTGCTTCGACGGTCATTTTGTGTACAGCAATGAAAGATTTTCATGTCAAAATCTCTATGCACAATTTTGTTTAAGATTTACTCAGCAGGCTTTGGTTATATAAAAGTTATCACATTGTTTATGTTTTAACAATAGTCCGCGAGGAATATGCTAATGAATGACCCGTTAAAAAAAGGAGGGGAGGGGATTGAATAGTCAAACAATAGTATTAAAGTATTTTTTCAAGACTACTCCCTTTCCACTGGATCATAATGTTATTGATTTCTGAAAAACAATAAAAAGGAAGTATTCTGTTCTCGTTGGCCACGCTGCAAAACTAACCAATGAAATCGTCATTGTATTAAGTACAATTATAATTTTAATAAACAAATATCATTGATACCAATAGGATATTTTGTCAAATATATCTAATGTATCACACACATACACACACACACACACACACACACACACACACACACACACAAAATGATTTAAATCTACCTTGTTTCGGCCGCCCACCCCTTAGATCACTTTGTCTGTTCCATGACATTTGCCGTATATACTCACTTGTAATGAGTTCACCTGCAAACTTCACATACCCAGATCAGCGGTCGCATAAATCGCCAGCGATCTGAGTCTGTGTAGTTTGTTAGGAGTACTCAGTAATAAAAAAAAAATTAAAAAACAAAGACTCATATGTGCAGGATAAGACAGATCCGAATCTTTGTTGTTTTCAGTTTGACATGACGTATAAGCGTGGGTAGATGGTATTTTAATGTTAGGGTGAAAAGTATTTTCCTCAATAAAGTCATCAATGCTGTGCATTCCGCAAACCATATCTGATTTCAAAATAAGTATTGTCCTCGCCTAAACATAGAACAATATCTAGGCATGGTACCGCTCAGATGGCCCAGTGGTTAGAGCATCCGCCGTGGATACGGGCGGTCGTGGGTTCGATCCCTGGCTGAGTCATGCCAATGACAAAAATGGTACTAACGGCTGCCTCATTTGGCGCTCAACATTAAGCGGTTAGTGTTAGGATGTCAGGAAAATGTGACTGGATGTAACATTATGCTACATGTCTGCGACATGATGTCCCAGTGTTAGGCATCACTATAAACTGTCACACTGCAGACATCGTAGCGATATGACTGACAAAATGTTAAAGCTACGTTAAAAAAAAAAATAGCCACTCTGTGCACACCTTCAATTCTAAGTATCCATTTAAATCATCACTCGCATTTTATAGAACGGTTAACTTGAATATATTTGGCAACGTTTACTTTCTCTTTCCTAGAAACTTCACTCCACCACAAGTTTACATCTTCAGTATTTTGTTGATACGCTGTTTTCAATGTTTGCCTCCATATCGAATAATTTTGCAAATTATAACGGAAATGTATAAAATTTTTAGGTTGAAAACTTGGTCAGTCGTTTTGATTTTTATTTGATCAATTTTATTTTTCGAAATTCAGCACACAATTATTTCATTTTCAACTCAAAATGACAAGACACGAATGGGATTGAATGACTGAATGAACTTATCGAACGATATTCAGAAAGATTGGGAAATTCCAATTGCTAAATCTCATCTTTACGTATGTTCCAGTTGAACGCACTGACCAAAGGGAAATGCAGCATGTCTTCTATAATTCAGGTAGTGAATTGACAAGATGCACCTTTCTGTCAACTTTATGAAACGGATAAATCCGTATTCAAAGCAATCTCGATATATACAAATGATTGGACCACGTACTCTCGAAATATCTTGAAAACAAAATGCAACATTTATAAGCAATCAATGATTTTGTATTCAGCTTAATATATAAAAAGACTAAAAAGGATATTTTCAGAACAGGATTCTTCTACCGAGTCCTAAATTTCACACAGTAGACATAGATCATTAAGGCATCATATTTGATTGTCTAGTTTTTGCCCCAACTTAATGTTGATGCTCAGAAAGATAGAAGATTACGGAACCATGGCTGCAAATGGAAGATTCATTGATGTATTTGAATTTCAGAAACTTCAGACGTCTTTTCACTGGACTAATGCTTTCTGCAAACATCTTTTCCAGTAGATCAAAATGAAGGGAAAGGACTAATTAAGAATAGACCTGATTGATCTATCCATTCCAATAGCCAAGAAAACGCACATAGTTACTATTCTTGTAATATAAAAGAATATGTTCTATATGAAAATACCCTTTGATATTTATTGGAAATGTTTGTTTGTTTATTTGATTAGGATTTTTAACGTAGCTTTAACACTTTTTCAGTCATATCGCTACGATTTCTGCAGCGAGGTAGTTTATAGTGATGTCTAGCACTGGGGCATCATGCCACAGACATGTTGCATGATGTCCCACCCAGTCACATTATCCTGACACCAGGCCGACCAGTCCTAACACTAACCTATTAATGCTGAGCGTCAAGCGAGGCAGCTGTTAGTACTATTTTTGTAAGTCTTTGGTATGACTCGGCCATGGATCTAACCCACGACCCCCGCTGCCGCGGCGGACGCTCTAACCACTAGGTCACAGGAGCGGTTTATTATTGGAAATGAAATCGTCCACAATGCAGTTTTGCATGTGCATACGCTGGTGAAGCTCGTGCACATCGAATCACTAATTACTAAAGCAATATGGGTTTGCACGTCTGCATTAAATGCTGTATATGAACTAGTTAGCACAGAATAACACTATCCTCAGAGCACGAGCAAAACTGAAAATGTTTTTATCAACGCATGACACAGACACGTAAATGCGCCATTTATCAATATCCAATGCAGAGAAATGTAGAAGGTTAGATTCATCCCTTTGACCTCAAAACTGTCGCTGTTTTTTTTTTTCTCTCCATAGATTGTTAAATTTGTAGTACATGTTGTACGATAAGCGTTGTCCCTATGCCCTTTGCTACACATGTTAAAAAATATTTAAAGTTAAAAGCACAATTTAAACACATTGCGCCAAGCAAATTAGGGAAAGAAATCAGAAAACTGCTGCAACTTTTTGATAATGATCTATTTTCAAACGCGGTTTAACCAGGTGTATGTAGGTGTAGGTCAACCGAATGGGCGTCACATAAAACAGCTGGCTTTTGAGGAATGTACGAGGTGTCCAAAAATGTCAAATAAAGCACTCCTGTGGTTAGTCCAAGTTGCACTGGATTAACTAGAAGGTGCTTCCCGGGCGTCCAGCGGACTTGTTTTATAGCAGATACAGCTGGTTTGTTACACGATAACTACTGAGCAATAAAAACTAATAATCACAGAGGAGATGTACTTGAGATAAAATGGGCTTTTTGTTATGGCAGCAAATCCATGCCTTCGATAGCGACCATCTGGGGAATAACTACCGAAGCCAACAGCTAACTTCAAGGCATTATAATACATGTTTTGCTTTCGATCTGTACATTTTGGCGTCTTTTCCGTTATTTTGCATTTCTTACTTTATAAAAGTTGACACAACGCAAGAGTTTTCAGATTATAATCAAAACAAGTAAGAATCTGTGCGAAACATTGAATTTTAGGTGGATACACTTATACTGACGTCATTAAAATATGCAAACGATTTCAGATCAATATGCACTTTTTGGAGTATATCACCAAAGGGGTATGTAAATATGCTTCTCGAGTTGTTTTTTTCTCTCTAATATTATAAACTCTGAACGTTACTGAAACGCTTAAAATAGCACGCAGCTTAATGGTGATTTTAATATACATATATACATCGATAGCTAAGGGAGCAACCATTTAATTTGGTGGAAGGGGTGCTGAGATTTTATTTCCAACCAGAATGTGTTGTTTTTTTTCCTTCATTGTCACTAGATTTATTCAACAAAACTGATGGATGGAGCAAGATACGTTTTTTTCCCTGTACATCCGAGCGAAGGAATTTTATTCAAGGTTTTGGTGGTCGGAAAGTTGTTTCTAAGAAAGAAGAAAAAGTTTGTAATTCTTTGCTTTAATCACAATATTCTTCTTTTTTTCATTTAAACTAACTGGTGGAATATCATCCTTTTTTCTACCAATCATATAGAAAAGAGTCTTTTTCGATCATACTAAAGACCGGAACATTTTCCTGTTAAAAAAATCCAACAATATAACAACCCCTCCCCCTCAAAATAAATTAAATGATCGATCCTTGAGGATAAAAACTTCGACAAATGTGTGGAAAATAATTTTACAAGTCCGCTGCACCACGTAATTTTTTCCCTTTATGTACCAAGCGATAAAACTGCATCAGCTAATATTCTTTGGCATAGTATCGGATCATACGTCTTTTTTTTCCTACACATTACAGTTGTCACCGCAAAACAAAATCGTACAGATCTACCGAAATAAAACAAAAAAAAAAAACTGGCATACAGGTTCCGTCCGATACTATGAAATGTATGTATCTGACACTATTACTGGCGCAAACACAACTTCTGCTAATATTTTTACTCCCAGGACCACCAGCGACACAACAACCACTACCATCTTTGTATTTCTTTCATTCACTCATATCAAGCAGGTCAATGACAAGAAGAGTTGCTATCCTTGTTGTTTGTTTGTTATGGATCTTCAAACTCAACTTTTTCATTATACGTGAGAGCCGTACAGAGTAAAAGCCACGACAAACGGATTTAGAGATAATTTTTGATACAAATGCAGATGTTATTTACATCTCACACTGTGAAATCTGTACTGCTGATGTAGCCGCGCCTGATACACGGACCACATGCATTTTATACTTTGTTCTAGTACAATACTGGTTATGCCACTGCTGTTGTTCACACTATGACTTCTTCAATTACCAGACGACTCTGACGTTAGACCTTGTTGATATTTTCTGGATTATATCCTCTTTAATAAGGACACGGAAAGACAAACACCATGTTATTTCCCTTCTCAAAGAATCATTTCTAATGACACATACTATTCCAACAGATTTATCTATTTTCAGAGAATATATTCTCACATCATGCTTTTTGGGATTCATTCGTTTTAGGCGTCACGCATGTATTTTTTGGTTAAATTTTCACTCAGTATGACAGTGAAAGTGGAAGTGAAAGGCATTTCTTGCCTCATTAAACGAAAGTTTATAAGGGGCTAGGCCGCTTGCTATAAGCGCTGAATGGAATCTCTGACTCTCTTTTGGTCAAAGTAAAGAGCACGCCAAACTTAGCGAGCTGCTAATTTTTTAATATATTTACTTGTCCTTTTCTTCTAAAAGCAGAGTAACAATTATATTTCTCAAGCTTTAATGGGAACGAAATATTTTCTAAACAGGCTCTCAGGTCTCTCAGAGAAAATTAAATGGTCGGTACATTTTATAAAGTCTACGATCCGAAAAGAAAAGCAAACATAATACTAATGTTAAACTCCTGTGGCTATTGTTACCACATCATTTTACAACTGCTGCTGCCACTAACACAGCTGATACTATTTCTTCTACAATCATAACTACTTTACTACTAAGAACACTAATACTGCGGGTACTACTGCACTGATGCTCCTGCCACAACAAAGTAACATCTACTAGAACGCAACTACTATTGCTATTGCCGTAAATATTTTCTTCATATTTTCTTCCCGGCAATACACCTTTTTAAAGCCTTTTAAGTACACTAATATGGCAAATGCTTTTCGATGATTACCATCTAGTTGTTTGTAGTAAGAGAATGAAACGAGGTGGCAAAAAACGATAATCTTCACCACCATATTCCAGACACATCTGTTACCATACATGTACGATAAAACAATATGGCGTTATGCCTCGGAGCAGTTTAATTACAGGTCTACGCCAAAATGGCGCCGAAGAGGCGGTAGAATGCATGTAAAAGCAGCGCCGTGTAACAGGTGTTTTACGTTAGCATAATATGATCCCTCGATAATTAGAGAGCGGTGGAAATAGTCTTAGTCAAAGATAAGCTCAGTGGTCGACATTAATTTGATTAACTGTTGCCCGTATGAGGGAAACACTTAGCATATCAGGGCCATGATTACACAGAAACATTCATGAACCTTGAAAATCTGGCAAACAAACTAGCAATAAATGCAATTATTTTTAAAAAAAACTACGCACTTATCTAGCACATGCGTGAGATAATTTAAGAAAACAAAAGAAATTTATTGACAATTATTTCAATCTGTTTTGTTTCCCGTGACGATGTAAGTTTTCATTTAGTAATATTTATACCACCAAAACAAATACAATTCTGAAGAGGACTCATTTGGATGTTAGCCATTGGAATCTTAATCAATTTGTTCCCATGGTTACAAAAAAACCTCCCCCAATCAATAAAGATATCCATGAGAATATTCTATCTAAATGAAGTCTCACTATGGTCTAAATTTATTTCAGTGGTAAATATTGTTCGATTCTATTTTTTCTCCATTGATATTACTATAATTGTTATTATAAAACATTCGAAAAGATGACCAAATGGTAGATACAACATGTTTCCTTTAATCTGATTTTAAAAAATATGTGACTTTACTCAGATACTGTTACCAACATGTCTCCCGAGGGAAGCAACATTTTTGTTTTCTTTTCTTCGTTTATCTAAAAGTAACATACATCGTGTTCTTTTTATTTTGTAGAATAACCTCTTTTAGCTTAGTAATTTAAACTAATGTTTCGAAAATAGACACATCTTTTGATCTAACCTTTAATATGTATCACACATTTCTAACATCCGTTTCATCTTCCAAATTCACTCTTTTAAGCTTATGTAAATAAAGAAAATAATACCGATATCTCAGTGAAGTCATAACGCTAATTTTTATCCTTACATCAGATCAGTAACAGCCCAATGTTTTGAAAGCAGAGAAACCTGGCAATCGTGCTACCAGTCTTTCCCATTATTCTTTCTAGTATAGATGGTACCTGACCTCTCTAACACTTGTTAACAAACCTAAAATGCAATGAACAATGCTATATCTTGTTCTATGCTCTCGACATACTGGGGTCCGCGCGGCGCCAGGTTGCTCGTAATGATCGCGATAATTAGAAACTGGAGGCCACGTTGAAGCACCGGGGCAGAACACACACACACATACACCGGCGCAGATTGGGGTTGAGGCATCAGGTTTCTGCAGTGTACAAATAGCAACATAGATGTGAAGTAGTTATCACTTTTATCCCTCAACGCCTGCAAATAATAACATATTATCGCAAGGTTTATCCAGATATTCGTTGTCGTGCGTTAAGGTATGCTATCAAGCATTCAAGAATATATCGAAATCATAAAACAATGGTTTTAAATATTGATTGCTGTGAAAGGCACGTAAATATTGCATCTCGAATTTTTTAAGTAATGTGGAGACTATTGTATTCTCCCCGACTGTACACACGTACATTAATGTGTAGAATAGTATTTGTATCAGTCCGAGAAGAGAAAGATTTTAGCAATGATGTGCTTGAAATTGACAGGAGGGTGGAATGAGTGAGGAGAGTATTGAATTCCAGGTGTGTGTGTGTGTGTTTGTGTGTGTGTGTGTGTGTGTGTGTGTGTGTGTGTGTGTGTGTGTGTGTGTGTGTGTGTGGCTTAGATTTTTAACGTAACATTAACAATTTTTCATGCATATCAATGCGATGTTTAGTGTGATGTCTAACACTGGGCCATCATGCCGCAGACATGTATCCTGAATGCCCACCCAGTCTCATTATCCTGATACCAGACCAACTAGTCCGAACACGAACCTCTTAATGCTGAGCGCTTAGCGAGGCAGCTGCAAGTACCATTTTTAGAAGTCTTTGATATGACTCGGTCGGGGTTCGAACCTACGAACTCCTCAAACGAGCAGACGCTCTAACTACTAGGCCACCGGTGCGGTCTTGAATTCCAGGGTAAACAAGTCATGAAGACAAGCAGGCAATCTGCTTTGCTGCAGATTCCTCATTTAAACTCTCACAAACAAAATATTTTTATATATTTTTATAATATAGCTTTTAATTTTAATTTCGGTCTCCACTGGAAGTCAAGTGACTAATATAAATGGGCGATTTTTTTAAACTATATTTTTTTTAATGGAGCACTTTACTCCCAGACAAATAAGGATCAGTATTATATTTTCACACGCTCTGAATAAATCGGATTTTGTTCAGACACAGTCGCAGACGCAATGGCTGCGTTTCAATTGGGCAGATCTATTCATATTAAAAACCAACGGAAATTAGTTCTACTAAACATTAGTTATTATATCAAAGGGAAATGTTTACACTTTTCAATTGGCCAAATAAATCAATGAAACATGAAAGTGTGTATTGTATTAATTACATGAGAAATTCATCTATTTTAATATATTAAACACCCCCATTCCGCCCCTAACCCCAACAACAGCGCCCAGCTTTATATACACGAAGGTGAATAAAAGTCGCATTTCCGAACGACCGGTAGCTGAGATTACTTGTGCAAACGCACCCACACAAAATATTTTATTAATATGTCCAAGCATTTTAAAATGCAAAATGGTCTGAAACATACCCTTTTGTTTTCTATGAAGTCCTGACCATCACTGAATCTTTAGCAAAGGTTAAAAACCCGGATATCCGAACTAAATGCGTGTCACCAGGACAGATCGGTACGCTTTCTGGATTACGTTATATCCAAAATCTAACAGCGATGCCAATACTTCGTTAAAATATTATGATAAAAAAAAAGCTGTGAGTTTCGTATCCGCATTACATGACCATTGCGTTTCCGGATGATAAAATATGGAAACGAGTTATTTTATACATTAGTTAAATAAATTATAATATTTGACAATGTGTAATGTCTCTTAGCTACGATGTATCGTAGCTTCAACTTGATTTGTTACGGTTGATGCTACGACCTGATCCCATATCATGTAATGGAGCAAATAAGATCATCACTAAAGTCAGAAATAAAATCTACTACGCAAATATAATCATGTTGTCAAAGAATCTTGGCTAATTTTGAATTCATTAAGTCATTACGCGGTAAAATAAATTTACAAGGTTTCACTGACCTAACCGTGTCCGCCATGACAGATAACTCTCACGTGAGCTCTTTTTTAAAAAAAAAAAATATATGGTAAGTCCGAGTTTCCTCTGACCCTTGCCACCCCATTTTTGATATTTGGACATTCATGTTGGGGTGTAGGATCAGAGTGCATTCCCTATCAAAAGTTGGAAATCGCCGACATTTTAACTTTCAGAATAGTTTTGGTTTCGGATTCGGCCGAAAGTCAATTTATAACTTTCGGTCTGGTTTCATTTTCGGCCGAAACCAGAAATTAAATTTCTGTCGGTCTCTAGTTGTCACTACACTAGAACATGTTAAGACTTTATGTATTTGTATCGTACACCTTTTTTCTATACTTCTTAAAAATGGCTATCAGCTTTTACTTAGTAACTTGAGTTTCACACTCATGGTTTGCTTTGTTCATCTTTCACTTTTACCTTGGAATTTGTTAATTTCAGTTATATTCAAGTTTAACGTTTGCTTTAATAATGATATGGCAAGAGTCATTCAAACCATATATACTTAAAGGTTATTCGAAGCTGAATTTTTTTTAATGCAAAAAAAAATCTCAAAATAAATACACTTCCTACTCTGTGATATCTAATTTGTAAAGATATATGTCAGCCAGTAAAGACAGATTCGCAAGAGCTTCAGCAAAAACCAAAATTAGTAGATTAAACACATGCAGAGTCCATAAGCGTTGAGCGCATTATAATACACGTTACCACTGTCTGGATGACTTACTAATTAGATGACGTCTGAGAAATCGTTATCATCATTTTATTTTAATTTTTATGTTAGTATTTAATATCGAAGAACTGAACGAAAACATGTTCATTCCTTTTCCAACTAATAATTTGTTTTAGAAAGACTGAATAAACCCGAAGAAACAATCTGCAAATGTCAGAAGCAGATGTGTATCATCTTCATGTTGAATTGTTTCCGTTTGCTGACTGTATTTTCCCTACGCAACAAGAATGTATATCTTCAAGATATAAACTAGTTTGTGTCACCCACTAAAAAAAAATATTAAGACGGTATATGGTGAATCTTGATTGAAAATACTTTCACTATACAAGATAACATCATCCCAGATTTGAGTTAACGTCACATGTCGTTATCTGCAAGATAGTTCTCATAGATCTCTAACTGATCTATCGTTGGAGACACGATTTCCACGCCTCCTCAATAACTTTCGTTTCCTTTATAACACCTGCTCACTCGAAACTCCAAATGAAGTTCAATTTATATTTAAATTCTATTTAAATTTGGTATTAAATGGTTATGTTATGTCCCGTGAGATTTGTATGCAATATTAATTGGATATCAGAGCATAAGACGGTATTCAGACCTGAACGTTCCAATATGTTCTAGTGAGCCTTACGTGTTGCCTACATGGACAACAACGGTTCTGGCCAACGGTTCATCAGTAATTGAACACGTTAGCGTCTCACGCTAATAATTTCAATTTTGCCAAGCTCACATCAACATTTTCTTGAGATGGTATATAAAAAAATGGCTTGGATCAGGGCCGGACCTAAGTTTTTCGGGGGGTGGGGGAAACTTGTTTTTGGGTTAAGCGAAGGTGCGAAGCGCCGAGCCTTCTAGGGGAGTCCGAGGGCATGCCCCCCCCCCCCCCGAATTTTTTTTCAAGGATGCAAAATGGTGCAATCTGGTGCTATCTGAACCTTGAAAAAGGAATCTAACAAAAGTGACTAAAAACTGCAATGTTTTAAAAACACTAAAAAATATTTTTAAAAAAATAAATATATAAAAAAAATTAAAATATTCGGAACCCCCTTTGCATCTTTTATCAAAAGCAGTGAATAGTTTGTTTTTTTTATAAAGAGGGGGCCCGGGCCCCCTGGGCCCCTATAGCAGATCCGGCCCTGTGGATCTAACGACAAGGTTCCAAGAGGATCATAAATCTGCATTAGACCGAATGTTTCCTGAGTACATGACTACAAGCTCTATTAAAATCCGATCAGACAAATCTCGGAAGTCACGAATAATAGCTTCACTTGAGAATAATTATGACTGAATTTATTAATACGAATGCAAACAGCACCACGCACAAAATAGAATGTATCATTATATCAACGCACTTCTAGGTGAGAAAGATAGTAAACAAAGCTTGAATAGCAATAACGTGATTGCACATCTAATTGGCTGAGTTATTCCCATATATGCTTGTTTATAAAGATTACTACAAGAAATCGGATATCAAGGGTTAAACAAATAGCTTTTAAAAAAGGTAATGTAAAATTGCGCATATTAATGAGTCGATTTAGCACAAAATTTAATGAATAAACGTTAGGCCAAATTCGTAATATTATATATATATATATATATATATATATATATATATATATATATATATATATATATATATAGATATAGATATATATATATATATATATATATATATATATATATATATATATATATATATATATATATATATATATATATATATATATATATATATATCCGCAACAAAACTTTGTACGCGTTTTGTAGAGATGAACTGTTGTTTAGCTATGTGAACTTCTAATATTAAACATCTTTGATGAATCGTGATATCGTGGCTTATATGGACCAGGTCTTCAACATTAAAATCCATATGCATTTATGCCGTAAAGTAAGACACAACTTATTCAGCTTGTTGTTAAGCAACAGGCGTTTTGTAATTCTTAAACTTTAATAAACCTTGATGTATTGGTTTGTTCTCAAACAAATGAAGCGGGCTAGGAAAGGCGAGGGAGGAAAGTATCTGGGCTGTTTGAAAGACAGGCTTTTGTAGTTGACAAAAAAAATAGCGCACATTTTCTAGGCAAATATAAAGTTTGTATGATGCAATACTTTCATAGAGATAACAGTTAACTCAAATCCCTCTGTAAAGAAAACTTGATTGGATCGCATTTCAAGTATATTATGAAACTAAACTAATAGCAGCAACATCTGTCTTTTGTTTTTCACTTTTAAAGTATTGCATATATTTACCTTTATCGTCTTTGTCTAGTTTCCTTAAATTTCCCAGCGTCGAATTTGTCCTTTCCTTGAGAGTTTGTCCACTGTCTTGTGCGAGCTGAGTGTAAACTACTCGAGTCAGTGTGGTCTCCTTTCCTTGTTCAGATGTTGATTGGAAAGTGTGGAATAATGTTGATCGATATATTGGTGACACTCTCAAAATCGCCTTAAGATTTAGCTATCTTCTTCCTGAATAAACGGCCAAATATAAATTAAAGTAGTTTGAATTCGGAATATAAAACTAAGAGTAACATTTTCTTTCTAAATATATACCTTGGCTAGGACTTATTGTCAATCATACCTTATGCATATCAATAAGTGCGCAAACCAATGCATTTAAGATTTTGTCGGTTTTCTGTACTTACAATTTAAATTCGAAATATGGATACAACTGTTCTCTGATTATTTTCGGTCTTTCCATTTTGACTTTCAAGTATCTTAGTTATTACATTATAAGAGGGAATTTTATGTTTTTATTTAACTGTGTATATCCCACACAACCCTTCATTATGTGTACATATAAACCTTGAGTTTTGTTGTTTAATTGGTCTGAATATATATATAAATAAATATATATATATATATATATATATATATATATATATATATATATATATATATATATATATATATATATATATAAACACGCGATATGCATAAAGGTTATATCATGATTTCAACTTTTTGAGAAGAGTATCCAATCATGATTCTTAAAGAAGATATAAACTTATAATCTTAACAAATTTTTCCTTTCCCGTTTCATGTCAGAAAGACATCTTCAGGTTTTCGTTTTCGTCCATACTCGCTTATAAGAATAATCCGTCTGCAAACAATAAACACTGATGTGCAGTCGCATCATGCGCTGGTAGATCATCGTCCTTGTTGTTTGTTCTACTGATTACTCCTAACATTCTCAATAGAACAAGATCAGCTGGCACATTATGCGACGACAGATCTGGGTCTGAACAGTTTGCAGTTTCGTAGACTTATGAATTAGTAAAGATGATTTGCCAAAATGTGAAGTTCAAATTTATATCGGTCCAGCTCTAATTCGTATTTTAAACTTTTTAAATTTAAATTAATATGCGTTGTTTATCTGGAGTCTAAATGGATCAGAAATAAAGAAAAGCAAACAGCTTTCATTCGGAAAAGAATTCCGAAATACAAATAATAAGGATTAGCCATGTTTTATTATTATTATTATTATTATTATTATTATTATTATTATTATTATTATTATTATTATTATGTTTGTTGTTATGCTTGTCGTTGTCCTTGTTTCCCTTGAATTAGCTTTATTATTGTTTCCTTCTATTTGGCGATTCTAGATACACGGCAAGACATTCGTAATATATTCTTTTGGTTTTACAACAGACAGAAACATTTATATCTCCTTTTTATTCAGTATGGAGAAAAAATATTTGAAACCAATATGTCACATATAGTGATCCTAATTACCTTTGTCCTGACAAACACGAGTGAGACATGAAATATCGTGCTTTGTTGTTGATATACCTGTACAAATCGGTTATTCGTTTCTTTTAAATAGCGCTGCACTTCCACAACCCGCTCTCGATCAAGATCACCTTTATTCAGCCCTTCTGTGTAAGGAGGGACATCTAAACACCTGTCAACACTCTATGGCGCCAATTTTCTGTATTAATCGTCACGGTTTCTTAGTTCTGTCCAATATCGTATATATATATATATATATATATATATATATATATATATATATATATATATATATATATATATATATATATATATATATATATATATATATATATAAGTTTACAGGATTCAGACAAAAATTACACCGAAATGAAAGGTTCAACAACAAACAAATAAAACCCATATCTTCATTACAGACCGAGCTTGAATAGTGCTTATATACGTATGTAAAGATAAGACAAATAATAGGTAAGTGACATCGGTTTAATGTAGGTGTGGAATATATGGTTTATCTAAATGAAACAAGATTTTCAAGGGCACTCTCCGGTAACATTCAAGAGTTAAAGTATGTAGCACCTGGCTACAGGTAAGATGTTGAACGTTTTTGTTCCATGTGGGTGTGGTGATATGCCGAGCACGTGAAGAAGCCCATAGAACGCACAATTTATTTCAATCACGAGCTCAGGTCATTGAAAGAAGATACCGTCTGCTGAAATACAAAAGCATACAAGTTGTTTAAATTTGCTGTGTCTTTAATAATAAAAGATGTTATAGGTAAGTCAGGTTGTTGTTGCTGTTGTGGAGTTTAACGCCATTTATCAGCACACGAAAGGCTATGCATGGCGGCCAGTATTAATTGTGGATAAAGAACCCAGGAAAACCCCAGAAAGAACTACCGACCCACGAGAGGCTACCGCCAAGCTTTCTCACATACCCACACATTAGTTGAGCCCGAGACTCGAATCCACGCAGGCAGAGGTGAAAGTCAGGTGGTATTCCTCTTTCTTCGTCATTGATTTGGGTACAATTAGGTAATTACTGCTTTTATTTTTATGTTGGACAAGATCAGACAAATAGGAAATAATGACTGATACTCAGTTATACAGCATACAATGACGGCTCGTGAGACTTGTTACAGTGGCGTTGATTATTCTCAAAGCCGCGAGCAGAAGTATAACTTTCCACTTTGCAGCTTCAGTTACATTTTGATACTGACCATTTTTTTTATAAAAAAAATTTATTTTTACTTTTTGAGGGATGGGGCAAATATATTACTCTTATACGTAGAAATAAAGAAGACTTCATAACCATTTATCACCATTAAATCAGTTGTAATACTACATTATATTAAGAGAATAAAAAAAAAATACCGTGGTTCGGAAGAAAGTCTTCATCACCTTCCCTTTC
This sequence comes from Unio delphinus, assembly GCA_029339505.1. Classification (NCBI taxonomy): domain Eukaryota; kingdom Metazoa; phylum Mollusca; class Bivalvia; order Unionida; family Unionidae; genus Unio; species Unio delphinus. The sequence goes on from JAQISU010000026.1 coordinate 5,362,639, forward strand.
TTCCTTTCCAAACACACCAACCAAAATGTTCAATCTTTTAGTTCTGTACCTATTCTTACGTTATAATGATTGCAGGTCTATTACGGAATTGAATTGTATACCTTTTTAACAATTTCTTTTTATATCTTACAAACGTAAACAAAAGACAAATTTTAGCTATTTGGGCATTCACTGTTCAACTGTGGAGGGACCATCAGAGTTGTTTCGTAGAGCACAATAACGGAAACATGTATTGGCCATCAATATCCTAGCGAATGAGCCTACGTTCTCAATATTAAATGTTTTAGCCAAGATATTCAGAACAAACAAAATATTCAAACTCCAATTAAATTTTGATATCACCAGTATTTATTTATTTTTTTTGTTAAATCCGACAAAAAGAATTTTTTTATGGTTACACAATTCCTTAAAATATTACGGGTGGCCGAGAGGCGCTCGCCTCTTCAGATCACTTTCTCATCTCATCACTCTCCATGTCTCTACTCGACCAACGTGGGAATTTGAAAGCTTACCAGGACCTTCCTGTGGGTGCGTGGTACTTCTCTGAACCTTTCCTGCACTTCCTCAACTAAATATACTGACGGCTATGTAAAGCATATCATGTGCTATAAATTGTGTTACGTATATTTGATTTAAGTCATTTTTATTTTAATATTTTGTTTGTCAGATTCAAATTTGACATTTTAAGTTTAAGATTCATTCATTGGGAGATGACCTGTACTTTACAAATAAACACCAGATGTTGACCTCATTTCTGACCTAGCTTCAGAGTTGTAAACAAGCTTTTAAAATGATTTGTTGATTCCAAGGACATTATGGAGCTTTGTAACAAACATCTTTCTATTTTTAGTTGGGTCATATGCTGTGTACAAGATTTTTTTAACGTAAATTTGTTCTAAAAGATTATAGAAGATCATGTGACCCCTTCCTTGTTTACGTAAAAACAGGTATATAAATGATGTTTTAGAGTGAACTATTTAGTAGAATTTGGGCTGATAGAATATTAATTGTGTCGTTTTGAGTTATTTTAAATTACATTGTATTGGAAATTATTTCAATTCCTTTGGATCAAGAGGATTTATTTTGTTATTTATCTGGAAAATAATTGTGCTCATTCAATTTCGTTACCATGAACTGACTTCATCACGTGACATCGTCTTCCATCTTGAATGCTTCGCTAAGATTCGAACTTGGAATTATTTGGACATTTTATGACTAGGACTTTTGCAATTTCACTAGTGGATTATATTTGAATTATTTTTGGATTCATTTTGGAATTGATTCTTAAAACCGTAAGTTTATTTTTCTTTTCTGGAAAATATTTGTGCTCAATAAATTTTTTATTAAGTTTTTACAAGCTTGTTATTTTCACTGTTTCTATTTTACTGTTTATTCGAGCCTAAGCACGTAACAATTGACATTAAATCCTAGAAAACCCAATTAAAACCGTTTGATTAATTGAGTTACGAAAGTTTTACTGTCTTTTGTCATCGACTAACTTTGCGTTTTGATAAATACGGTAGCAAAAGGCTTCGTAAGTACTGCATGCTTAATGCAGCTTCCTTCAAACAGTCCTAGTCCAAGCAGAGAACGTGCCAAGTCAATGGCACTCAGGTGTGTTCCACAAACAATGTGCTAGTTGTTACATTTCTTTCACAAAAGATGTGCAAATAGCTTTTAAAAACAACAGTTACTTTAAAGAGTTTTCTCCAAAACTTACTTGAACTATAAAACAACAAGAAAGGTTACGATGGACGGTGCGCCATTGTTATCGATGATAAAATGGGAAATATTTGAACATATGGGCTCGCATCGAGTTTTATACAAGCTCTTGAATCGAATATGAAGTAAAAAAAAAGACATCTCTAATATAATTCGTGGTTATATAGAACTATATTCTAACTAATTTTATTCAGCGTGGTACAATATGGCCGCGGAAAGGGGCACTTGTATCATGAGGCCTCAATTATCTTTCCTAATATGGCCCCTACAATTGTTTCTTATTTCTTAACATTCCATTGTGCCCCAAATCCTAATAAATTATATCTTAATCCAAAATATTTTCAAATGTGAACTAAGTGTGAAGTTCTTGTCACGGGTTAGCCGGCATTTGTTTTGAGAGGCTGGATGGTAACAAAACAGCCTGCATTGGATCAGATTTCACTTCTGGAGCAGAAAAATGCCCCATTACCCAATGTGCACTGTCGCCAAAATGTACATACAACCATGCCATAACGATCATATTCTCAAATTTCCTTTAAATCAGTACAAAGAATGCCTAAATCTAAGACACGTATGACCACAAAAATGAGTGGACGCAGACTGTGACTACATTATTGAGTACTAAATCGGAAGTGACATTTGTGACCAGAGTCCTCTCAGGCCAATATATTTAGAACCGATTTTAGACAAACGTTTATATTCGCATGCCACACATTTGAACTTTTCTCACAAATTATTTTTGACTTCATAGCAAACAAGATGTGTGATAACTCAGAAAGTGTACAGTGTTGATGTTCCTCAAGATGATTGTGTTTGGCCAAGTGCTTTTGATACACATAAACTAAATTTGCTATATTTTCCTTATTGATTGGACTTTTGGAATGCAATAAAAAAAACTTCATCGTAATATAAGATAAGTTTTTGGAGAAAAAGAAATTAAAAACTTTAAACACCAAAGATGACTAATGAATGATTGTCACGTTTGATAAGCCCCAGATATAAAGTCTTGTATAAGCTATAATCTACTGTCTTGTAAAATCTTTGCAGCCCTGACAAGAACTTCACCGTGAAGTCATCTTTGGATGTAGTTTAGATTAACATATGATTTGAATTGATTGTCACACAGTTGAAAGGTCAGTTCTGAGAAATATATGTAGAGATCATATAGTAAAATTAATTGTGGTGTATGTCCAAATGAAAGGTTAGTTCGTTTTGGAAGATTAATAAACAATTGGGTTACTCAGAGAGAGAGAGCCACTCGTAATTTGGCGGTAAAACTTAGAGAGGTAGATTCAAAGAAAAGAAAAATCTTCGTAAAGGACAGTAAGTTATTTGGTCGATGTTTACAGAATATTACCACATCATAATTGTAATTATTTGTAGTATGTATACTTAATTAGTAGCATAGCCTAGTATGTAGAATTACCTTTGAGATATGGGCTTGAGCCTACGTAGAGAATTATCAGATGCGAGGCGGAATTATGTAGATTATTTAGCTTGTGGTCAGAATTGATTTTGTAATTTGCTATTAGCTTATTTCGTACTAAACTAGTGCCTTTATTAATGCGTTCTATTTGAATTTACACGTACTTGAATTGTGAATTTGGAAAATGGGTGAAGTATCTGATAAGTTACTATTGATATTTGCATATACTACAGCATGGATATTTGAATGTTTGTGTACTTTGTATGAGTTGTAATGTAAAGCAACTCATCTAATTATTGTGATATCGTTTAGTATAACAGGATGAGGAATACGTATTGATGTGACATAATTTATTGACGTGTGCATCAGATGTAATCGATACCATGCTGTATTATGACGTTTGTTTTACTATACAAGAACATAACTGTATCTCTATGTGAATGAATACGTGACTGAACAAATTTAATAGCCGTTATCTGATGATAGGCTGTGTGTAGTTTGAGATGAGAGGGCTAAGGAAAAATATTGTACCGTCCTCGTGTTTTCCCATCAGTGGCGTAGCTGGGGGGGGGGGGGGGGCAGGGGGGTACATATGTCCCCGGGCGCCAAGGTACAGGGGCGCCAAAATGAGGCATGCAACGTTACATTATAATAAGTAAACAAGGGTAATAAATCGGTCACAAGATCGCTGGGGCGCCAATTTTATAGTTCGTCCCCGGGCGCAAAATATCATCGCTAAGGACACAGAACTTCGGGGTCGATTGATTCCCGAGTCTTCACAAGTTGGAGACGGAAGTGAACCTAGCTGAAAACATTCGAAGTCGACGAAAGTCTAGTCGGTGGAGAGAAGTTGGAGGAGGAGATAACTGAGTCTGGATGAGAAAGTGGAGGAGGAGGAGGAGGAGGAGAAGGAATAGAGACTAGTCGAAAAGGAGCAGTAGCAAATTGGAGAAAGTTGGGGAGGAAGATGAGAACGAATTTAGCGAAAAAGGAGAGAGAAGAATACCTCAGATGAGTAGATTACAAAGACGGGTGGAAAGCGATCTCACACTGCTAATAATGTGATGCAATAGGATATTAAAAGATCGAGAGGAAGGAATGTAATGGAGACTTTGATTTATTCGATTACTTACTGTATTGTTATTAAATTGTTATTCATTGAACTTAAACCTTTTTATATATTTAACCATCTACCTATCCTGACTGGGGGCGCGAAGCTTTACTTATATCGTTCACTAATTTAGCTTATAAACATACCCGCACCTGAATGGGGCTTCTATTATAGTTTAAATAATATATTGGGAGCACCCCACCTCACCCCAACCATAACAACCCTCAAGGTAGTATTTAGAACAAGTCGTCGTCGTACGTGACACTACAAAATATAACATTTTCTCCAGGATTAATAACGCCGGATAGCTCACAGTGATTTTTGTGCCAAATTCAAATATGTCTGTTAAAATGTATTAAGGTGTACACACTCAAGAAACAGTGACAAGTTCCACAATTGCTGTCAGATCCCTTCGACAGGTTTTATTGTAAATAATAGTGTACAACAATTTTTAATGGTACCAGTGCCGTGTTTTATAGCAAAAATGTTCGATTTCAACAATTACATAAGGCAAAAAAATGTAATGGGAAAATACAGCTCAGGGAGGTTCTATCTCACTGAATAGTGGTACCTGCCTTTCTCTCATGAAAACCTAAGTCATGTAATTAAGGTGGTATTAATCAGTGTGATAATATGAGCTAATCCCATTAACTTGTGGCGGGTACATTGGACACGTCTTACATATACTTTGGTATCACCAATCTCATAGATCAATAAGCCGTTGCTAAAAGATGTGAAAATGTGTTGGATACATGTGTTCAAACACAGAAGAAGTAAATAGGCTTGACATAGTGACATCCAGAAATGTGCAGCGATGGGCATGTATTAAAGTCACTGTAACGTTTCGAAAGTAGTGAACCTTAAAGTTAAATGCACCGAACATTTAAGAGTTTATCATATTTAGACCAGGGGAGTATTTGGGAATGGTCACTGCGACATTTATTTTTAATTTCTTTCATATCAGTGTTTAAACTTCAAAAGGACAAGTGTTCAAACTCAGTGAAATTGACGTGATATCTTAAAACGGGTTTGTGAAAAAGTCAGCTGCACTTTCGATATATGTCAAATAGTCATTCTTCAAAGGGAAAAGTTATATAACGTAGTTCAGAGAGCCTGACTGACGAAACAATTGATTGTCTTAAGAAACGTTATTTTTTTTTAGAAACCACTGCTTTATTATTGGCCGAGTGAAGTAAAGACATTTTCTGAGAGAGAGAGAGAGAGAGAGAGAGAGAGAGAGAGAGAGAGAGAGAGAGAGAGGGGGGGGGGGGGGTTGCCTCTGAGGAAGTCTAGATAAAAATAGTGCTTTCCTCGTTAAACAAGAGAGGGACCAAATGACTGTCTTTTGAGAAAGACAGGTTTTAGTGCAGGATGCACAGGTTCTAAAGTTAACAGCATTACGGAAACAGCTTTCCGAGGGAGAGGGGACTCGACGGTCCGAAGACAGAGTCCGAAAAAAAAAAGAGAAGTGACGAGTGAACTGCGAAAGGGGGAAATGACGAGTAGTAAAGAGTAAAATCTAGTAAGTCCAAGAATGACGAGGCAGTCGGAAAGGGAAGACATTAGGAAATAGGAAATGTTGGAACAGTCGAGATGAAAGTGATGCAATCAGTCATGGACTTTGCGCTCTTTCACCACTCGTTTTGTTGATAAAATAAATCCAAATTAGATTCTGCTAGTAAATACTATTGGTATTGTTTAAGTTGAATTGAAATTAACACTATTAATTTGTTTGATTAAATATGTTATTTTTCTTGTCTAAGTTGGCTCGTATTGCATTTTTTCTTCCCAATAATCTTGCCAAGTTTTACGTTGATCTAGCCTTTCACTCTCACCGGTCATATTATCGAGGGAGGTCATTCCCTAGATAACGTAGCTAAATCCAATTAACTACCCCTCTCCCTAAAGTGGAGACGTTACAATGACTATTCATCACAAAATACACGAGGTTTCTATAGACGTGTTTACCAGATTATCCTCAGCAATTTACAGGTTTGATAACTAAGAAGGTAAACTAATTATAATACAATTTAAGGCAGTGAAGGGAATGATTTTTTTTTTATCATTGGTGCATTAATTAGTACATACCAGTATACAAGAATGTTAAGTGACGATGAACTAATATAAAAACCAGTACTATAAGTAAGCTAGTTCATTTTGGAAAAAATAGTTTGGGATATTTCAAGTGAATATTGCTAATTATGTGCCTCACCAATAAATCCCATATCATCATGTGAAATTCTGATTCTCAAAACTTGTAAACAGGGATGCATATTTGCGTATGTGGGACATATGCAATGTACTTTATTAGGATGAACTGTGCTAACGCAATTCAAATGATCTGCTTGAACATTTCTAGTTTATTTTTAGGAGCATCATTTAACACTTATTAAATAGAATCGTTCATTGGAATGTGAAATAAGCGATTAATATAATACAGCATACATAGTAAAATGTTCTAAATTATAATATATTATCATACATAAGTAATTTCATGAGGGAAAAATATTTTGGGATATTTTTATTTTTAGCGTATACAGCTAAATATGTGCTTTACAGATCAAATTTAGTGACAGTGAAATCCAGAATAATTACTCAGTACGAAATTATGATTCAAGACATTTCTATTGTATAATGTACATAGTGTCAGTTAACAATTATTAATAATTAATAATGCATAAAGTAACATGGATCATTAGAATATGATATTAGTTTATGCCACAATGCCGAAAGATGTCAATCAATGTCTTCGCCCAAATGAAAATAAAAAAAAAATACATATTGTGTTAGGCCTACGTTATTTGGATCGTTTCTTACATCTTTGGCTGAGTAAGCTTTCCTGTAGAGTTTTTATGTCCGTCCTCTCAAAAGTATCGTATAACTATGTTTATCAATAATTACTGAAAGCCATACAAGTAGATATATAGCACCCCATCATAACATAAATTAACTGCTTGGACCCATGATACATATTGCAAATGACCTAACGCCACAATATCAACTAGAAAGATGTCTTCGATTGTTTTGATTAAAGGTACCATTGTCACATGAAAAAAATATTTCCTGTGATAGATTTTGAATATTTTTCATAATTTTAGCTGTTATAGGGTGTAGTAATACATACATGACCATAATTAGGAATGTCATCCCCATGGAGACTATAAATATAAACATATTTGCAAACTCGGAAATATTTAACTTGCTATGGAAACAAATATAATTATTAATTTGATAGTTATACTTTTTAAGTAAATAAATAAAATCTGTTCAATTTTATGCGTCTACCTTTAATAATAAATTTGCGAGTTCAGTTAAATATGTTCTGACCAAGTCACTGTGTAGAGGTTTCTCGTTAACTAGGTTGGGGTTAGGTGCTCCCAATAATATTATATTAAATTATTACAGAAGACCCGCATGGTTCGTTTTTGTCCGAAATTGAAGAAGTGATAGAGAGATGAAAAGCTCCGAGCCCCCAGCCAGCGGTGCCGACAGTTAAATTAATGAATACACAAAAGGTGAAATTCAAATAAACAATAATTTAATATCATTCAATAACAGCCATTTCTCAAATACAAGTCAAATTTAAAACCATATCACTCATTTTTTATTCCACCATGTGACGGCCTATTTCATTATCTGACTTAATGTGATAGATTTTGCTCCTGTCCTGTGTTCCTATTCATCTGTATTATGTTTCTATGGACTGGTACTCCAGTTCCCTCCAGGCCATCTAATTTCTGCCTCCGTTCTTCCTTTTTCTTTGTCTTCCAGACACTAGGACCAACTAGACTAGGGTATTTTCCTATGGTCCCTAAAAGCTTCCTGTACAAACACACAAGGACATTGCATAGCGTATTCCCCTAGCTATCTAAACACACACTAAACAGCAATATCATCAGATAAGCCATTACCTTCATTGGTCACTCGTTCGTGCACATCAAAATATACATTCTCTCGGATGTGGTGTACACGGTATATATAGATTCTCAATCTTATTATACAGAACAATATCACATAATCAGACGTATTTCTGTACGTTGCACTTCTACAAATTGTACACAGATATACACATATCCATGCGCTGATATATATCCTTACACATGATACTCCGACAAAGTATACACAAATAGTCAAATTCATATTAACTAATTATACAAAGTTATAATTCAATTCAACATTTGCAAATCTAGAATCTCACATGAATAAATGCACGAGGTTACTAGGAATTTACCAAATAGCGAATTACAATATTAATTCTTTACATACACATTGTTCGTATCTCAAAACATGCATTTAGATCAAACACCTCAAATGACTCAAACCCTGCAAATGGTAATTCTACGTACTAATCGATTCTAGTACTGAAGTATACGCAGTGCAAATATTAAAGTACAATTAATTTGCCATAATAGAATACAACAATTGAGCAAATGGTCACCGACCTGTTCTGAAGCTCCTTGTAATTCCCAGAATAACAAGTTTTCCCGTAAATGTCGCATGACGTCGGAGTAACTTATCTTCCCTTATAATTCACGCAAGATGGTTTAGCAACTACTGCCATTTAGTTCTCAAAATAATATATTTAAGTTTGCGATTCTAATGGTGGCCACTCCATGCTCAACTCCAATTGGATGTTTGATTCACACTTATTTCACATAATTAGCAGACACTGCGCCCTCCCCGGCAGTCTGTTAAAGGTGAATTTATGACCCCACTTGATGTTCCTTTGATCCGAACACATGATTTCATCATTTAAACCATGTTATGGCCATTTTATGTAACTGGCTTGGACAAAATAAGGCGCCAGTCACGAGTTCCTATGACCATGTCAAATAAGTATCTCAAAACCTCATTGTTCACAGAACTGACCTTCGTATATCTATGAAGCGAAATTATTAGCCTCAGGGTCTAGCATATACATCTTGCAATCTGTGGGTTTTTTTTCCCTTCTTCTTAGAACGTGATACATTGACAGGCATAAGATCAGGATTATTTTTCGTACATAGTTTCTACGTTTGTTTATCAGTATTGAACTTTTCCAGTGTGCCCAAGTGCAGATACATCCTATCTTATTTTAAAATATCTTCAAAGAGTAACTAACGGTAAAGTTCTTGTCATAGGTTTACCGGTATGTCTCAGAGGCTTGACTATAAACAAAATAGCAAGAGGTGCGACAAACGTTTCACTTCCAGACCATCTTCACTTTCGCAAACTTAAATGCAGACAACTATTCCATCATGCGCATATATTAAAGAATAAACACTTTCGTTTAAATAAATACCAAAAAAATGCCCAAAATCTATCGTTTGTATTACCCCCAAAAAGAAAGGAAAAAATACTCTAAAAATAGACTGGAACTATATCCGTGGGTACTGAACCCGAAGTAACATTTATGTTCCGAGTCCATCAGAATAATGCCCGCCTTTTCTGTCTTAACATGATTGGTGTACTCCGCCAGAGGCTACTCACCAAACACATCAAACTGATGTATATTTATATAAGCATTTCCGATGTGTCTTCGTGTCTTGACGGAAAATGGTCAAGTGATGTTACGATCGACGAAATGAAGTGTAAAATATATTGCACAGGAAGTATTCATTACAGCCACCTTTCGCAACATCAGCTATAACGTCAACAGTTACAATATATACCAAAGAGTATGTAATGTCAAATAGTCGCCGTTCTGTTTTCTTTATATTTATCATTATAATGTCTCATATCATCCACCAAATTCATATAGAGCCCTTCGTGAATTCTTGATTCCACGTCAAACCGAGTCTAAACGCAGGATAGTGAGTCATCTGATATGACAGCTATTAACAGTAACGATATCGAGTTAGTAAAGAAATTAAGCAACACAAAACACAACAAAACTGCTTGACTGGGAGAGCAGTAGTAATGTAGGGCACCATAGCTTTAATGTGAAAATACATAACAGACACACCACCCCGGGAACTCTAACCTCAAGATTATAAAAAAAATCACACTGGGCAAAACTCGAAGGGAGTTGAATATGGGGAACATTATGTCTACATACGGATAAGGGAAAGTGGAAATATAGGTTAGGTTTTGTATAGGGACAACAGAATGGAACAGGTTGATGTGATGCCACGGTACTGGAGACTTGCAACAATGATGCAAGGGACTTATCTGAATCGGGTGCAACATGAGGGACTGACCTTGTATATGGCGTGACTATATATGTATAGATACGTACACACACACACACACACACACACACACACGCGCGCGCGCGCGCGCACACACACACACAGTATTGGACTGATAATGGATAACGAAATTTGTTATCTCCCTTGATGAGAAATGTTTATAACAACATAAATTTGTAAAGGTTACCAAGGTAAGTGTTACAGCACCATGATTTAAACTGCAGACTAGTTTAAGGTAACGACGCTCGCGATAATACATAATGAGCCACGGCCACTTGTTGATACGATCGGTTGGCTTTCCTGCAGTGTTTTGGAATTTTACTTCTTGTCCGCAGAGTGAAAACTTTGTCAAAGTGTATATTACTACTACAACTACTACCACATGAATTGACAATATATACCATGTCGGTTTTGAACCATTACAATATATGATGTTTGGTAACCATTATATAAACCTTCGTTTTGCAGACGACATTGATTGACTATAAAGCAGTGAAGACGAGGTCGCCACCTTAGTGAAGAACCTGGATGAAACATCTTCCAGATTTGACATGGTGATAAGCGCTGAGTAGACAAAGCTGATGACGAATAGTTACAAACAAATCTCAGCCAGTATTCAAGTAAGAGCACAGGAACTGGAAACAGTGAGCCATTCAAATATATTGGTTCAATACTCACCGAAGAGGGATCAAGAACAGAAATTCTGTCACGAGCAGCAGAAACAACGGCAGATATGTCAAAGCTAAGACCCATCTGGAGAGACATGAATATATGTTTGAAAAATAAAATCAGACTACTGAAAGCACTATTCATCTCAATCTTTTTGTATTCACGTGAGGCCTGGACCCTGACAGCAAAATTACAACAAAGAATCCAGGCACTTGAAATGATATGCTACAGAACCATCCTTGACATCTTTTACATGGACCACATCACAAATGAAGAAGTGCGTAACATCATCAGGCACAAAGTAGGCCAATATGTAGACCACCTCACCACCATCAAAAAGAGAAAGCTGAAATGGTATGGCCATGTCACTATAGCCAACAGTCTGTCTATTCACAACAGTACTGCGGGGCAGCGTCCATGGTGGCAGAAGGAGAGGTAGACAGAGAAAAAGAGTGAACTTACAACATTACAGAATGGACCAGAAAAAGTTTTGCGGAGACACAGGCATTGGCACATGATAGTGACAAGTGGAAAGAACTGGTCAGATGTTCAGAAGCGCGGTGCCTCGACGACCACGCTAGGTTAAGAGACTGATGATGATGATGATGATGATGATGATGATGACGATGATGATGATGATGATGATGATGATGAATCATTATACATATAAAGCCTTGCTAATAGTGCAGTGTATTTGGCTTGTGTACTACAGTCATTGTTTTTGTGCTTTTATTGCTTTGTCATTATGTACAGATTACTTGTAATATAATCCCTTAACAACATGGTGTCGGATTCTAATTATTAATATAAATGAGACTCGAGAAAATCAATAGATAAAGAAAATCTTTTTTTCAATGTGTGCAAGTAATACAAAATTCATATTTCTTGAGAAACAAAATTCAGATGTAATGCAAGTTTTTACAAACCTAATGAGGCAGCAGTTACATAAACTGACATCAGTGGACGATATAACGTGTCGACTTGACGAATAAAAATGTCTGTCAAATGCAAATGAGCATCATTACTAAAGTCCATTGTCCATCATAAATTGGCGGTCATTCAGATCTTATGTATGCAATGCGTTTTTCGACGTTAAAATGAAATTTACGTATATTTAAAAAATATGACAAATCATGCTAGTCCCTAACATATGTACTATTTTAAAATTTTCGTTTGCAACAGTTAGATGTGTTATTATTACTGAAAAAAAATTAATTTTTGAACATTCATCCTGAGCCAACTCTTTGAATCTGATTTTTTTTAACGGGAGATGGGGTGAGTGGTTGGTGGAGGTTATCTCTTGATACCTTGTAACATTGTATTTAATCCCAGAAAAGATGCGATATTATTTCAGCATATAACATGCCCAGAGAATTAATATAATTTTTAGGGAGTTTTCATTTTGTTTTTGCAAGTGAAGGATTTGTAGGTAAGGTTCTGTGCAAAATATTAAACTGCATCAATTTAGGAAACTGGGCCCTTTGCAGAATTTTATGGAAGCAGCAAACTTTTATTCCAGTTTCATCCATATTTTCTTGTTACCAATCGAAATCAGTCTTTGATTATTTCAATTAATTTTACATCAAACATGTTGCATTTTTGTAAATATTTTTAATTGTAGTGTGTAAAAAAATATTTTTTTAAAGATTGCTGTAAATTACAATCCTAATTTGATTTGGTAAATGTAATTAAGAAAATTAAGTATTTTTAAGATAGCAATACTTATTATGACGTCTATCTTTCAAAATTTTGTTCAAGAACGAGCTTCCTCCGTTGAATATTTTTTTTTTCAATTCCTCCAATTTTGATTGAAAAATTAAGAATTGGAATATTCTATAAAATAATGAAGACTCAAAATGAGATAATGACTCTACAATAGATAAATGTTAACCCCAAGAAAACTAATTCATTGCTTTCAAATTAAGTTTTTTGTTCTGTACAACATTTCAATTTGTTCCCTGTTTCTGCTTCTAAGTGATACCGCTACGTTTGTCTCAGTATTAATACTAAAATCTAAGCAATGTATATTACTGCTCAGAGGCAGGTTTCATAGGCTTTTTGGAAACATCTTAATTACATTAAATATGGCACAGTCTGTCTGTCGATAAAAAACGTGAGTATCAATCACCACCAACATATTTCTTTAATGTTGTTATCTTTTCTTATGCCAAGAACTATATATATATATATATATATATATATATATATATATATATGTATGGATATATATATCCATCCATTCATCCCTCCCTCCCTCCCTCCCTCCCTCCCTCATATGTATGTATGTATGTATGTATGTATGTATGTATGTATGTATGTATATATATATATATATATATATATATATATATATATATATATATATATATATATATATATATATATAGAGAGAGAGAGAGAGAGAGAGAGAGAGAGAGAGAGAGAGAGAGAGAGAGAGAGAGAGAGATGGATGCATGGATGGATGCATGGATGGTTAGATAGATAGATAGATAGATAGATAGATAGATAGATGGATGGATGGATGGATGGATGGATGGATGGATGGATGGATGGATGGATGGATGGATGGATGGATGGATAGATAGATAGATAGATAGATAGATAGATAGATAGATAGATAGATAGATAGATAGATAGATAGATAGATAGATAGATAGATAGATAGATAGATAGATAGATCACAATACGTTAGCGATAAAGATATAAACACTGTTAAATGTGCCAATTATTAGATATTCTTGTTGGTAATAATATATAGTGATCCATTCACTTCGAGTGTTTCAAAGTCGGTGAACCAGGGCAAGTATACATATTATGCATGTCACGACTTTTCCTTTGCTCTTCTTTTCCCCCTCAGTTTTTACTTTGTCACATACTTTGTATTTTTTCCGATTTACTTCAATTATCAATGGTAATAAATATTATGTTCATGCACTTTTATACTTTTAAAATCAACTCATCCGATTTTAAACCCATAACCCCTTTTAAAAGTATTTAAGAAAAAATAATTCTACATTGTTTCATCTCATAAATATGTACCGTACTATATGTACTGTGTATTTCATGACAAGGATAACATGAGTGTCGTCCTATGAAATGTTCCCAAAGCTATTTGATCGAAAACCTACCTCTACACTGCGGCTGGCGTGTTACAGGGGTCTGCTTTAGATCCGTTTATTTATTTAGTGTGTATATTAACAACATAGGCGACGACCTCTCGAGTCCATCGAGGTTCTTTGCCAGCGATAGCTCACTGTCATATTCATCAAATGATGCTTACAAAATCAATTTTGTACCGAACACAGATTTACAAAGAATGACGATTTGTCAAGGCAGTGATAGGTTGACTAAAATCCAACCAAAACTGATGTATTGTTTATTCTTACGTAAGCTATACCCGGTTTTCCTGAACTAAAAACGAACTCATCTCTTTCGAAGACTTCAATAAACATCTAAGCGTAACTTTCGGTAGTGTATAAAAATACACCAAACATAATGATGATATATTTATATCGAACTCAAAACTTATGCCTTGAAAATGGTGAAACAAATTTAGCCGAACAAAGTCAGAAAGGATACATTTTACTTACATACGCCCCTTACTAATATATGCTGATGTTGTATATGGGATGGTTGCTTGGCTGAAGACTCCTTTAAATAAATTAGGATAAGAATAATTCGAAGCAGGGAGAATTATGATTGCTCGTACTAGAGGCGGTTCGAGTCGCAAAATGTATGAAGAAACTATCTTGTCAACCATGGCAAATAGACGAACGTTTAAAAAATCATCCTACTTTCACACAATTTTATACGGTGTCTCTTCTTTTTATATTGCAAGACCTTCTACCACCACTATTTTGATGAGACAGAGATATTCTTAGAAATAGGAATTATTTTAATCGACTTAATGCCAGACTCGAAATAAGTAATAATTTATTCCTACACTTTGATGTTCAAGTTTGGAAGTCGCTCCCATTTAGACTATTCTGTCCTTTGAAGTAAACTACCGGCTAAAGCAACACACATTAAATTATATATTATGCACACTAACATTTGAAATATATGTAGTGTTTCATATAATGATTTACATGCAGAGCGTTTGAGAGATAATCGATTACCGGACTTCCGGAAATAAGGCTTCTATAGCTTAACCGACTTGAAACAGCTCGTCCGTTTTGGGGCTGTTTTTAATGATATATCTGCGTGTTGTCTATCTTCATCTACATTATTGTGTTTCATCATGCATCGGATGTTCAGTTCGTATGTGTTTCTTCATCCCCTTGTTTTGAAAATGAGAACAATTATAAATTTTCTCAGCTGTCTTGCTCCAATGTTACGAAGTCATTTGTGATTGAATGAACGCCAACACATGATGGTCAGTCAACCCGTTTATTATATAATGGACCCTCATTAATTGCTTGAAATAACCACTCACTGGCTCTTCATACTACATTGTGCTCAAGACTAAACGAACTATGGCTACTTTCGATATTACTTATTTGTAAACGGAAGCGGGGGGGGGGGGATTGTTTCAAAGCTGGCCGGCGTAGAACAGGAAGAAGATTTCCAGTTATCTCCCTTTTGCCCTTTCCAGCTAAACAATTTAAATATGCGGCCGTTAATTTAGATATCCCAGAGATAACACTACGTACTGCATTATTCAACGCCCAATCCGTAGGACCACCGGAAAAGCGCACAGAAATAGTTAATATATCAACGATCAGAATAATGACGTCTTCTTCTGACAGAAACATGGCAAACAACATCAGGTATGAGCCCGAGTGCTCGGATTTAACACCCACCGGTTATTCCATCAAGTCGCTCCCCGGCCACTCTCACGGATGTGGAATTGCTATACCACAATAATTCCATGATAAAACGTCTTAAATACAACTCAACCTTCATTTTCTGCCACACATCGTGTGAACTAGTCCAAACAACACTTACACTGGAGCACAGGTCAATCCAATAAGCTGACTGAATCGCTCTTTCTGGAGAAGTTTCCGAATCTCCTGAAGTATGGAATATCGTAGGTGGCAACCTGATTCTTCTTGGAGATTTCAACTTTCACTTTGACTATCCTGGAAACCCATACACATCAAAACTCATAGATTCCATTCATGTTTTCAACCTTAAACAGTCAATTAACCAATACACCCATAAACATGGTCACATTTTAGACCGGATATTCATTGAGCTGATGATAATATTCTACGGCCCACACTGGTAACCCACGAACTTGCATCAGATCACCTCTGCATTATATGCCATCTGGACGTATCAGACCCTAATTCTCCACCTTTATTTGCTACTAAGAGAAACCTCCGTTATGATAAATAGAACCAGACCAACTTGCTTACCTCCTTCTGCTCAAGGATCAAATGTACACCACTTCCAACAACCTTCTCTTCAGTCGACTTTCCGGACCTTTTTTGTCAACTTTCTTCCGTGACAAGGTACATACCATTAGCGAAAAGCTTGACAACGCATTTGCAATTGACTCGTCGTCACCATACAGTTACGATAAAGAAATTCAGCGACAACCGTTAGCAGCATTTGAACCTGTCTCTATTGATTTAGTACTTACAATCGTGATGAAGAGTGCACCAAAGTCACGTGAACTTGATCCAATTCCAACATCACTGCTGCTTGAGTACTTAGATCCAATTATGCCTTCACTAACATATGTTATTAATACCCCTCTCTCTATATCATCCAGGGAATTTCCATCATTTTTCAAAACTGCCATCGTAAAGCCTCTGCTGACAAAACCAACCCTCGACCCTTACGATTTAAAGAACTACCGCCCAGTTTCTAATATCTCGTTCATAAAAATATAAAAAGATCCTTTAAAAAGTTGTTCTAACCCTATTTGCGTATCATCTGAACTCAAACAGCCCTTTTAGCAATATACAGGCTGTATATCGCCCTTGTTCATTAGTACTTTCAAGACTGGACTATTGTAACTCAGTTTTGTCTGATTCGTCTCAATATCTACTCAAGAAACTTCAAAACACTGCTGCATGGATCATACTTAAAGTACCACGATCAGAGCATACCTACCCGCTGTGCTGTATCCTACACATGCTATCCATTCGATCTAGAATCAAACACAAAATTTGTTCTACGTGCTATGTTTCACTGACGGACTCCAGTCCAACATACCTATATGGCCTCACCCATGTGTACACACCAGCACGATAGTTACGCTACTCTTCTGACAGTCATATTCTCATTATTCCCACTATGAAAACGAAGTTATATGAATAATATTCATTTGCATACCAGCATACATATAAGCAATGTGGAACGAACTGCTCATTGAAATTAGACACAAAGACACAGTGATCCCTTTCAAGAGAGCTCTTAAAACTCACCTTTCGACTGCAGGAACAAAACTGAAAGACCTAATAATGTTTCCTACCTTAAATATTGCCAGTTTAATTCTGTTTTTGTAGTTATATCATTATAGGAGTTGTGAAGCGCTTAGAGCTTCTAAAGATTAGGCGCTATACAATATCCTCGTTATTATTATTATTATTATTATTATTATTATTATTATTATTATTATTATTATTATTATTATTACGTGTTTGCCATGATGATATAGAAAATATATACCATCATACATTTACTTGCAAATACTATATTGAATGCCGTACATTATTAGTTCAAATTTAATTATTTGCCATAAACTTGCAACTACAAATTATTGTTATATGGATCATGTAATTTTAAAGAGAATATTCATATTCGCTTATTTAACTTGTTCCAAAAAGGTATTAAAGAGATTTTTTTAAAAAAGGTTCAGTAATTAAGGAGCAGGTTTCTCTGATCAATTAATTAAGTACTGCCATATTGATAAAGAATGATCCGATGATCTCCATTTGTAACCAGTGTATTAATTTACGTGTGTACCCACCCTTGTTCATTTTATGCCGTGTACATTCTCTCTCTCTCTCTCTCTCTCTCTCTCTCTCTCTCTCTCTCTCTCTCTCTCTCTCTCTCTCTCTCTCTCTCTCTCAATGCATGCAACCAGTACATGTATGAAGCTATTTATATACATTTCTTATCGATTATGGGAAAGGGCTTCGTCTAAGTTGCAGGAAGTTTATACAGTTTGTCAATATTTAGAACGATTACATATGTTTAAGCATTTAAACAGTGTAAAATATAGTTTGTTTTCTTTCCATCTACTTCTCTATAGACTGTATGCGGAGAACCCTACAATTTCTCATGCTTACAGACCATCGGCGGTCGCACAAAAGGTCATGGCGGGAGGGCTATAATCACCTTCCATGTTTTGGCCTACATCCGTAAAACTTCATAACTGACCAATACAATTTTGTCGCCACACCATCCCATTGTCTCTTTGACAGAGCCACTGTTGCGGAGAACTATCCAGCATGCAGATAAAGGCACTCGTTGAATTTTAAATGTCAAAGGCAATATGCATCTCTTTTCACTGCTCTTAAATTATGCAAATTAAGGAATTTTGTAAAAAGTTGTTTAAGGTCTTTAAAAAATATTGCGGTAGAGTATTTAAATGTATTTAAGTTTGCAAGAAACATTAACACAATTAATACAATGTCGAGTGAAAAGAATGTTTATACTTAATAAAAGTTCGGGCAGAGTATTTATACGGAAAATTTTATTCCTAGACAATGAAGAAAAGATGTGAGAAAAAATATAAAGAATACAAGGGGAAAATGCGCTCTTATTTAAAAAAAAATATGAGCTTTAGAAAAAAAGTTTTTAAAAAACTCATTAAATTGTTTTATTTTTTTTTAATTTAAAAGATAAAACATCCAACTTGAGTGCATTAGGAAAGTTCACGGAAAGGTAGGCACAGTCGGTGATCCATCGATCATCTATAAACGATGTTTATTTCAAAAGAATAAATTTTGCTTTTATACAATCCGAGTTAAAACATGTCGAAGCATAAAGAACATTTCAGACATCATTTTGAAAGAAACTGCAAATTTGTTTCTTCACAACATATTGTAATTAAATTAAGACATTTGAGACTTATATTGATAACTATAATACTGCTTATAAGTCGAATCCAGCTTGTAATGGTAAATATAATACCGTCTGTATTCGCTTATATGTCGAATCCAGCTTGTAATGGTAAATATAATGGTGCGCGGAAAAAAAGTCACAGGAAAAAAAGTCACGGAAAAAAGTCACAATTTCGGCTAGGAAAAAAAGTCATACTCTGCGGAAAAAAAGTCACAGTTTTGGGTAGGAAAAAAGTCACAGTTTTGGGTAGGACTAAATTATATTTCAGAGTAAATATATAAATTTTCATTTTTAAATTCACATAATAACGCATGATAATAGATTTTTGGTCATCGCACGAGGGTTATAGAAAAAAATCACAATGACTTTTTTTCCTGGATTCATACCGGTGCGCGGAAAAAAAAGTCAAATTTTCATTTTTAAATTCACATAATAATGCATGATAATAGATTTTTGGTCATCGCACGAGGGTTATAGAAAAAAATCACAATGACTTTTTTTCCTGGATTCATACCGGTGCGCGGAAAAAAAGTCAGGTTATATTCCAGGTTAAAAACGGGAATATAATACAAATTTTGGTACAGTACATACTATATTACTATAGAGAAAACTTTACATAAAAATCAAATAGATACATATCCCAAAAAATGTCAACCTAATGTGAACAAATAATGAAATAATGAAATAAACATTGTATTTGCTTCAATGAATACAATATGGAATAGATGAATATAGGTCTGAAGTAAGACACTAATTTGTTACATTGGCAGAACAAAAGATTTTTATGATGTAATGTCCCTTTGTAGCCTGGGATTGTTAAACAATTCAACATACTGGTTTCAGCCAAACGTTTAATGTTATTATAAGCTAGATAATTGTTCTATTGGATTTAGCTTTCATTACAAGTTGAAATTTTTCGGAGTGTATATATTTGAATTTTATTTAAAATTATCTCCATCGTAATATATTATTTATGGTTTCTAAATTTGTGTGATATTCTCACTTATTTTTATCCTATGACTTTTTTTCCTTTATGACTCGTTTTATACGTAACTACAAACTATATTTATAGCACTGTACATATCATGTTAATAATGGCCTTACTTTTGTGAAGCAGTTAACATTTTTTGTGAAATTTCATGAAACCATGCAACTCAAAATGTCTTCGACAAACAGATTTATGCAATTTTTGCTCACTAATTAAATGCCTAACATTAACATTTTGTCTTTTGGCCAAGAGATTTACACACAAGGAAACAAATATAATCGGACATATCGACCTTTCCAAAGATTTATGTCCTTCAAAAATTTGAAAAATAACAGAGACTTCATTTGCTGGTGACAGTACATTTGACAGACCTCATATGCCTATAATTGGGATAAATTTACTCTTTGTGCGTCAGGTCCGTTGGCGACATGGTTAATGATAGAATTTTCGTATGACTGATTGTTTCAAAAGGCAAGTAAAGTGAAAGCTTGTTCTTTGGCCCCACAAGATGTCTTATGTTTTTCCTATGTGTTTTAATTTGAAATTCAAAGCTCAACACCCAGCAAGTCAACCTTAACATCTGGTAAGCACTCTAACATACCGTCCAAACATTCTATTCATTATAATTACAATCTATATGCGTACATGTAATTCTTTGGTTGTGTATGTGTTTAGGAAACGAATACTATTACAACAAAGATAAAGACGCTATAAACACGGTGAATAAGAAAGATAATGGCGATATCTCTCATTTTATTATTCAAGCCATCTCTGGAATAAATGAACCAGAAGTCGACTCTGTATTGTTATACTTTAATGATGAATATAATCCAGAAACAGTGTTAGGTTTGTTCTTGTTCTGTCTTGTTTTCTCATTTCATGAAAAGCATCAAGACAATCGTCCGAGCTTGAATAAAACAAAACCAATGAAAGGATCTGAGTACAATAAAATTGTAATTACTCTATATCTGAGTTGTCTTGGTTTTGCATCAACCTGAGCAACTGATGGCACTTGACATCATCATCATCATCATCATCATCATCATCATCATCATCATCATCATCATCAGAAAGAATAATAGTAAAGTTAAACAATTGTTTTCTAACGGTTGAATGCATTATGAGACAAATTTATAAGACTTATGTGAGATATAAGTGGTTGATATGATACTGCCTCTTTTACCTAAACTGCAAGAAACATAATGGTTAAAAAAAAGAAGAAGAAATGAAACGTTTATGCCATTTATGTTTCGAGTTCAGTATAGATGACAATAGTACTCTAATGCGGTGGCTTTCATCAAAACTCGGCGAATGGTTGTAATGGGACATAGCAAATAGCATAGCAATCAGAACGGCTGGAAAATAGGTTGCACGTGCGAAGTTATGGAGATTTCTTTGATTCAGATCCTGGAACAAGTATGGGTCTCTGTGGTTACATTTATTGTTGCAATAACAGAGGTTAAAGGATTTTTGTTTTTCAAAGAAGCTTTCTAGCGTCGATCGAGTGCTGGTAGAAATTTTTATTCATTCTATTTAATTCATACACTTTTCATTTACTTCTCGGACAGGAGAAAAATAATAGCATGACGGCCTTTATACATATTTTTAAAGCCAATATATACAATGACGTTAAAATATTAGTCCTGTATTTGCCTCTCTGCTATCTAAGACTCATTTTGGACGTTATCTCCCATTAGCGGTGTAACAACCGCATAAGCGTGTGGGGTGTGGCGGGGTTTGTTATGCCGCCTCTGAGATAGATGTGCTAATATGGTAAGGTGGGGTGCTCCCAATATATTATTTAAATTACTATATAAGTCCCAACCAGGATCAATTTTGTAGGAAGTGAAATTAGTGATAGACATAAAGCTCTGAGCCCCTAATCAGCAATGCCGACAGTTAAATTTTTGAGTACACAAAGGTGAAATTCAAATAATTAATACACTTCAATTGTCAAATGATAACAATTCCTCAATCTGTCTTCTTCTTCTCGACCAAGTGATAGCCTATTGCATCATTTGATTTATAGTGTGAGAGAGCATTTCCACCTATCCTTGTTTGTTTTACTCATTTGTATTTCTCTTATCCCAAAAGTTCATTCTCTCCTTCCGACTCCTCCTAATTCCTTCTCCTCCATGACTGCTCCTTCTCCAATTTATCCGCCTCGACTTTCTGATTGGATGTAGTTTCGACCCTTTTCTATTCAACTTAGCAGGCAATGTCTCTGGGTCGTCTGTCAACGTGGTGAGATTTACGACACCAATAAGTGTTCCTTGTTCTTCAACAGAACTTTCAACGTCCACTTGCGACTTTTCACACCCAAACAAACCTGGGTTCTCATACCTTTACGAAGAGGATAAACTATAGCTGCGGTGTTTAACATGTATACGCTGACAGGGCAACACGACAAAGCGAATGCAAAGCAATTAATTTAATAGACAAGTTTCAGTTCTGGTTTGATATATCTCCTCTTGATATTGTTATGGTGGCGCTCAACAGTTTCGTATTTTGCATAGGGTTAGAATTTGAAGGAAAAATAATTTCTTTGGGTGTCCTCACTGGTTTAGTCCGAGTTTCCTCTGACCCTTGCCACGCCATTTTTTGATATTTGGACATTCATGTTGGGGTGTACGTCGTTGCTGAAATTTAACCTGGATCTGGCCATTTGCATTCTTATTCACATGACTACACAAATCTCGCAACCTACATGTTAATGACATCAGATGTCATATAGCCACGTGATATCAACAATACGCCATTGCTAGTGTTGCTGTAGGAAAACAAATCCAATATAAATATGAACATCAGGTAATTTTTGTTTAGAATAATGAAGAAACATAAATTTCCCAAACTATTTATTGCGAAAACAACGAGCAAAAAATGTAAAATAAATGTAAATGTTGCAGCAATTTAAAGAAAAAAGATTTATTACGCAGAGAGCACGGCAAGGTGTGGAAGTCACGTGCTACAAACAAACACATCGCTGACACGTGCTCTGTACTTTTTGAAAATAGTTTTCTCCACCAGTCTCCGATACTGGCATGTTTCTGGTCGGTGTTCACATAATCAATATGTTGAGAATTATGTGTGCATTATATTTATTTATGAATATTAAGTGGCTACTATATAATATGTCCAAATTATATGAACAACAACTTTGGAAATTTGTTTATTGTCGATGCCACTTGACTGTATGACCTTTGATGCTATTGACATGTAGATTGCGAGATTTGTAGTCACGTGACTACGCTGTACTTTTGTCTCGTCTGTCAGCGGATTAAAGACATAACGTATCCTATGTCCACGACTTTTGAGAACATAAATCATATTCTTATCGATTCCATGCAGGTATATCTCGATGAAAGATCGTTCAAGTTTGCTTGGCCGGCAAGAAAGCGGCTACCTCATGCCAACACCAAATGGTGTCGGAGAATTCCAACTTTTCGATAGGGAATGCGCTCTGACCCTACACCCAAATATAAAAAAATGGGGTGGCATGGGTCAGAGGAAACTCGGACTATCACGGGTTATATTGGTTATTTAAAAAGATCTCGTATATCTTAGGTAAGGTTCAAAGAACATTCAATTCCCTTTATTTTGGTGTATGATTGATTGGTGTAATATGGCTTAAAGAGTATCCAGCTTGGACTTTACACCAGATGAGCACCTTTCAAAAACTGCTAGCTCCGCTTGGTCATTTTCACCTCATGGAATTCAGAGGTAAATTGTATTTTTTTTTAAAGAACCGACAACATTTTTTACATTTTATATATCAAGTAATTTTTGCATTGGACTTTCAGAAGCTGGTATTGTCTAATTGGGCAAAATTAATTTTCCCTATTTTAGTAGGTGCTTAAGATAGTGTAATTCGGGCTGATATTTTTAGTATAATGGAGCAGTCTTTTTAGTAAGTAGTGTGCTTAGATCATGTACAATTTCCATAAGTACAATATCCAAAGAATGTCAGCCACATTACATCATAGTAGTATATAGGTATGTCAACATTCTCCACACAGTACATATTTCAAATGCAAAAAATTTCACCTTACATACATAACCCTCGTAAGTATAATAACTGGTGAGCGCCACCTATGTCTGCCATCTTTATAAACCAACCTTCCTTAGCTCTATATCAAGCAGATATAAAATAGGACTTATCCTTCATATGTTCGTTGTCAAATTTGAGCAAGAGGCCAAAGTAGGCGTCTTATCATTCACCTTTCGGATAACCAAATGAATATATATATATATATATATATATATATATATATATATATATATATATATATATATATATATATATGTGTGTGTGTGTGTGTGTGTGTGTGTGTGTGTGTGTGTGTGTGTTGATAACATTTGTTTCCATATTTTTCTATAGTTGTAATTTCATCTATATTTGATAGTAGTTCAACATCATTTGTCCTATATTTAAATATTTTTATATCAGGATGATTTGTCAAAATTCGGGGTGAGGGTAATACAATTGCTAATATATTTTTGCCTTTTTGACAATAACAGCCATACCTGACGGCATGTCGGGATCATTGGAATACATTTGTAAGGTTTTAAAGCAATGATGTTTTCTGTCAAATTATATTGAGCATATTGTGAGGGTTCGTTAGTGTGCTAGTTTTGGTAACAGCAGCCATGTTGGAGAACGGACCGGCATAATTTTAGCAGGTTTAAAAAATCTTTATCGCAGCATCATTTCTGCCAACTTTGGTAAATTTCTGCTGAGTGCTTTTTTTTCTTCGTTCTTTTGTATTTAGAAATTACTTAATTATTTTACTTTGGGTAATTGTTGTTATATTGTAACGCTAATTAACAAAAATTCAATTAAACTTTAATGTATTTAAGCCATAATGATTTCAATTAAATTTGGTCACATTTTTTGCTGAGTGATTTTGAGAAGTGGTTGCTTTTGCTAGGAATTTTTATTCAGTTTTTACTAACAACGGCCATATTCGATTGCTGAATGGCATCGGTTGTATAAATTTGAAAGGCCTTTAATCCACAATACTTTATGTCCAATTCGGCCAAATTGTTTTCAGTGGTTTTAAATAAGTCATTTTAATGTTTTCTATTGTTAGTAACGATGGTCCCATCTGATCATTGATCTGCATCATTTGTTTGTGCCATACTATCTTTTCAATTGGTTCAGATTTCTACTCAGTGGCTTTTGGTGAAAATTTGTTTAAATTCTTATCTATTTTCCGTAACAGTGGCCACATTTTATGAAGAATCGGCGTCATTTGCAAACTGGACGTTTACACCAGATAATTTTGTTGGTTTGATTTTGCAAAATGACTTTTAGCAAGAAGTCATTTCGTGATTGTTCGATTCAATAGTGCTACTTTGTCAGGGTATCTGCCAAATATGGGCAAATTCTGTTGAGAAGTTGCTCCGAATAAGCTCAAGACGATTCAACAGCATTGGTACTAAAATCTATTTTGCTTCTTAAAGTACAATATATGCAAAAAAAAAATCATGTTCTTTAAAATATACCGAGCTAAATTAACGAAATTACCGTTAAAACTAATGGAGTAAGAATATCCAAAAATGACCGATTGCATTGCCTCCCATGTGTGACGCATTACAAAAACAGAACGTTAAGTAAAACTACACGTTTGCAGATTGTGAGCAAAAACAGAAAGAAATGAATATTTTTCCTTGAATTTGTATTTTATTGCATTATCACTCGATTACAAAGGGGGACACGAGTGGCCGAGTGGTCTAAAGCGCTCGCCGTTATGGATCACTGCCATCTCACTTCTGTCTGCGTGGGTTCGAGTCTCGGGCTCAGCTAATATGCTAGTACGCGAGAAAGCTTGTCGGTATATTCTCGAGGGTCAGGGGTTCTTTCGGGGGTGGGGGTGGGGGGCTTCCTGTGTTCTTTCTCCACCATTAATACTGGCCAAAATGTATAGTCTGTCTTGGGCTGAAAAATGGCGTTAAACCCTATAACAACAACATAACGTCAACGATTACAAATAGCTATTATATCAACAACAACAAAAAAGGCAGAAAAAGAGATCTGAAATCATTTTTTGTCTTGGTATCTGGACTCTTGTTTTGCCCATTTATTTGCTATGGAAGGACGACGCGAAATATGTTGAAATTTTTTATGAAGCTTAATACATTTAACTAAATGATATTTATTGATTCTTCAGACAATTATGTTAATGGTCAAATGATCGATTGAATAATGTTCCGTTTGGTTTCTTGAAGCTTGCGTGTTTAAATGCAGCATAAAAGTTACTGGCTTTTCAACATGGTGACAATTTAACCCGATCAATTATTGCATAGGTCTTTTTTCATCCTCCACCCCACCCCAAGAAAATCCACAATGGTTAATATTATGTTTGCAGTAACTACTAACCTGGATGGGTCAGGAACTACAACGATCACAATCTGAAACCACTCTCTGTGTGCATTTAACTATGCATGTACGATATCGAGATGAAGATAAAGAATTGAAAGCTAGCTAGCTAGCTAGATAGATAGCTAACTAGCTAGCTAGATAGATAGATAGATTTCCTAGTTTGCCTAGCGGAAGCGCCGGCACTGCTTCAGAGACTGTTTATAGTGATGTCTAGCACTGTGGCATCATGCCGCAGAAATGTAAAATAATGTCCCACCCAGTCACATTATCCTGACATCAAACCGACCAATGCTGACACTAACTTCTTAATGCTGAGCGCCAAGCGAGGCAGCTGTAAGTACCATTTTTGTAAGTTTTTGGTATGACTCGACCGGTGATCGAAACCATGACCTCCCTCATCCGAGGCGGACGCTCTAACCACAATGCCACTGGAGCAGTACATTGGATGAGGATGGACTGTTCGGCTAGTGCCAGGATAATGCTACAGGGTGGTACATGATATGTCTGTAGCATTATGCTCCAGTGCTAGACATGACTATAAACTGCCACACTGCAGACATCTTACCAAAATGGCCAAACGTATTAAGGCTATGAATGTTTCTAAGTTACCAAACGTTCCTTGAAGAAAGATATATTTTTAAAAAATGCTCCCGACCAGATAGAAATAAACAAAACGTGCTCTAGTTTGTTTAAATATTACTGAATGCTATTCGTAATATTAGTAAGGAACTAAAAGGTATGGAGGTTAAAGAAAATCTTGGTTAAGACAACCCCTTCCTTCACACCACATAATGAAAAGGTCGATGCTCAGGCAGTGACATAATGTTTGTTACATAAATAAATCTTTTTTTGTTTTAAATTGCTTAGTTGCAAAATTTGGACAAGCGAGCCAAGATAAACCAGCACGGTCTACGTAAATCAGAATACATTTGGTAGTTTGTTGAAACACAAAGAGAACAACCGTGTCTAGCACATTTTCACTGAGGAGGCGGGAAACATAATTTTCCCAGTCCGTAAAGTGCAGCAGCAATAGCGTATCGAGTTCTAAAAATAGTTCAAGATGGCGTCCGACCATCTGGAGCTGCCGATAATGATCTGCGGAATCCCGCTCACTCTCGAGGCTGTTTGTGAGATAACAGGTTCCTTGGCTCAACTTATTTCCCTAACCACAGCAGCAAGTTGTTGTGCCAGATTGGCGTTTGCCCGTATGCTGCAAGGAAATCGACTGCAGTATTGGGGAGAAAATCTTTTTAGCAGCATACAATGTCATACATGTTTCTACGAATCAGAGCTAAATTTAGAGGTCAAAACGGTTTTGACAAATATTAAATAGCGTGAACTATCGCCTTAAAATCATGATTAGAATGATTAACTGTACTTCATCCAATAAAATACCCTACGAGAAGTATACTGTGTTAAAATTAGAAAGTGGAATATGGTGCGAATACATAACAATAATTGCAGGATTTATTTAATATTTAAAAAAAAAATTAAACTGAATCAATCACTTCTACAAATATTCTTTTCTGATACTACAATTTATTTAACCACAGAATCATGTAACGGTTTGAAAATTAGTTACAATGGATTTTTAAGAACAAGATTTGTGGGAAATTAACAAGTGACTGAAATTGTTTCTAACTAGAACACGTTTGGCACTGAAAATTATATTAGCATTCACAAAATACTAACATTTTAACCTTGCATACAAATAATACCAAGAACAAAACTTTACTAGAGGGAGATATGCTGTTAGTACACGAAGAGAAGAATATAATTACCAATTATTCAAACACTTGTCAAAAATATCGCAATAAATAAAATCGTCAATAAAAATAAGTCAAATACTTGAATGAATATGCATTTCTATAAGGAATCTGTGTAACTCATTGCAAAGAAACTATAGAAAATGGGGCATTTATCAAGTCAACATGACATGTGGTAACTGTTAATACTACACAACTAGATTTATCCAGCACTGTTCAATGTTATATTTTCTATTCAACATATGCAAGTCGCTTGATTGATGTACGCTATGTTTCTTAAGAAATAAAGAAATCGCTGCATAAAAGGTATTTATTGCATACATTAAAGAAGCAGATTTTTGTACTGCGGATTTGTTTACGGTTCAGCTTAAAATAACATCATAAGAGAAATTCAGATAAGATAAAAATCGGTACTAAAAATGTGTAATTATAGTTTCGTGAACTTTTTATGACATGTATTATAGACTATGTCGATTCATTGAGGACTGGGTCAAAATGAGATAAAAGACACCACAATCTCAGTTAAAAATGAAAATGAGATAAAAGACACCACAATCTCAGTTAAAAATGAAAAACACTTATTAATAGTTCCCCTTAAGAATTCTCATATTTCCTCTTTGAACATGATACACAAGTACACACACGAAGCAACATATGAAAATGATGTTTGTATGCAAATTATGTACTCGATAGTTTTTTAAAATTCCTTTTTGGTATAAAATTGACACTAAATACCATATAAATATGTTCCTTGAAATGAAAATTGCACAATACCCTACATGTACACCTTCGTCAATGTCGTTAATGAGTACCTGTCAAGATCGATGTCCCAATATTCCTCATGATATGTGGTGCTTGCATGATTGTTGTCACCAGTAGATACACAAAACCATGTTCAACCGATCTATTTTATTTATTAGACGTAAATTATCACAGACATAGAAGCTGACACTGAAATTATTCGCCAATCAGCGTATATTATCTTAATCACAAAGTCACAAACGAGACATAATTGATAAAGGGAATGAATGCTGTTTCTATTCAATTTTAATGTCTTCTCCTAGCCTTTCCTTCTGTTTGAATTGTCCGAGTGCAATTGTCAACGCACTCTGCAAACGACAACCCCGTTTTCTCGTCGTCCGTAAGGCAGGTCAATGCATTAATATAACTACAAGCAATTCGTAATATCGCTAATTTTGACAGTTTCTGATTATAGGAATACGAGGGCACAGCTCGCCTAAGACTGTCGAATGCTGCACTAATTGTATGTACTCTAGATCTCTCCCTGGCATTAGCTTCCACTCGCCTTTCCCTGGTCATATTTTTGTAATTTTTCCGGGGACGTTTCCCATCTTTAACTGAATCAGGTGAAAGTGACTCCTGAGAATTAGACTCCTTTTCGGAAAGGTCATGTCCATATTGTGATAAATCCCTGGGCCTTTGTGAATTTGTGGGATTAATTCCACTGGGTTCCGGCAATCTATGAACACCGTCACTTCCCGGAAAACTTCCTGGGATACCATTGTAATAAAAGTTCGGGATAAAACAATGTGGAGTCCTGAATCCCGGATAAATTAATATATTTTGATGCAACACATGTGCGTCATCTTTGTTACATCCAATAGGAGAGGAACAATCATCTGAGGCAGACTTTCCAACCGGAGAATCCGGTGGATTTTCCTGTGACCTATCCGAC
Source organism: Unio delphinus (assembly GCA_029339505.1). Lineage (NCBI taxonomy): Eukaryota > Metazoa > Mollusca > Bivalvia > Unionida > Unionidae > Unio > Unio delphinus. The sequence goes on from JAQISU010000026.1 coordinate 5,392,591, forward strand.
AGACTTTCATCACTTTTAACACTATCTGAACATGCACTTCCAGGGCTGTCCGGACAGAAACGTTTAATGCTAAAGTCTGTCCTCTTTTTCGGTTCACTCAATTTTCTTTTATTTTTCCGTGGTGTGTCCAGAGGGGAATGGTCGAAATCCCTCCCATAATCCTCTCTGGTAGGGGAAGGGAGCGAATCCTCCGGGGAGGGCACGCTGTATTCACAGGTGGATGTTAACACTGACATATCCCACAGCGAAATAAATACTTGCTCTAAGTGTTAGTAGTGATTGTGAAGGGCTTAGCGCGAACGTGTTTACATTGGCAGGCCGCGCCAAGTCGTCTGCCAGATGTTAAGTGTTAAAGAATTCCTCGGATGCGTGTTATTTATTGACTAATCTCATTCAGATGACTATCTTTCACACAAACAATTGAGGCCATACAAAAATAAGCCGCACCACCCGTTGACTCCGATCCATGTCACATGGTCCGGTCCCGTTCTACACGAATACTTGTAGCAGACGACAGAAAGATCTACTCACTAATGTAAATAATTGGAATATGAAAACTGGAAAGCAAGCGATTTTTTTTATATCCATTTATAGGGCCCCACATTAGCGAGAGCACCAGGTGGTGAAGTGAAGGCTTTCCACTCGTTCTTAACAAATTCAATATGTGATTGTTCACACACTGCAACACACGGGACGGTCTACTATAAAATAAAGGGGTGTCACAGTAGTGTAACCAGTCCTTCAGATAACACGTTAGCTATGGAAATTAAACGTTTAAACATATAAAGTATTAAAAGTAACACAATTATAGATTGATTTATACATGTATCAGCCATTTGGCCTCTTTATGAAATGTGACCGCGTTTTTGTGATTTATAGTACCACAGTGTTCTCATTATTTTGATACCTTTCCCGAATTATACACCATTTTGCATTAAATTACAACTATTTTATTATTGTTTTCTACATGAAATGTTAACAAGAAGAAACGTTTTGGGGAGCTTTCTTTATCAAATACTATATATATATATATATATATATATATATATATATATCTGTGTGTGTGTGTGTGTGTGTGTTCTCCAAAAACAATATTCCGTTGAACCTAAATCCAAGTTCATGTCCTTTTACTTCATTAAATTGTAAGCTGCAAGCACAACGTAATTAAGACAGTGCGTCGCCAGCTATGGGTCGCCGCCAAATTATGATCTGTTATTAACATTAATACCGCCTTCAGATTTCAGGTCTAGCATGTACCTATATAAAACCGCTGCAACAAACCGCCTCGGCAAGTGTAACAATCAAATTAGCCGAATTACGACCTGCAAGTGTAAGAATTTAATAATGAGCTAGTTTTTAAAATAGAAAAGGAGAAGAAGAAAAAAATAATAATCTTCCTCTCTACTGCTAGATAACGGTTTTCAGTTCTAAAGATTTGCTGTTGAGTAGTATACAAACCAATCGATTTATCAAACCACCCGACGATCTCCCAGTTCGAGGCGCCTTTTTATCGCTATAAGCTTTGATCCTATCTCGAAAGGGTGAATATACCTGGCGGTTACTCGTCACGGTTAACGTTTAATAAGTACCTTTTAAATCCAATATTGCCTCTGGTTTCTTGTCTTCACCCAATTCACACCTCCTTCCTATAAAATCTGTTGACCGCGCACGGCGCCGCACTGTCTGCATACCTGTTGGTAGACAGAAGTGCACAATGCGGCTTGTTTATTCTGGGGGGCTCACAATGCGGACAAAACCCTCTTCGAGTAGAGATTACGTTAGCGAAAATATTTCTCAATAATTATTCTGATCAGAAAACCACTCAATACATCTTAAGTAAACTAATCACCTGTTCTATCTTTAACAGTTTTTGTGAACATTTAAGCATTTTCATAAATCTCCCCTTGACAGCCCTCCGGATTTAATCATGTTTTATGGAGTTGTCGCCAGGTGTGAATCTCGTAGGTGAAAGAGGATCAGCGATCTTAAATACCGACCTCCGTCGCCTAATGTGATTGTACTTCATGAAAAGTTGTATTCACTTCTTAGGTTTTTACATCTAGACCGCACACTGGTTTTCACATTTGGGCACTATTTTAAGTTAGCCTTTTTTTAAATTTTAAAATCAAATTATACTTTTCACGTTTTTTGTAAGAAATACAACAAAATGAAATTGTGATAAAATACATATCTTTTTTGAAGATGAATATTTTTTAAAAGTCAATGATTTATCCAGCATTAAAGATGAATTTAATACAAGATAAAAGCTAATTCATCTGTTTAAGTATGTGTGTGTGTGTGTGTGTGTGTGTGTGTGTGTGTTACAGAAGTTGAACCTAGATTGCACAAATGGGAGGTTATGACGGTAACAAAGTATAGGACACCCGATTTTTCCATTAATTACCTCCACAGCCTTTAATTCCTATTTAAGGAGTATTTGTCGTTCCCAGTTTTTGAAGTCTGCGATGAAGTAGTAATTTTATTTATGGAGTTCCATATTCCGAAAATTCTTTATCTTGTCAGATCAGAATAAGATTAAATCTTCTTTCATATCGCTACTGTTTCTACATTGTGGTAGTTCATAGTGATGCCTAGCAAAGAAGCATCATGCCGCAGAAATGTAGCATGATGTCTCCCACCCAGTCAAATTATCCTGACACGAGACAGACTGGTTTCAACACAAACCCATTAAAGTTCAGCGGGATTTGAACCCGCTACCTTCTGCATCCGAGGCCAATGCTCTAACCGGCCACCGGAGCGGTTGTTATCTTTTGCAAAATCGCACAATAACAACATCGCAATATGTGGCTCACGCGTGTGGTCAATCTAAAATGTATGTATGTATGTATGTATGTATGTATGTATGTATGTATGTATGTTGTTTGTGTTATTATTATTATTATTATTATTATTATTATTATTATTATTATTATATAGAAATGCTTCAAATTTACATTGATCATACGTGTCGGGTAAACAAAATGCACATTTGTGAAGTAAACAAGTAAATTAGATTGTGGGTACAAAAAACTAGAAACTTATCTGGGTGTTCCTTAAATTTGAATGCGCAAACAAAAATAACTTTATGTACATGTTTGCAATAGTTCTCATCAGACACTTTTATGGTCTGATTCTTTCTGATGTTTTGTTCGATATTTTTTAAAATGAGATTGATCAGTCATTATTTTCATTGACAAAATTATTTAAAATTTACAAATGCACTGATAAGACCTGTATGCTTTGAATTACAGTCTCAAAAACATGCGATTTTCTTAGTTAATAAAAGAGCCTGGTACTAATACTAGTATTTTGGGTGTTGGAGGAGTTTCGGAGAGCCAAATTGTCTGCATGGGCACCTTTAAACATATTTTGCCTTACATCCGTAAAACAATAGCTGACCACTACATGTTTACCCCCCCCCCACACACACACACACACACACACTCATAATTCTGTGGGCGCCCTTGATTGTCTGTCTAGTAAACTGCATATTACCAGAGATTTTTAGATTCTGTACTTGAATATATAAGATTTTTTATGTCTCAAGAGGGGAATTACTGGAAGAAGATGAAAGATAATTGATGTTCAGCTGCCGTCATTACACTGCAACAGTTACATAGCACGAACATGATTTTCCCTCATTTGCAAGCTTTGCCTTTGTAAATGCTGTGCAGTATGGATAAAGGATGAGCTTGCCTACACCAAGAGAGTCGATTACGCTGCCATATCAGGGGTCCTTCTCGCCTCGATACTTGATCTTGATATAGTACAATATCGACAGCCACCTGTGCGCTGCATTACGACATATAATCAATATTACCGTTCGCGCCGCGGTGAGAGACTACAGCCTCTGTCAAAATTACGTTTGCTCAACGCTAAAAGCCGACTGGAACAATTAGGCAGGATATTAAAGAATAAATCAAAAAAGGTCCATAACGGACTTTCATTTGTTAGGAGCAGGAAAACCAATTTTTTAATGAACTCTTAAGACTTTTTAAAAAATCCAATTTATAAGCCATTTTTAAACATTATTATTAGTGTCATGTTTATATAATTGACTTGAAGCTCCAAAAATTATTACAAGGGCGGATTTTGGAATATAGGAATATAGTTAGCAACTTGGCATAGTTGTGGGGGGGGGGGGGGCATGTAGGCAAGGTGTATGTGGGATGGAAACCCTGGTGGTAGCCCAGGATGTCAAACCGCAGAAAGTTGATGCATTTTAAGCGTTTACAGGGGATTGATTTTAACAATATAACAGTTCATGGATACCCGCTTATAGGGGTAAGTGGGGGGGGGGAAGAAGGGATGAGAGGGGGCACTAGCCCCACACCTACCCCTGGTTTCACCACTCAACATGTTTTGACTTACATATGTAAAACTTAATAGCTGACCACTTCACGTTTGCCCAACCCCAAAAATAATCCTGCGGGCGCCCCTGTAAACTGTAACGAAAGTTTGTGGAATCGTCCCAGTAGCTTCACGTTCATTTTTTTCTTGTTTCTTTTGATGTTATTTTGGGAGGGGGCTAGGGGCGGGGTATGTCAACCAAAGCTTTGTTCTCTGTTTCGTTCCGTCTCGGGATCTTCGGATTTTTGTATTTTTGTTATAAACAAAATTTTAAATCCTACAGGTTTCAGCTTCAGTTTTCAGCTTGAGTTTATGATAGTACATTTGATTGGATCAACGTATTTTCATCAATCAATCAACACTCCTGATATGTATGTATTAAAAGATTTTCTCTTTTTTTTTGCATTAATTTACATTACAACATTTTCATCTTTGTATTTATCGTGTTTAGTCCTTTCTTCTATATGATTCTAACATCTCAATCGCCTTTTCTTCTTGCGCTTCCTATCCCCAGATCGTGGTGATGGCACCTTTGTAATGTTACACCAGCTTCCCAACCCCACTCCAGTGAATCACCCCAGGCCTGCAAATGACGTCACTAAGGTTGGTGTCACTCTGTGCGGTAACTCATGGTGTCAACCCCACGGACCTCCTTCCGTAATAGACCATATAGAATCCCTAGTAATCACATTTTGATATCCCAAAATCGCCTCCAAACCTATATCATGAAAAAACAACAGCAAAGCGAGAAAAAATGGCCGAGGCCCAGAAAATCACAAATGACTTACAGAAGTATTTGAAATACGGAGAATGGAAACGGAGGAAGGAGCATGCATTCAATGTAGATATAAGAAAGGTACTCAAATCCTAGAATTCCAAGGTACACAAAAAAAAATATCAGGGACAGCAGCAGTGCTGGTATCTCTAAAACTCATGGACCCAGAAATACTACGAAAAATTTACCCCATTAACATACATGGATAAAACAGTTATGAGATAAAATCACGAGGTAACTCACCAGCAATATCGTACGGAGAGATAACCATCAGCGGAGAAAGAGTAATAGTAAAAAAGGCAGAACCATTTCTAAAGAAAATCAAAAAACAGACGTTGGAAATACACTTAAATGACATACCTTTGGATATATCACTAGAAGAATACGGTCCTATGGTTTGAGGAAGAAAAATCAAAAGAAAAGTCGGGGAATCCACACTCGGAATAGTTCCAGGTTTTTAAATATATAATGGAACTCGCATACTGGAAAACGAAAAAAAAAACAAGCTCAAATCAATAAAAAGAGCATTTTACCTACATGGCTTTTTAACCAAATCTTGGTATAACGGATGCATCTACCATATGACTTGCAATAGATATGGAGAAACGGGCCACACGCCACATAAATGCCCACAAATCAAGGAAGAAATCGTAACTATCACAAATCATGAACATCTAGATACACAGCACCGTAAACAACACACAACAATGGGAGAACAAAGACTGACGCAGACACAGAAGCAGACGCACAAAAAAGAGGAAATAGTATATAACAATAAAGGGAAGAGAAAGGAAACGAAACAGCAAAAGAAACAGCAAGGAAAGAAGACGAAACCAAATGTAAATACCTCGATGGACAATAACAGTCTAGAAGACCACTAAACGAGAAACAGGCGAAAGGCATTACTGTTTTAGCATGAAGAGAAGAACAATGAGACTGTAAATAAGAAAAAGAATAAGAATCAGAAACTAGTACAACCACAACAACAACACCAAGCGGGAGAGGAAAAAACACCAAAACTGAAGGACAATAATAAAGCTCCAGAGGAAGACCAAAGTAGTAGAAAGAAAATGGAAAAGAAACAAAAGGGAAACGAGAAAGAAGAACCAGAAACTGAAATAATAGAAAACATGACAGGCGGAATAAATATTTATGCGAGATATAGAAAACAGAAGAAGGGGAAAAAAGAAGGAGAAAAAGTGAAGAAGACCAGAGAATGATGGAAGATAGCCTGTACAACGATGAATCCCTAGAAGAAGCAGTATCTTATAACTGAAATATAAAATAAATAAAAAAATTTAAAAAAATAATTTTAAAACATAAAAGTTATCAATCTATAACATGCATACCAAAAATATTAATCTATAATATGTATACAAAATCTATAACTTGCATACAAAAAAATAGGGCAGGAGGGCCTCTCCATATTGTTCTGAGAAGATCAACGGGGAAAGCACCCTTCCACCCCCCACCCCCCCAAAAAAAGTTTAACATTACTGGTTTCAATTGTTTACATTTCTACAAGGCTACTATTTAATAACCAAATGCAATTTACTGACACTCTTATCTTTACGTTTGTGAGGTCTTTCATCTAGCACAACGTCATTTCGGCATATATACCAGGTGTAGGTTATAACTGCCCCATCGTTTGTGACAGCCTACTTTTAAACACAATTTTTTAGTAAAAGACGCAATAGTTATTTACAATAACGACGAATTTGGGGATTTCAGGAATGGGATGTTAAAAGCAAAATTTAAGTAGAAACCTTTGATCTTTAAACCTTTGATCTTTTTACATTTGATCTTTAAAGAAAAACATCACTTTTACAATTATACAAAACAATTTTCTTAATATAAAACATATACAGAAGTTCGTGAATCGTTTCTCCGCTAGAGCCATGTTTTATAAGTTGCGAGTATTGACACTGCGCAGTTCAGGGTTTATTGGGGGTGGATTGAAGCTAAGTGTAAAATAAATTGAACTGAAGATGTAAATCGTGTAAATCTTTGTCCTTTATATAAGTAAACACTGCTTCATACAAGTGTTAACCTATATTCTATGTTTTAATTTTTTTTACAGGAACAAAACTGCTTAAACATTCAACGCAATATTGTCAAAGGATCCCGATTACGCCAGAGAAAACGGTCTTCCGTTATTACAATTCACTGACCTCCGAACATTTTATTTTACAAACATTCCTTATCTCAACATGACTTGTGCGAGAAGTTTACCTACCGTATTCTTTAATATTGTTCAAAGCAGTGCTGTTGTTGTTTCTGTTGTTGTTGGATGGCGTTTATTGTCATTGGCATTATAGTACACAGTATTTGTAAAGGGCTGATTTCGATCAGTTCTTTCCGTCGCAATAATATTAAATTCACGCATTGATATCACACACAAAATAAAAATGAGATTGAGTTACAGATTCAGGGAAGGGTTTAGGCGCAAGTTATACAAGCTATACCTTAGGGCCCTTTAGTCTGAAGGAGGCCTCTCATAATTTTAGAATTCTTTTAAAATCTTATTCTCCGTTGATGCTCACCAAAAAGGGTACCTACAGCTTCCCATAGCTCAGGGACAAACCATGTCTAAATCCGCCCTGTTCAAACTATGACCATCCAGTCAAAATGACGTTAGAAAGAAAATTTCCTTGTGAGTGGTCGAACATTTCATTGGTGGTAACTCAGGTTTGAACAAGACAAAGTATAGACAAGTGATTCAACTAATATAGGCTATAGCAGTTGCCGTCGTCTTTTGCTCTATACAATGAGCTGTATCAGGATGCTGTCCTGTACAACAAAAAGCCTATTTGGCAAAACACCGTATAGCGGGGTCTGGCCAACTAAATAAACTACGGTAGGTATGTTGAGAAATACATACACCAGAGGTCGGCAATCTATTTTACATACAGTGCCACTTTTTCCCGAATTAATTACAAAATAAACGAGCGCGTGCCACCAATGGGTAACAGTTGAAATCGAGATTTTTCGCTGCCCTTCGCACCCTACGCAAAAATTCGTATCGTACGCGTGCAGTAGGTTGCCGACTCCTGACATTCACCAATAACCTTTTGTACCATTCGACTTTATCACACACACACACACACACACACACCATACATACATACATATACATATATATATATATATATATATATATATATATATATATATATATATATATATATATATATATAATGGCACTGAATTGATCAGTAGTGTGAATTTCTGGAATCTCTCTCTCTCTCTCTCTCTCTCTCTCTCTCTCTCTCTCTCTCTCTACAGTTATTTGTTATACATCATCAGTATAGAAAAAAAATGCGATAGAACTTCGACTTTTGTTAATCTCTTCAAATACATCTTACGTGCTTGCTTTGATTGCACAAATTCTCTGTGTGAATTTATTTCGTTTATGGCAAAATTATTTAAACGGTACCCTTACATTTTAAGTATAAACTTAATATAAAAAAAACAACAAACGACTGAGATGTGCACTAAACGCGAAGAAAATGTTATCAGAAAACCTTTTCAAAACAATTCATTCTTTTTCAGAATAATAAGTATTAAGAATAACGCTAATGTCTGAAATTTAAATTTGAAAATGTGAAGTGATATTGTCTGCAGTGCTTTTAACGACTTCTTCGAATGACGATCATTTTCCTTTTCTTGTATTTTTTTTTAAACATTAAAGTTTTATTTTAAGGGAGTACTTTTTCAGTTGTAATTTGCTATTTTTCCGTTAGAAGATTCATATTTAAATTTTCAAAAGACAACTTTATATTCCTCTCATCTGTCACCTTCATTTTCGAAAATCGGCTTGATGCACGCGCTGACTATACATCAATACTCATTCCCTGCATCGCTTATGCTCTATCGGTCTTCTTTCATTGACAGGTGCTATGTCAGGCATACATTGCAGATGCGCCCACTCAGGAAATCGGTAGCTTTTACTTTGTTTGCCGGGTTTTGTTTCAATTTATTTCGAGTGGCATTACCTTTAGAAAATTCATGCCACCAGATGTTTCTTTGATATCGACGATCTTAATATTTGGCCCGGTGCATATAATTGAGCTGCGTATTGTTCTCGCGCGGGTAAACACCTGGTGCCGTAATGAAAAGTACACAATGAGGATGGTGCTGATGGGATTTTCAAATCAACTGGGCGCACGTGATCTTATGCAGATGATGTTCTTTATGTGCAGCAACCATTTCGTTTACCGTATATTTAATAGTATTTGAGCCTGTTTGTTTTATTAAAATTATCGCTATTTTATCGCAATGGAAGACTCTCACATTGAACTTACGCCTTAACAAATGAATATATCACAAACTTTGCGTGGTAATTTTAGCGGTTTTATCAATTTGGAACCGAAATATTAGAAGCTTAGTCTATGTGAAAACTGTCAAAGTATGGTACTTCCAAAAAGAAGTTATGTCAACAACGAAGATTCTCTTAAGAGCTTTTTCAGGTAAATTGCCAAAACAGGTCTTCAGGGTTTAAATATAGCAATAATCAAGTTGTCTAATTTAGTTCAAACTGTGCATTATTTTCAAACAGTATTGAAATTACCAGCACTGTCCATAAAGGCATACAATGATTTGCATTGGTGTTTGTGTTTGTGTGCGTGTATGTTTGTGATTTCGATCTTTAGCATAACTTCTTTTTTCTCTTAATTCAGTCAAATCGCTACCATGTTTGCAGTGAGAGAGTTTATAGTAGTGTCTAGCACTGGGATATCATGTCGCAGACATGCATCATGATTTCCCACCCAGTCACATTATCCTGACACGAGGCCGAGCATTCCTAACACTAACCTCTGAGCTGTTATTTACCATTTTTATCCGTCTTGGGTATGAATCGGCTGTGGTTCGAACTTGCGACCTCCCGCTGGCGATAACTTTCTGCTACCATATGCAACCGGGAATAAATTCTCATCCTGCTCATGCAGTACCACTGCACCAAGATCCCTGTCCCTGTCAGAAGCGTCGGTACGTAAAACAAAGTCCTTTGTCACGTCCGATAGTGTCAATACGGCGTCTAACGTCAATCTATCTATACTGCCTTTTCTCTGAAGAAATTGCAGCTAGCGTAACCTGGCACTCTCCAGCATTCAAGACACAAAGCTCATGTTATGTTCAAATACTGTTTATTCTGTGCAAGAACTCTCATCGAAATTAGAGTGCACGTGCGTGTGCGTGATTGTGATGTGCGTTTGGTAAAAAGCTGCAGTAAATGGAAAATATAATCATTACAAAACATGAAATTAAAGAAACGTTTCACTAATGTATTAATGTTCATATCACAAATCAAATCTACGAGACATTAACAAAGTTACTCACACTGTGGTGGGCTTCAATTACAAAAAGAGCTGTGAAAGTACGCTCACTCTCCCGCCTAGACGTAACACAAACGAAAACAAAACGAAAACTGATATTCATGAAGAAGAGTTTAAAAAAGGGAGACAAATCTAAATGGTCACTTGACTGTTCTAACGGTAACAGCACACTCCCCGTCTGATATCTACCAGATATCACTATAAAGAGATAGACAAATGTACACTATAAGTGTAGAGTTCTTTTTTAGTCTTAACGTCACTGTCCAATCAAACAAAATCTAGATTATGGCTTAAGATCATATCATATTGCATAAAACAGGAAGGTGTAGATCATTTCTCAGTGGACTCCTCCGTTAATAACAGAATCATCTCGGTAATCGGTCTCGTGTAGATTGTCGGTTGGCCTTCCCTTGGAACACGAACTTCAGCTTTACGAACTCTGTCATCTCCGCCTGGAATCGAGTTCACTATCACGCCGACAGGCCATTCATTCCTACAAACGGTCTTGTCCTTCAAGAGTACAATGTCTCCTTGTTTAATGTTAGTCCGATCAATCTGCCACTTGCGTCTACTTTGCAATGTTTGGAGATATTCACGCCTCCAACGGTTCCAGAATATGTCATCAAAAGATTCTTTGTCTTTACGGAGTAGATGTGATGGGCCTAACACCCAAGGACTATCCTGTATACGTGCAGCTGGAATTGACCTGGTAGCATAGTCAGCCGGGTTCAAATCCGTTGAAATGTAGGTCCATTGTTCTGGTCTAGTGGATTTCCTGATGCGCTCCACTCTGTTGCTGACGTATACGTAGAATCGTCTCGTTTGGTTGTGTATATATCCTAGAACAACTTTGCTATCGGTGTAAAACCGCACTGAGTCCATTATAGTATCTAAGTGATCCGATATAGTCTCAAAAATTTCCACAGCCAGTACTGCTGCACAGAGCTCAAGGCGAGGAATAGTGTGTCCATGCTTAGGAGCAACTTTAGCTTTGCCTAGAACGAAACCAACTTGTTGACTACCATCGGCGGCTGTAGTTTTGAGGTAAGCTACTGCGGCGATAGCTTTTTCAGAAGCATCTGAAAATATGTGCAACTCATTTTTGACAGTAGTATTGAGTGACATAGACGAATATGTGCGTGGAATTTTTACATTTTCAAGAAGTTGTAACAAATCTCTCCAATCCTCCCATTCTGCTTGATGTTCAACAGGCAGAACTTCATCCCAATCTGTAGTTCCTGATATCAGATTCCTAAGAAAAACTTTCCTTGGATTGTAACAGGGGCAACAAAACCAATAGGATCAAACAGGCTGTTGACAGTAGACAAAATTCCTCGCCGTGTATAAGGTTTCTCTTCAGATGACACTTGAAATCTGAACGAATCTGATTTAAGATCCCAGGTCAGGCCTAGACTGCGCTGTAAGGGTAGTATTTCTTCACTAAGGTCTAGATCCTTCACGTCCTTAGCCAGATCGTCGGAAGGAAAGGCATTCATCACCTCATCACTGTTTGAAGCAATCTTGTGCAAACGTAGGTTGCCTTCAACGTTAAGAGCTCGCTGTGTTCTTTTCATTAGGTCAATAGCTTCTGCGCTTGTAGGGAGTGATGTAAGTCCATCATCCACATAGAAATTCCGTTGAACAAACTCTTTAACATCCACGCCAAAAACCCTTTCACTGTTCTGTGTCGTTCTCCTTAGTCCATACGTCGCGACAGCAGGAGACGGACTATTACCAAAGACGTTACGATACCAAAACAATCTAAGAAAATTTCTATGATCCTCTCTGACTAAGAAACAATGAAACATCTGTTGAATATCAGCTGTGACAGCAATAGGTCCCTTCCGAAAACGAAGAAGAATGCCCAAGAGGTTGTTAGTCATATCTGGTCCCGACAGTAAAACATTGTTCAACGAAACACCTTCGTATTTGGCAGATGAGTCGAACACGCCTCTTATCTGATCCGGTTTCTTAGGGTGGTAGACACCAAAGATAGGTAAGTACCAGCGCTCCTCGTCATCTTTTAAAGATGGGGCTAACTCTGCATGTCCACTATCAAAGATTCTTTGCATGAAAGTCACAAAATGTTGTTTTTTGACCGGATACCTTCGGAGACTGGTGTCTAATGTCTTAGCCCGTTTAATGGCTTGCGGTCTATTGTTCGGTAGTCTTTGTCTTGGTGTACGGAAAGGAAGGGGTGCAACCCAGTTTCCATGAGGGTCTTTGTAGAACTCCTCGTCCATTATCTTGAGAAATTCTTTATCCTCTATTGACATCCCAATTTTATCATCATTTTTTGTTCTCTCGAAAACAAAGGCACCAAGGTCACCTTCTGCATCCGCGAATGACGAAAAATACAATTTTATATTGTCGTCTGTACATACATTCCTGATGTGAGTTTCCTTTATCTTGAAACCATTAGGGTATGGTCTGAAGATAGACGTACGTCCTTTTCCTAACAGGTAAGTTTTATTGACATTAACGAAATCGGGTTTGTGTACTTTACCAAGACATGCTTCTCCTATTATCACCCAGCCAAGGCTAAGTCTCTGGGCATAGGGAGAGTTCCGTGGACCGATGCGCTGGTCATGAACGTGATGTGCTTCAGTCAAGTCTCTACCAATCAGTAGTAGTATAGACGAGCCAGCATCTAATGGTTGGATGTGTCTCGCAATATCGTTAAGATGTGGGTGGTGTTCCGCCACTTCTGGAGTGGGAATTTCTTCCCTAATATCTGGTATCTGATTACATTCAATTAACGTCGGAAGTTCCAATCTTGCACTTCCATTTAGTGCCTCTACAACGTATCCACTTGCTCTTCTACCATAAGTCACTACACAACCGGTGCACGAAGAAAGCGTGTATTCAACCTGTTTATCTTGTATGTCAAAAAGATTAAAAAAGTCTGACTTGGCTAATGACCTGTTACTTTGATCATCGAGGATAGCATACATCTTTATAGCCTTTGCTGGATGACCATCTGGATATACTCTAACAAGGACTGTTTTAGCACAAGATTTACCAACAAATCCTTCGCCACAAATTTGAGTACACTTAGATGTTACTCGTGGGGATGAGGAATCTGAAATCTCCTTCTCCCCGCCATGACTTATTGCGGGAGATTGAGATATAAGCTTCTCTGCTACAGCGGCGGTGACATGCAAAGCTGTAGGATGACGATCACTGCCACAGTCTGCGCACTGTGTTACTTCCTTGCATGCACGTAGTATATGCTTTGTTGATTCACAACATCTAAAACATATGCCGTTCTCTTTTAGAAGTTTCTTACGTTCTTCTAAAGGTTTGAGTTTGAAACCTCTACACTTGTTCAGAGAGTGGTTCGTTTTGTGTAATGGACATCGTTTGTCTGGTTCAACATCATTCACATCTGAATGTCGTGATATCTGTGTTTTCTTTGTCGAGATCATAGGTCTATTACCAGCGTTCCTAAAAGGGGTTTTCTCCTTTTTAGTAGGTGTGATGGTGCTGATTTCATATGCGAAACCGGGGTCATTCTTCACTTTGCTAATCTCACGGATAAATTCAGCAAAGAAGGAAAACGGTGGAAAAGAAACATTATGGTGTTTCTTGTAATTCACTGCTTGTGTAGTCCACCTTTCTTGAATGCCATAAGGAAGTTTATTCACTATGGGAAGCACACCAGAAGACGAGTCATAATAGCCCAAAAGTGACTGGTATCTTTTATCTTCCTTGGCAGACTCAATTTCAGATAGAATATCAGACAACTCGTAGAGTTTCTTATTGTCCTTATTAGTCAGCTTCGGAAAGTCGGCTAATTTAGTTTTTAAGGCCGCCTCAACCATTTCTGGGCTACCATATCTCTCATCCAGACGCTCCCAGATTCTTTGTAGTCCTCTAGAAGGGTTGTTCACATTTGATGCTCTGATGCTAAGTGCATGTTTGGAAGATTCAGGGCCTAACCATTTTACTAATACGTCTATTTCTTCGTTAGTGGTAACCTGTAACTCTCTCATAACACTGAGAAAACAGGCCTTCCAAACGGCATAAAATTCTGGTCGATCATTGTAGTTAGAAAGACGTGAAAGGAGCAAGTCTTTCTTCAGAAGAAAACGAGTCATCTCCGTACCGATAGACTGACTACTATATTCTTGTGGTTGAAGTGCTGCTGGAGCATAATCGACTTGTCCATTATTGGGGTGGTAGACGGGTGCATCAGCATTCAACACAGTAGGTCGATGTGCAGATAAAGAAGCGTTCTTATGCATCCCTGATTCGTGTACTTGGTCCAAGTCTAAGCTTACACTAGATACACATTCTTGATCATAGTGGTTGACGCGCCCACAGGTCTGTATCACAGGTTGTGGTGTCGGTATGAAATTTGGGAACATAAGTGGTGTAGGTGTGTAACTGACACTGTGGTGTACGCCTTGTTTAACACCACACTCATCGTAATCAGGCTTGAAATGAGTATTTTCTGGCAGTTCTGTTTGTTGACTAACATAGTATCTAACACGTTCCATGGGTTCCTGTGGCTGAGAGACATCGAATTCACTTAGATTGGATTCACCACGGTCTTCACCAACCGACTGTAAAGCCTTTACTTCAGCTTCAGCTGCAGCAGCTTCCTTTTGATGTGCTAGAAGCTCCAGGTCAGCCTCCAGTTCTGCCTTTTTACGTACAGCTATCGCTTTAGACTCATCAAGAAATGCTTGCTGTTTACGTATCCCTGCTCCTTTCTCGGCGAATTCCACTCGTGCGCGTGCGGCGTCAGCTTTAGCACGCTTCCTAGCAAGCACAGAACTAATGTTGGATGTAGTCGAACCACTAGTTTTAGATTTTGCTGTGTGTATAGAGAAGTTAGAATGAAGAGAGCCGGATTCCAACGCATGTTGTTTGAAGGTGTGAAGTCATTTTAAGGTATTTTCGACTATCATTTTATATGCTTGCACTAACTTAAAATGAGTTTCCAATTCTTTAAGGCTCTCCTGTGTGCTTGTTTTTGACAAAAAATCAAGGTATTCTGTGGACAGAGTACAATATTTTTCATAGCATTTGACTAGATCATTTTCTATTTTGCGTAAGGAATTTATATCACTGGGGCGATCAGCGAATATTGCCAAAACATCTTCAATGTTCTTCCAAGCTTTCTCTAATTTGACATTATACTCGTCTCGGGTCGTCTCGTACATTTCCATGCCTTTGACAGTTAATGTTCTGATTCGCCTTTCGGTAGGCTGCGATGAAACTGCTTCAAGGTCTATAGATTTTGAATCAATTTAATCCATTTACACAGATAACAGAACTTTGGTAAATGGGAAAAAATAGAATTTGTATGATGTCAGAAAGTTATGCGACGAGAAGTTAATAACAAATCACAATAGTTTCCAAACGTGATGAATCCCGTAGAATATGTAGTAAACGTGTTATGTAGTTTGGACTGAATCACTGTTTCTTTCACATTATACAGACTAACAAATTAGCAAATTTGAATGAGTTCATCTCACAATTCAAATTCTTGGCGACTGTAGGTAAATGGTTGCCCTGGTCAGATCCCAGTTCAGTAGTACAAGTGAACTTTTATCCTTAATTTAAAAGGAAGATGTTTAGCTTTCTCAGCACATCAGAATATACTGTATAGGCGGCGACCGAATGTCAGCATCATGCGACTGTTGACGATTGTCCTGTGCCTGTAGTAATTCTCCGAATGTGTGTAAATGAAATGTGTAGCTATCTAGTGGTCTTGATGAACCAGTCAGCTGTAGCGCTATCCCTGGGAAGAATTTTTCATGAAGTTACTGGTCACAGTCTTTTTACTATACTGCCTTTTCTCTGAAAAAATTGCAGCTAGCGTAACCTGGCACTCTCCAGCATTCAAGACACAAAGCTCATGTTATGTTCAAATACTGTTTATTCTGTGCAAGAACTCTCATCGAAATTAGAGTGCACGTGCGTGTGCGTGATTGTGATGTGCGTTTGGTAAAAAGCTGCAATAAATGGAAAATATAATCATTACAAAACATGAAATTAAAGAAACGTTTCACTAATATATTAATGTTCATATCACAAATCAAATCTACGAGTCATTAACAAAGTTACTCACACTGTGGTGGGCTTCAATTACAAAAAGAGCTGTGAAAGTACGCTCACTCTCCCGCCTAGACGTAACACAAACGAAAACAAAACGAAAACTGATATTCATGAAGAAGAGTTTAAAAAAAGGGAGACAAATCTAAATGGTCACTTGACTGTTCTAACGGTAACAGCACACTATCTTTCAACGTCTGAAATGCTCTATCACTAGCGTCTGTCCAAATAATCTTAATCAGACATTCTTCTTTGTCAAGATAATAACCTGCCAGTCCTAAACGAGGATATCACTTCTGTTTTTGTAGTTGGAGGTGCAGTGTTCCGAAGTTGGTCGACTTTAGCACACTCTGGGGCTAATATATCTTCACTGATTGTGTGCCCTAGATAAGACAGTCTTTGAAATCCTATGTGACATTTTGATGGTTGGGAAGTGAGCCCTGCTTGTTTAAGTTGGTTGTTCCAGAACTTTTCTCTGTAAGATCACGTGTTCTTCCCAAGAAGGTGTCGCCAATAACAAATCGTCCATGAAATCCTCATAAAGGTTCTAGCACTTTCCTCATCATTCGGGTGAAAATGTTGAGTGCATTCTGGACCCAGAAAGGCATGACTACCCGTTGGTATGTCCCATCTGGTGTCACAAAGGCAAGGTTTGGACGGTCTTCCTTACGAACTAGAATTTCTCAATATCCCTTGGACAAGTCTATGTTAGAAAAATTTTTGACGTTGATACTCCGGCAAATATGGACACATGATCCAGTAAAATTTCGACCTGAAATTTTGTGATCTTGTTTAATTTCCGATAGTTGACAAAAACGCGGTGATCACCATCCTTCTTCTGGACCAAAGCAAACGGCAAACAATATGCAGATTCCGTTAGTTCAATGACCCATAAGTCGCGCATAGTTCTAATTTCGTCTCGTAAAGTTGCTAACTTCTCACGAGGTAATGGATATGGTTTCAGTTTCACAGGCGTTTCATCCAGCAACTTCAAACTTAATTCTTCCCAGTCTGTCATGCCTGGTCTTTCTGTCGAGACACTTGATTAGTCATGAAATATATCCGCAACCTCTTCACGTTGTTTTGACGTTAACGTTATGTCAAGGACGACGTCGAAGTAGGTCTCATCCGTAGCCAAATGACAACTATTAAGTACTTCCGCCACTCATATGTTGTCGTTGGGTTCTTCAGTCACCACTGTAACAAACACAAACTCACAGTCCTCCCATAAACTAGTTCGAAAGGTGAAAATCCGGCACTAGCTTGGGGTACTTCGCGGTACGCGAA
Source organism: Unio delphinus (assembly GCA_029339505.1). Lineage (NCBI taxonomy): Eukaryota > Metazoa > Mollusca > Bivalvia > Unionida > Unionidae > Unio > Unio delphinus. The sequence goes on from JAQISU010000026.1 coordinate 5,410,405, forward strand.
AATTATCGCTGGAAGGTATCGATCCCAGTCCTTGAGTCGACCTTCGCACAATTTGTTCTGCGCTTGTTTCAAAGTCCTACAGAAACGCTCTGCTTGACCATTGTACTGGTGATATGGGGTAGAAATCAGGTGCCCAATGGAAAGTAACCGGTTCACTTCTCCCATCACAGGGCTAACAAATTGTGTATCTTGGTCAGTTACGATCTATTCAGGAAAACTAACTCTGGAAACAACTAACAAAGCCTCAGCCACCGTAACTCTCTAGAAAGGTTCATCAATCAGAGGGGTGGTTCCTACAGGTACTTGGCGATGCGAAGCATTAGGTGCCACCCGTGTCACACAACAGACAAAACCTCATTACATCACAGTACACACCTGGCCAGTAGAATTATCTCACTAACCTATATCCCATCTTCGCCAAGCCCATGTGACAACCACGTGGACTCTACTGTACTAAGCCTATGCACTTCTATCTTAGATCGAGGTAAACTCATAGTTACTGCTTATACCTCTTGGATCCTTTTTGGGTGTATTGATTCAAGATACCATGTTTCAGCGCGAACTCTTACCTCACCTTTGGGAAGTTTTACACGAGCTTCTGCTTTGTATACCTGTGTATCTTGTTAAGGGTAGAATCTTCCTCTTAAAGTCTCCCTAGTTCACCAGGTAACAACTGTCTATAGGCGAAGGCGAGGAGATCAGCGGTTTCGACCCTGACCCTAGCTTTATAGACCTCGTCTCTACTAACCCTACGTGTACAGGAATGTGTACCTGTCACATGATTGGGCTGTGGCAACACCTAACTACATCATAAAATTACGTCGTGCGACAATCCTGACAAGCACGCTACTTGACTTCGCCCTTTCACATACGACAAATCAAGGGCAATGTAGACAACCGGAAGAGAATCTTTAGCAAACGGACTTCCACTGTATCATCTGTATAATCAGCAGGTTTCACAAATTTGATCCCCGCCAAGGATAGCTATAACCGGTGTCATGATACAGCACTGTAGCCTTCTGTCCATTTACCGAAGCTTTTTTTCTTCTGTATTCGACCACTGAACTGGTTTACACCTTCTACAAATGCCTGCATGTCACTGCATTTATTGTGGGACGATGTTTCTTGCAGTCTTTCAGAATATGACCAGGTTTGTTGCATCCATTGCATACAACTTCAGATTTCTTATCAAGGGTACCCTTATCTACCCTGTGGAATTTCCTGGGCCACGGAAATGATCACGGCTGGGGTTATCAGACCCTAGCTTCCCACCATTTTGACCATTTCGACTATGACGTGCCAACCTGTTAGCCGTCCTAAAATCAGTGACGCTGCGTCGATCCCTGCCACCCCAGGTGGTTGGAGGAGAGTATGCATTTTCATATCGCTCAGCCATCATAATAATGTCTTCTAAGGTCACGAAATCACGCTGTGCTAATAATACGACCAGGTCTTTCCGATACGTACTGAGAACGTGTTCTTTTAAGATCTCATCCGGTATGCCTTCGTAAGTGAGTTCAGTGCCTGCCATTTTAACCAAAGAGCACGCGCACGCGAAAAAGGAATTATGCGTGTGTCTCCGTTGTTCGCTTAGACGACTCTCTGAAAAGTTTGCAAACACTCTGAGCCGACAACTCGTAGTGCCTTAACAGCTCTTTTTTGAGAGCGCCGTAATCGTCTATTTCAGTCGGTGCCATATTATAATAGACATCCTTGGCAGCACCTTACAACAATGCACAGATATTAATGGCCCACTGGTGTTTGGTTGTATGATGGATTAAAGCTAATTCTGCAAACTGAGTTAAAAAGTTATTGATTTTGTATTTCAATATATGGAAGATACGTCTATCCTATGTTTTTTTTTTTTTGATTATGGGTTCTAAATGTTCACAATCCTTAGTCCCTCCATGGCTGACTCATGTTTATATCTCCCTGGCTCTTTCTTCGCTCTGCAATCTTTCTAAGTCGATTTCTCATTCTCTTTCTCTTACCTCGGTTTGTCTGATTCTTTCTTTTTCCTCAACTTGTTTAATTCTCTTTTTTTTCTTCGGCTTGTCTAATTCTTTCTTTGCCTCTTGCTATTTTTCACTGGGACTCCGCTCTATAAATTCTTCTAATTGGGTCCCTTTATAATCTAATTCGTCTTTACGAATATAATCTTTGACCAACTGCATATCAGTTGCCAACCTAGTCTATTCGATTCTATCACCAACCAATTTTCTTAGCTTATCTAATTACTAACAATAACTACTTTATAGGAAACATCTTCATTAAAAATACTTACCCGCAATCTATTCCATTAAAACGTCTTAACCTACGGACTTGCCTCATTCACTCTAAAGGGACTTACGAGCGGTTGGAAGTACCTATTTCTGATTTTCTCTCCGAATTCAGCTTGCTCGCACTAACAATGTTCAATTACTCCATCGGGACTTCTTTAATTATCTCTCCTCGCAAGGGTAACTAAAGGCAATATTTCTTTCTGAATTACTTGAATTCAGACAATGACCACCTATGAAAGCAGTGTCAGGTACGGAATTTTAATTTCTTACAATGTTAAATCATGCATTAAATAAATATCAAACAATGTCATGCACTAATTAAAGATTGCAAGATTTGCATAAATATTGACCGGACTTCTGTTTACTGACTACTCTCTCTCTCTCTCTCTCTCTCTCTCTCTCTCTCTCTCTCTCTCTCTCTCATTTTTTTGTAATGCTGTTAACTTTAGAACTTGCGCATCCAGCACTAAACCCTGTCTTTCTCGCAAGACATACACCTGGTCCCTTTTTTGTTTAACGAGGAAAGCATTATTTGTTCTAGGCTTCCTCGGAGTCAAACTATCAGAACATTTCGGACTAAAGAAATTCGATCAAGGTTTTCACTTTAAATTTGCATTACTTCCAATGTGTACGCCTTAATTTCACTCTGACCAATCATAAGCAGTAATTTCTATAAAAAAAAATCCTTAGAACAACATTTCTTCCGTCAGTCAGAATCTCTGAATTACATTTTATATCTTTCCCCTTTGAAGAATGACTGTTTGACATGGACTGGAAGTTCAGATGTCTCTTTCTCAGAACCATGCTATGATATCCGGTCTATTTCATTGAGCAGAAACACTGGCTCTTTGAACCGCTCGGATGGCATAGTAGTTAGAGCGTCCGCCGCGGCAGCGGATGGTCATGGGTTCGATACCCAGCCGAATCATACCAAAAAATTACAAAAATGGTACTAATAGCTGCCTCGCATGACGCTCAGCATTAAGAGGTTATTGTTATTACAGGTCGGCCTGATGTCAGGATAATGTGACTGGGTGGGACATCATGCTACATGTCTGCGGCATGATGCCCCAGTACTAGACATCATTATAAACTGCCTCACTGCAGACATAGTAGTGATATGACTGATTTTTTTTTTGAAGTTACGTTAAAAGTTCTAATCAAACAAATAAACAAACAAACTTTCTCTTTGAAGTTTTAACATTGACATGGAAACATTAAAACGAAAAGGTCAAATTAACCCTTTACAAAGACTCTCCCGGTCTAAATGTGATAAAATCTTAATGCTCAATGCATTCGACTTGAAAACTCAATGCTTATTCAAAATTCGACACTTCACACTATATGACATTTATATCTTCAATGATCTATTCTTCTAAATGATTCAAAAGTACGCTTACAGCTAATTCGTTCTTAGCCATCCTATAGTTTAAATTTGTAAACATATTGCGATAAATGTAATTTACCATCTCTTGCCATGCAGAAACGATAGCCATGATAACAAAGAAATAAACATATTGAAAATCATTTCCTGACAACAAAATAGAGATTAAAATTAAAAGTGCTTATCAACTCACTGCATAATTAGTAATGTCTAAAGCCTGTTGGGTACAAAAGAATTACGAATGATGAAAGGAAATGCCAAGACGAACTATTAAATTTTGAAAATGAAACATTTGGACGACAGGTAACAGTTATGACAAGAATTCCCACGAAATTATATTTTTCGCTTGCTCCACCGCGATATTTTACCTATAATTAGCAGAACGCTCCAAGAAAAAAAACTACTGTTATAGCGATAGCCACCATGAATGTTAAAATATTTTTAAAAAATTAAAATTTGCCCCTTAAATCGCACATAGATAATATTTTTGGAAATGATATCAAATTATATCAGCATGTTTTTACTCCTACACCATATTCAAGCTCCAGTGATGGGTATTTGTCAAATTTTCTCAGAGAAAATATCTTTGTAAGTCAAAATGAGGCATACATTAAAATATGTGAAGCCAAAGTTCTATTTTGTATTGATCATTCAAACTATTTATTAGGGGTCCAAGCAGTTAATTTATATGTTTATAATGGGGTGACTTCCTAAGTAACACATATATGCTTGTATAGCCTTTAGTAATTGTTAAAATGAAATGCAGGTTGAGGGGATAAAATATACCTTCCTCGTGTATATTTACCCTTGGATGTAAGAAAACAACAAAACATTGAAAGTTGAACACAAAATGCATTCAATTTTATTGTCCAATTTGGTTAAGATATTGATTAGTGAAGTGCGGCAGTAGCCTGTATGATGTTATGGGAATTCTAATGATCCATCTTAATTATGCTTTAATAATTACTAAAAATATTTGTGAACTGACACTCTAAAGATTGCATAAGATATATTCAACAGATAATTTGAGTTTAACTATGTACAACTAATCTTAACATGGTTACATATCCCACATGAACAAACATCCACATATTTTAGAATGTTTATCCACATATTTTAGAATGTTTGGGATCCAAAGTTCACATTCAGTATATCATATAGGCTGATATTGTACCTATAGTGAATCTGTAATGCAAAATTTCGGGTTGTGTGTACTAAAAGTATCCTAAAATGTTGTTTTCATCATCAATATGCCTATGTATGGTAACATATTTCAATTTAGTACCTAGACAGAGTGCGGCTTTGTAATATTATCTGATATATGATTCCATTGAACCAATGCGCTTAATAATTGGTAACAAACGCCCTTAAAAATACATTTTAAATGTTCAAACAGATCATTTGAATTATGTTTGCATATTTGATCATAATAAGTACATTGTATATGTCCCACATATGCAAATTTCCATTCTTGTTTACAAGTTTTGGGGATCAGAATTTCACATTTAATTCAAGATATAGGATGTATTGGTACCTGTAGTTGATTTGTGTGGCCGTATTTGGCTGTATTCTCTTGCAATATCCAGAATTATTATTTTCCTCATGAATACGATTGCTTGTAGTAATATATTTTATTTTATTACATTGCCGCTTGACTTTCCTGTATACTGATATGTACTGATGTTTGCACCAATGATCAAACTTCACCATCCCAACATTGCCTTAAGCCTTTATGATGCATAGTCTATCTGAATAGTTATTTAACCTGTAAATGACCAAATATGCTTCTAGAAACCTCATATACCTTTAGGTGGAATTTATTGCTTTAATACATGCCTATTACTTCACATTTCTGAGTGTCAAGTTTAATATTTTTTCCCATGCTTGCAACCTGAATGTTATTTGGAAATTACTGTACCTAACACATTTTAACTTCATTTACACACAGCTTACTGTTTTCTAGAATTAAGTTGTCACGGTATAGAAGAAACCAGATGGTATCATGGGCATGTTAAACCCTGAGGCTAGCATTTTTCGCCGGCAAAATGTCTGTGTCTTGCGAGGTAATTGACATAGCCATAAACTCAAGGCGCGCGGTTTATTTTTTGCCAAAGTCAGTTACGTAACCTTGTTCACAGATAAGTGGCGATTTTTTGTTGGAAAAAGGCATCGTCCGATTTTTATCGTAAACATCTTTGACATACGGTTGGGAGGGACGATGTCTGATCATTAGGAACCAACCTCCTTTAAATATATCATATTGAGAATCAAAATGTTAGTAGTGTTACAAATATTTGGCGGGACAAGGCAAATAAAGTACTCCGCGACCATTCGTAATGGCTGAATTATTCAGGGAATAATCAGAAAGCTTCGAAACAGCTTTTAAGGACCAGATGGAAGTACCCAGTGCAGTGGTCCGAGTCTCTAAAGACAAAAGAAAAGAAGTTGTAGGGACCAGAGGGAATTACCCCAGGTGTGGGCCGAGTCTCTGAGAGACAAAAGAGAGAAGGAAGGATATAGGGAGAAGTAGAAGGGATAACAGAGGGAGAGCAAGGAAAATAGAAGAAACATACAAGCAAGAAACATACAGATGAGTAAGACTCAGGACAGAAGGAAAAATTTCACACACTACTTCAAAGGATGAACTAGGCCGTCACTTGGTTGAGTGATTTGATTAGATGAATTGTATTTGAGAGATTAATGTTTAAATTATATTAAATTATTATTATTTAAAATTTCAATTTGTATATTCATTAATTTAACTGTCAACACCGCTGACTGGGGGCTTAGAGCTTTGCATCTCTCTATCACTACTTCAATTTCTGACAAAAACGAGTCAGGGTGGGTATTATATATTAATTTAAATAAATTGGAAACACACCACCCCTAAAAAAGAAGCAACTTAACCCTTTTACATACGGAAACATGTTATATCTTTTCAGGTGAATCCTGGAATCTGGAACAAAGTCTTAGAGTTGGATCAGCTTGGAAGCTCTCCAGTAGTCACCTGGTGATAGCAAGGTTTCATAAGGACATATGCAGTGTACTGCCATAAGTGAACATGATTAGTTTATATCACCACACTAATATATAGCACCTCAAAGACATGACTTAGGTATTCATGAGAGAGATTAGCACCATTGTTCAGTAAGGTGAAGCCTGCCTAGAAACTGTATTTTCCTATCCCATTGTCGTCTTTTGTAGGTATCGACATTGAAATGTTATGCAATTTTGCTATAAAACATGGTAGTGGTCCTATCAGAAGTTTACATCTGAGTGCGCTATTAGTTATACAAAAAAACTGCCTAAATACCTGACAGAATAAATATGGAACATAGCACCGGTCATTGCTTCCTTATTGTGTACACTTATATGCACCTGGACAGGTATATTGCGGTTTATTGCCAAAATCACTATGAGCCATGTTACTTCACATCTCCTGGGGAAAATGTTTTCAGTTATACAGACCCATAACTACCATTCGCTTTTAATATCTTTGATTGGTAAACTTTTCTCTCTAAAATTTTTCAAACTGTGTTTTCAAACTTTTATGAAAATTAAATTTTTCAATAAAATTTAGTTTATAAATTTAAATGTTTATTTCAATTTCCATTAAAATTTTAACGGATCAATATTTTTCAAGTTCAAACATATTATCAGACAGATCATATCTTGTAGGACAATTAGGAATTTAATACATTAAAAACGTTCCATAATTAAGGAAGATATAGCAAATTTAGTTTTGGTTTCTCAAGAGCACTTGGACCAACAGGTGCACCTTGTGGAACACCAGCATTACACACTTTCCGACATGTATCACATATCTGGTTTGCAAGGAAATTAAAAAAGACTTCAGGTATAAAGTTCAAATAGGTGTGGCATGATAATATAAAAGTTTTACTAAAATTTGCCCCAAAACGTTGGGCCTGTCAGAAATCACGTCACAATTATTATTTTCAGTTCAGTAACCCGCATTTCTAGCTTATTTCTAGAACATTTTTTACTCTCTTATTTTGGTGGTGATAGAAGAGTTATATTGATGCATTTTTGGTATGGATTTAAAGGTAATTGTTTATTCTTGAGAATATTAGGTCAGAGAGTGGTTGTCTGTGTGTATTTTGGTGACAGTGCACATTGAGTAATAAGGCCTTGGTGATGATCTGGAAGTGAAATCCGTGTTTTGTAAACGGCTGTTCTGTTTACAGTGCAGCCTTCTCAAAAATGCCGGTGAACCCTTGACAAGAACTTCACCGTGAAAATATATTTGGAGGTATTTTAGATTAACATATGATTTGTATTGATTGTCACACAGTTGAAAGGTCATTACTGAGAAATATATGTAGAGAACATACAGTAAAATTAATTGTGATATATGTCCAGATGCTGGGTGAGATGAAAAGGGAAATAACTCGCGTACAATCTTACATTGTCGATGCTTGCAACGCCAGAAAAGATCCCTTCTACCTCGTCTTTGCGATGTTTGATAGCAATTTAACACATGCTACTTCTCCTTCTGAACGTCAACATGTACATGCAATTTATCTAATCACGAGGCTGCCAGCAAGTATTGTCACACGTGCGACAGTTTTACATGGGTAACATTCGTGTCTACCTGTTTGTCCCGTAGAATCACTCACTAAATTTAATCTTGTATCATGGAGTACAAGACCAGTTGTTATGGACAGGACTAGGTCATATATAGGTACTGGGGGCTTGCAGGCAAATATGACACCTTTCAAACACTGACAATAACTCTATAGAAACGGTGAGCTGTCACTCGGAATTTCGTGCATGCAATGTAATGAAGTTCGGTTGTTTGTTTTTTCCTCGAAACTAAGCGTTTGTTCTACTTTGACAAAGTAATTATGACCATTGAACTTAAAGGTAAAAAAAGCTCTACTTTCATTTGCGCAGGATTAGTAGGAAATGAGCGCAAACTCACTCCTTCTAGTGTTGCATTGCTACAACCACCAACAATACACCGTTTTACCATTTATTTTCACACACGACTCAACTTGTTGAACGCAACTTTAATGAAAATTGGAAAGCTGTGTTCCTACCTGCGTCACTTCCGCTTTGCCTTATGGAAATTACCAAGCGCGAAATCAGCTAGGAGCGTTTTGTCTTCAACGATTAAAAAAAAATCCATGTTCTGTAGTCATTATTTGCATTAATGATGAGGTATATGACATAATACCAATACAAATCGCTTCGTGAAGTTTAAATTTATAATATAAACGAAAATTATGTGAGTGCACTCATAGACCTTTAAATGAATGTACTAGAGTGAATGAAAATATATTCCCCAAATGTTATTAGAATCTTAAAGATATGGCAGATTCATTTCAAAACATTCGCGTTTATGCTTCGGGTTACGAGAGACGCCATGATGGATATAGTGGTGATGTCCAGAAATCAAATATGGTCTATCGCCCATAAACTGGCCTATCGATTCGTTGTTGCAATAAAGTTTTAGAATTGTTAAACATAAAAACGTCACCCAGTACAATGATGTCACTATGGTAGAAAGTTATGAAAATGAATTCGGGTTATAAAGATAAAACAGGACATTGTTAAGCTGTGCAACAGGCTGTGAAACCCGACCATTTTTAACTACGGAAAAATAATTACTTAATTATTGATTGCTCAAAACGTTTTCATGATATTATGAGACAGTAGTATTTGTTGTTGTTGTTGTTGTTTGGGGATAAACGCCATTTCTTAACCAAGATAGGCTATGCATAGCGGCCAATATAACTGGTGGAGGAAGAATCCTGGAGGCCTCGTTAAGAACGACCTACCCATATTGGCCGAATCCGAGACTCGAACCCAAACGGAGAGAGGTGAGGTGGCAGTGATTGGTAAAAGTGAGTTTTTACGCCACATGGCCACCTGTCAATCGAACTATATAAATTTTATCTCAAAACTTATTAAAACCTGCCAAAACTCTGAGCTACTTGAAACCAATTGACGACATGTCACTTTATAAGCAACGTCACGCTACGGACCTCTTCTTTAAAAGGTGAAGAGCGTAAGAATATTGTGACATCATATGCATCAAAATAATTGACACTATTCCTTACAGGAGCGCTAAGAAAGAAGATTTTGCGATGTATGATATTTTTATGCATTTACATTTCTTAACACCGATTGGTCAGATGCAGACGATTTCCTATAAAAACAGATGTCGATGTCATAGAAGGAGATAGACCAATTAGATTAGAGAATTATTTTCGCTATATAATCCCTACATTTTATTCTCATCCAGAACTTTCCAATGTATTCGGATTCAAATAAATCTTATATTAATTAAAATTATCTTCCTAGACGGTCTGATATCTGGCATTTTTGTTAACGCTGAACTGTAAATACATCAACGTGTCATGGGTCACAGAATTAAACTCCGGGACAGAATTAGTGCCTGATTACTCTATGTTCACTGCTAAAATGTACATACAAGCAAAAACAACACATTACTTATTTTAATATTCTAAAGATTAAGCAATTACCAAGTTTTCTTATATCGATGCCAATGACCACCAACAGAAAAGAGGAGGGGGGGGGGGGGCAATAGATTGCGACTTCATATACGCGAACTGACCCTGAAGTAATAAGCGTGATAGGAATCCTGATAAGATCCATTACTTGAAGCGGATTTTTGTCATTTTCTTTTCATTATCCGCTGATCATCATTATCCCGTTAACTAACTATACACGCGTAAGAAGCAGTAAGCAAACATAAAATCATGGAAATAAAAAAGATTATTCCTGTGTACACTGTTCAACTGATAGCATGCGTGTCGGGAACACTACGGTGTATAGTCAACCTTTTTATTGAATAATGCTGTGAGACAGTTCAATTTCGTCGTGCACACTTTGCTATTTACCGCGTGCTTGCATAGTGCGTCGTAAGGTAGCTTCCGCATTGCACAGAGAACCCGTTTAAAGGGTCAATTCAAAACAAAAAAAAATGGAAATATTTGGAAATATAAATGAAGTAAATAAAATGAGACAACCCAACTCGAGGGTGGGTGGGTGGTACAATTAAGTTTTTTAAAATGTATAGACCCCCCCCCCCTCGAGCCCAGTTGTACTCACTTATAAATAATTAAATTTATGGAAAATTATACAAGAAAGGCAGACAGGTAAAAGATTAGGAATATATCTCGAATAAACAAATGTCACATCATTTATTCCGTCGGAATTCAAAATTCAACAAACAAACAAACTGTAACGTGGGTGCGCTGGCGGGTGATCAAAGTGTTATTAGTACAATATTGCACAAGGCCTGGTCAGAGGTATTGCGCATCTTGGAAACAACACTTGAAGACCGCCTCCCACTAATTGCCGTTTTCTAGAAGATGATCGCTACGGTGTAATCTGCCCGGTCAGTGAATATAGTAATCTGAGATGGTACTTTGAACAAGACAACACACGATCCCCCGTAAAGATAAAATATGAATTTAATTAAAAATACAATTAAGAAAAGAATGACACTGTGAATTACACTTTCTCTCTTTCTGAATACACTTAGTTCAGAAAAAAATACAAATGCCGAAGCTTTAAAATACTGGATACATTCATAAGAATTCAAACATTAATGAAAATAAATGAATTTAGCCATTAATACTGAGAGTAAATTTCATCAAGGAATCGAATGTTCATTTAACATTGGACTGTTGAATGATTCAACATGACCTTTTTCGTTGACTGGTTTTTCTTTCTTTTCCCTGCGTGCGTCCGTCTCCAGCTTGCCCTTTAATTGAACGGGAATTCCACACTGACTTCTTCCTTTTGACTTTCCGCTGATTCTCACTCTTGCCCAAAATAAACTATTGCTTTTGACTTCTCGCTGATTCTCACTCTTGCCAAGGTAAACTATTTTTCCTTTTGTGTTTTTGGCGTCTTACAAACGTTCCACATTCAGTTTAACTGGAACCACAATTAATTTTCGAACGTCTTTCTTTCAAAGACGTACGGAATCTTCTCCGGGATTGGAATCAATTATTCTGACCGTCTCTTGCAGACGTCTTCCTAGACTGTCTAACATCGTTTGATACGAACTATATATTTCCCGATTCTGGGTTTCGGCCCAACCCTCTGTCCTGTACATTTGACCAATCGGCATAAACGCTATTCTTACTGACCTTATGGAAACCGTCTCTCACGATGTCAAAAATGCCACTTAGGATCGAGATGTCACATTATCGTTTGTCTTAATCATTTTTGAAAGCTCTACGTGAGTAATCCCATAATTTTACGTGTCAAACACTCAGTCCGTTTCCACTTTAATTATTGTACCAAGCCTGACCAGGTTTAAGAAAACATTTTTTCCGTTCAACTCTAGTCCAAGACAGTTGATTGTCGGCTAGCCTACGAATTAATTACTGGATGTCACTGACGAAAAATTTGGCACCTGACATTACCCCCTTTCTAAGAGAAAAATCGGTATTTTTACTTCCCCAAATTTTTCGGTGATCTATACTGCTCCCATTACATGTCCTTAGGTGACCTATTCACTTCAGCCATTCCTAACCGACTTAAACAATCCGCTCCTACATTATCCCTACCTTTAATGTATCGCACTAGAATCTGATACTGTTGTAGAAACAGCGACCATCTCATTAATCTACCGTTGGTTAATTTCGCCTGGGCCAAATAAGCTAGTGGTTGATGATCTGTTTCTAAAGTAAACTTCCTACCATACAGATACCGTTGGAACTTAGTTATTCCAAATATAATTGCCAAACATTCTTTCTCCGACACTGAATAATTAATTTCTGCATTTGACAGTTTCCTACTTCCATAAGCAACTGGGAATAAGCTTCCCTCGTGTTCTTGCAGTAACACTGCCCCTAAACCTCTATCACAAGCATCTGTCCTCAAAACAAAATCCCGTGTCACGTCAGGTAACTTAACTATGGCGTCTGACGTCAGTCTGTCTTTTAGCGTCTGAAATGCGCGTTCACATGCGTCTGTCCATACTACTTTGGTCGGCGCTTTCTTCCGAGTCAAGTCAGTCAATGGACTTGCAATAGCACTAAAATTTGCCACATATCTCCTATAATATCCTGCCAAACCTAGAAAAGATCTAACATCAGTCTTAGTAGTTGGTCGTAATGCGTCCCTAAGTTGTTCGACCTTTGAACTCTCTGGTTTTAACGTGTCCTCGCTGAGGGTATGTCCTAGGTTGTCTAATTGTCTGAACCCTATATGGAACTTCGATGGTCGTGCGGTCAGTCCGGTTTGTCGTAGTCGTTCTAAGACTTTTTTCAGCAAAAGTATGTGTTCTTCCCATGTAGCTGTAGCTAATAAAAGATCGTCCATGAAGTTGGAAACTCCCATCCCCCGCAATGGTTCAAGGAATTTCCGCATCATACGGGTGAAGACACTGGGCGCGTTCTGCACCCCGAATGGCATGACCACCCACTGGTAAGTCCCATCTGGAGTTGCGAAGGCGAGTTTTGCTCTGTCTTCACTACGGACTGGAATTTGCCAGTATCCTTTGGACAGATCGATCTTAGAAAAATATTTAGCATGGGTTACTCCTGCGAAAATAGACTCAGGGTCAGGTAAAAGTTCTACCTGGAATTCTGTAATTCGGTTTAACTTTCGGTAGTCGACACAAAATCTGTGTGCCCCACCCTTCTTCTGTACCAGTACAACAGGAGAGCTATACGCCGACTCGCTTGGTTCGATGATACCCAAGTCTAACATAGTTTCAACTTCCTTACGGACCGCTTCTAACTTCGCGTATGGCAACGGATATGGTCTGAACTTTACTGGGTTATCGTTCAGCAGCATCAAAGAGAACTCCTCCCGCTCTGTCCTCCCCGGTCTCTCTGTTAAAACGCTCGAATATTATTGAAGTACCGACTCCACCTCTTTACGTTGGTCTGACGTTAACGTAACGTCAAGTGTGACGTCGACGTAGGTTTCCTCCCTCGTCAACGGACAACTAGGGAGTACTTCCGCCTGCCCTGCGTTGTCGTCGGATTCTTCCGTCATGACGGTAGCCACCACGAACTCCGTGGGTGGTTCTCGCACACGGTACCGCTTCAAAAGATTTACGTGGAACAACTTATCCTTATCCCCTACTCGGATACGGTAGTTTTGTCCACCTTTCTTCTCTGTTACAACAAATGGTCCCCTCCATGAGACTTGCAGCTTGTTGTGCTCCAATGGCAACAGCAACAACACCTTGTCACCCACCTCAAAGTGACGTTCCTTCGCCCTTTTGTTGTAATACTTGGCTTGACGTCCCCTTGCTTCGCAGAGATTTTCTTGAGCCAATTTACAAACTTCTTCTAGTTTGTTACGCAAGTCGACAACATATTGGTATGTTGTACGCACTTCTTCGGATGCTTGCTCATCCGTCCATAACTGTTTCAATACAGCCATGGGTCCCCTTACCGTCCGCCCATAAACTAATTCAAAAGGTGAAAACACCAAACTTGCCTGCGGTACTTCACGATACGCGAACAGTATCGCCGGAAGGTATCGATCCCAATCCCTAGGTCGACCTTCACATAGCTTCTTTAAAGCCTGTTTCAATGTCCCATTGAAACGTTCTACCAACCCATTACACTGCGGGTGGTACGGGGTAGTCGTCAGGTGTCTAATGGAGAGTAATCTATTTACCTCTTCCATCACCTGGCTCACGAACTGTGTCCCTTGGTCGGTCAGTATCTCGTCTGGAGCTCCGACTCTCGACCACACCCCTAACAAGGCCTCAGCCACCGTGACTGAGTCAATGTTCTTCAAGGCCACTGCCTCCGGGTACCGGGTAGCGTAATCTACGACCGTTAATATATACCGATTTCCACTTTCCGCCGCCGGCTTAATCGGACCTACTAAATCCATCGCCACTCTCGAGAAAGGTTCATCTATTAGTGGGGTGGTTCCTAGTGGCACTGGGCGATGGGAGGTTTTCGGTGCCACTCGCTGACACTTGTCACATGACAAACAAAACCTCCTCACATCATCATGCACACCTGGCCAATAAACTCCCTCACCAACCTATCTCTGGTCTTCGCCACGCCCATGTGGCTTCCGAGAAGACCCTCATGTGCTAACCTAAGCACTTCGTCGCGCTTCCCTACGGGTACCACAACTTGTTTAAACGTATCGACCCCTTTCTTGGCGTACCGATACAAAATACCGCGCTTTGTCGCGAACTTAACCTCGCCGTCTGGCAATTTCCGTACGGACCCGTCCGTCGCGTACCTACGTACCTTGTCAAGAGACACATCTTCCTTCTGAAGCCTCTCTAACTCACCAGGTACCAAAATGTCTATGGGCGAAGTCACGGATCTTAGCGGCTTCGACCCTGACCTTCGCTTCATAGCCCTCGTCTCCACTGACCCGACATGTATAGGGTTACACGTCATAGGGTTAGGTTGGGGCAACACATACCTACACCCTAATATTACGTCATGAGACAGTCCCGACAAACACGCTGCTTGAATTCGCCCTTTTACATATGGCGAATCAAGGTCTATGCTAACGACCGGAAGCGAATCCTTCGTCCTGTTAGCAAACTGTACTTCCACCGTCTCACCTGTATAATCTCCAGGTTTAACGTATCTACGGTCTACCAAGGCCGGGTAACTACAGCCGGTGTCATACAGCACCGTGGCTTCCTCACCATTTACCGTAGCTCTCGCTATATTCGTAGACTCCACTGTTTTCCTTTTCTTAACAGTATTCGGAGTTACCGAATTAACCGTTGTCGGACGATACTTTCTACAGTCCTTGACAACATGGCCTGGTTTATTACAGCCATAACACACTGGCTCACCTCTTCTACCCAAGGTATCCCTATCTACCCCTTGAGTCTTTCCCGACCCACGGAAATGTACTTGGCTGGGATTTCCGGCCCCTGGCCTCCCACCATTTTGACCATTTCGTCTATGGGTTGCCACCTCAGTGGTCTTTCTAAGCTCACCGATTCCAGGTCGGTCCCTACCATTCCAAGTAGTCGGACGCGCATGCGCGCTCTCATAGCGCTCGGCCATTATGCTTATCTCATCCAAAGTTGAGAATTCGCGCTCCGCCAAAAACACAATTAAATCTTTTCTGTAGGTACTTAACACGTGTTCCTTTAAAATCTCTTCGCGAATACCTTTGTACGTTAACGCGGTGCCAGACATTTTTATCCATTTATCAAAAGTCACGCGCACTCGACTGTGAAATTGCGCGTGTGTTTCGGTAGCCCTTTTTGACGATTCCCTAAAAAGTTTTCGGAACGTTTCCGCTGACAACTCATAGTGGCGAAGTAAAGCTTTCTTCAGAGTGTCATAATCGTCTATCTCGGCTGGGGTCATGTTGTGGTACACATCTTTCGCCGCCCCCTGTAAAAAGGCTGAAATATTGATGGCCCACTGGTCCTTGGGTATTTGATGAACCAGAGCCAACTTTTCAAACTGCGTCAAAAAGTTGTCAATTATTTCTTCCTTGTCATTAAACATCGGCATGGTTAACTGTATGGGTCGTCTGTCTTCCACGCGACTACTCGGGGTGTCCGGACGTACGTTCGATTCTTCACCCCTCCTGAACTCGGCTTCGAGCCTTAGTCTCTCCATGGCTAGTATATGCTCCCTTTCTCTTACCTTTTCTTCTGCTTGTAGTCGCGCGAGTTCCATTTCTTTCTCCCTCTCCTTCTCTCGTTCCATGGCTAATTGCTCTCGTTCTCTGGCTTTCTCTTCCTTGTGTTCTTTCAAACTTCTTTCCATAAATTCAGTTAGTTTTTCACCCTCATACCCAAGTTCGTCTTTTCCAATGGATTTAAATTCCTTTAGTAACTGTCTGTCTGTCGCCATTACGTATGTTTTGTCTTTCCCTTTTCTCTAGAACTATGTCCTTAACTGACCTACAATCAGGGATTTTCCCTACGAAAATAGTTTGACCTAAAATAACCTTATCTGCAGCGAGATGGACAGGCCGAATCAGCTGCAATTAATTGACCAGACCGAAATTTCAGCAACAGTGGGATACTGCTAACGATACGTGATTAATTGCTGTCTAAAATACAGTACTGCCCAAATAATCGGTTCTTGTCTCACGAGACTATTTAGGTAGTACCACTTTATAACGCTTAATTTCACACAGAAGGTATAAATCTCAAATTCTACAAACCACTTTTAACGTAAACAATTTGCATGCAAGTATACAAAATAGCAGACAATGTTTGATTCACTCAATTCCTCCTTAATAATAATAACAAATGTATGCCTTTGTTCAAAATACGCTCAGATACCTCAATCACAATGAAAACCTTCAGAATCCCAAGACGAGGCCCCACTTTGTAACGTGGGTGCGCTGGCGGGTGATCAAAGTGTTATTAGTACAATATTGCACAAGGCCTGGTCAGAGGTATTGCGCATCTTGGAAACAACACTTGAAGACCGCCTCCCACTAATTGGCGTTATCTAGAAGATGATCGCTACGGTGTAATCTGCCCGGTCAGTGAATATAGTAATCTGAGAATGTACTTTGAACAAGACAACACACGAGCCCCCGTAAAGATAAAATATGAATTTAATTAAAAATACAATTAAGAAAAGAATGACACTGTGAATTACACTTTCTCTCTTTCTGAATACACTTAGTTCAGAAAAAAATACAAATGCCGAAGCTTTAAAATACTGGATACATTCATAAGAATTCAAACATTAATGAAAATAAATGAAGTTAGCCATTAATACTGAGAGTAAATTTCATCAAGGAATCGAATGTTCATTTAACATTGGACTGTTGAATGATTCAACATGACCTTTTTCGTTGACTGGTTTTTCTTTCTTTTCCCTGCGTGCGTCCGTCTCCAGCTTGCCCTTTAATTGAACGGGAATTCCACACTGACTTCTTCCTTTTGACTTTCCGCTGATTCTCACTCTTGCCCAAAATAAACTATTGCTTTTGACTTCTCGCTGATCCTCACTCTTGCCAAGGTAAACTATTTTTCCTTTTGTGTTTTTGGCGTCTTACAAACGTTCCACATTCAGTTTAACTGGAACCACAATTAATTTTCGAACGTCTTTCTTTCAAAGACGTACGGAGTCTTCTCCGGGATTGGAATCAATTATTCTGACCGTCTCTTGCAGAAGTCTTCCTAGACTGTCTAACATCGTTTGATACGAACTATATATTTCCCGATTCTGGGTTTCGGCCCAACCCTCTGTCCTGTACATTTGACCAATCGGCATAAACGCTATTCTTACTGACCTTATGGAAACCGTCTCTCACGATGTCAAAAATGCCACTTAGGATCGAGATGTCACATTATCGTTTGTCTTGATCATTTTTGAAAGCTCTACGTGAGTAATCCCATAATTTTACGTGTCAAACACTCAGTCCGTTTCCACTTTAATTATTGTACCAAGCCTGACCAGGTTTAAGAAAACATTTTTTCCGTTCAACTCTAGTCCAAGACAGTTGATTGTCGGCTAGCCTACGAATTAATTACTGGATGTCACTGACGAAAAATTTGGCACCTGACACAAACAAAAATTAAATTTAAACTAAATGATTTTAAAGCAAATGATCATCTTGTGACAGGATCATACATAGGAAAATAAGAAATATATATATATGGATATATATATATATATATATATATATATATATATATATATATATATATATATATATATATATATATATATATATATCACAAAACAAATAGCACCAAACATACTAACACTCATGGGATATGGGGGACCTCTAGCCAAGGTCAACTAAGAAAAACTAGGGTTGGAATTTAGAGAACAGGTGAATAAAACCTACTCCAAAATCCAACCCTATAGAAACACTAAGTATATAAAAATACCTCATTTTGGAAAATAATTAGACATAAAAAAATTATCAACAATTTTTAGAAAGAGAGAAAGAAAAAAAACTCACTTAACAACATATCAGTGGGTTCACACCCACACAAAAAAAATTTTTTTTGGGGAGGAAAAGAGGTGGGGCATCTGTCTGGTGCTCTCCCCCCCCCCCCCCAACAAGTTTTAAGGTTTTATAAAATAAAAAAAAGTAAGGAAGAACTGTTATACTTTTTTTAAGTCCAAAAAACTCGTATGCAACATTCCTAATATAATAAAGATGACCATTAGGATCTCTCTAACGAATACGTAAATAAAGTATACAAAGTATCGAAATATGTTATATTACATGCCAAATGTGGCATAGAAAGTGAAATGAACCCGAATTTTATTCCAGTAGAAAGATGAAAACTGCTACAGATTTTCTTTAAGAGAGCGGTATTCAAAACACTTAATATTCGTATGCGCATACTTGTAGCTGTGCTCATTTAGTTATTCATTGATTTGTACGGCTGGCATATGTTATTTGTCAAAAGTGACACTAATTCTCGAATATACGTACATTTAAATGTCTTTATTAATATATAAATATTCAGGAATCGTATAATGACTCCGGATGTGTAATATCTAAACCTAATTATTATTCTAAGTGGTATATTTTAGTATTTCTGCATGAATTTGTTTTAAGTGCTTATGATGCAAGTTATAGGGACCAAAACAGTGATGTAACAAGCCAGGGGTTTAAATAAGTTAGTTCATAAAGGACTGACCATTTCATTCTTGCAGGGGTGGATGGTGGGAGTTATTTTCTTTCGAGTCAGGATATGTTTCGCTTTTATTTGAAGATAATTTTTAAAACCACTAAAATCAATGTAATGGATTGTTTTGAGCTATGTTGCTCAAAATCAGAGCAAGAACATTTTAAAGTTATCTTAGAGTCGGGACGGAAATTTCAGGTCCTAGAATCAGGGCGAAAATTTCGGGTCTTTCCTTTGCCCCTTCAATTAAATGGTCGGTCCATTAGTTCACAAGAACACCAAGTGAAAAAGACAATATCAAGTGCATTCCTTGAGTTAGTGATATGACTAAATTCATTAAGCTACGTTAAAACGTCAAATCACACACACACACACACACACACACACACACACACACACACACACTTGTTGGCTGATTTCACAATTTAATGTTTTCTGGTAGTTCACGTTGATTCAGTGCCGGATTAACAAAAAAACAGTGTAGGCACCGGCCTATGGGTCCCGCGCCTTATTGGGTTCCCGACAATACGGGAGATAATTTGCATTTGCCGGGGGAGGGGAGAGGGGAGATTCAACTGCCTATCAACTCCCCAGGGGCCTCCATAGGGTGTAATCCGGCACTCCATTGATTTATCAATACACAATTCTAAGCTAAGACCAGTAAAGTACTTCATGTTACGTAGCACGAAACAAGACCCAAACAGCTTATTCATATCTATAATTACTGTGAAGTGCCAAATTTTCGGTCGATCTATTAATAAACCATTAGTTGTGGCCAGATAGCCATTAGTTAGATTTAGGAGAGACATCGTGCAAGAACGGTGCCTGTAAAGGCTAGCCGACCGCTATACTAACTGACACGTCGTTTATACAGGAGCCAGTACTGACCGACGGCGACCTTGTAAAGGGTCATTTTATCATGAAAATGTCAGAATTGAGAAAATACAGAGATTCTGTTACTTAAAACCAAAGCGTGTCATATTGACCATGACGTAAGCGACTTTTAGAGGGAAGCGGGAGAAAATACATTTTATTCTCATTGGTTGCGGTTAAATAAGGAGTGTGTTTTACACGAGAAATCTTTAGAACATAATATCGCACTAGCTAGATTAGACTTTAGTCTTTAAAAATTCCTCTGCAAGAGAGGAAGGAGCAGCAGGATTTTTTTGTAAAGGGCTCCGAATGTTATTTGAGAGAAATACATTCGTATGTGAAATAACCGACCAGGGGAAAAACCCGCCAAAAACATCGGTTGAGTGACACGCAAAAACACAAGGTATTGTCTAAATTCCATGTTTATTGTTATGTAATTGATATAATGTCTGCTTCGTTTACAGGTCTGCATGATTTCGTTTGATACATTTGTATATTTGGTTTAATTGGATACACTTGTATAATAATGTGTTTTGTATTGCGAATCAGAATTCTTACCTAAAGTCTTATTTAAGAATGAAATAGTGTTAATTTATGTCGTAAAAACACTATGCTGAGTATGAATAATAAGTGTTACGTTAATTCTTGAAATTATCATATTGCTTGAATAATGATTGTGCTCTAAAAATTTAACGTATTGCATTAATTAATGATGTACAAGAATACATGTGAATTCAAAGAATTTTGATGTCATAGACAATTTAGCGATAGTGTATACGATTCAACGTCTCGCTTTGTAAGACGTTAATATATTAGGTCAAGGCAAAACGAATTAACAAATGGTTAAACTACATTTATTTGAGGACATGTGTAGTTAATTACTAGGCGTACAATTGTTATCACTGATAGAAATATCTGATTGTTCGAAACAGGAATAACGGAGTCTCAACTATTACCAGTATAACGAGAGACTTAGGTTGTTTTAATTTTCTTTTGGAAGGAAGAAAATTGTTTTTTTTTTGGAAGACGTGAAGACAGAAATAAAGACATACAAGTTGGAAAAGAATTGAGAGGTGTATACATTGATACAATAGACCAGTCCGGACTCAAGCGGAACATCCACGAGGGCAGATTACAGATAGAGAGAGGAACGGATTTCTAGGACAACATTGGATTGAGCAGTGTACGTGGTTCGAGGATAACAGGTTATGAAAATCGAACGAAGCATTGACTTCGATTGTGACACTCGATCCTATGATGATTTTTAAATATCAGTAAGAGAACGGCTAATTTGTTTAATTCAACTTCAAATATATTTGTAATTCGGTGAAAGTTTATTTCTAAACCGCGTGTATTCCTAATGAAAGGAAATTTCATTGTGTATGTATATTATTAAATTGTTTATTTATCTTTACTCGAACCGGGCAATTATACCGTGGGCGGTCATCTCTTAGATAACGAGTATCAGAGGGGAGTGGTTTATAGTGTTATTATTATATGTTGTGCAATACCCCTTGACAAATTGGGACGTAACACTTACCCGTTGACAAGTGGGGCTTATACAATACTATACGAGTAACGCTCATGACCCGCGAGGAACTGACAATTACTAAACACTTAAAAAGCGAGAATACTCGAAAAGATCCACATGTTAACAAATATGGCAGGAACCATTTTACGAAACGAAAACATGGGACCATTTTAAAACGATTTACGGCAACTTTTTCCGAAATTAATCCGTAGAGCCATTTTAAGAAGTTTAAATCATGGGTCCATTTTCCGAAACAGTGGGATCATTTAAAGAAACGAACCCTTGGGGCCATTTTATGAAACTAACTCATAGGTCCATGTTACAAAAGTAATCGATGGAACCACTTTAAGAACAAATCGAAAGGCCCATTGTACCAAATTAATCTTATGGGCCAAATCAAGAAACAAACTCACAATCAATGTACGAAACAAATCCAATGTACTAAATGTATTCGTGGTTTAATTTTATAAATCTAATGATGCTACTATAAAACCCTACAGTTTCAGATTGTGCATAGAGTTAGCTTCATGAAGAAAATAATTCCCAGATTTTTCTTAATGACTATTTAACATTAAAAGACCTTGCATATCTTAGGAACTGTTACAATAACTTTTTAATTCGCTTTATTTTGGTGTATGATTGGTGCTTATCGAGCATACAACTTGTCCTTACTTCAGATGTGTACATTTTTTTTAATGCAAGCTCTTTTCAGCCATTTTCACTTTCAGGCTTTCAGAGGTAAATTGTAAATAAAAAAGAAAAAGTTAGTATTGTCTAATATGGACAAGGATTTCGTGTTTTATTATTTTAATAACTGGTATAGACAGAGTAC
Organism: Unio delphinus; assembly: GCA_029339505.1. Taxonomy (NCBI): domain Eukaryota; kingdom Metazoa; phylum Mollusca; class Bivalvia; order Unionida; family Unionidae; genus Unio; species Unio delphinus. The sequence continues at coordinate 5,432,887 of JAQISU010000026.1, forward strand.
TACTAATTCTGGCTCGCGGCCCCGTGTTGCCGAGTGGTCTAAAGCGCTCTCCGTTACGAATCACTGCCATCTCACCTCTGTCTACGTGAGTTCGAGTCTCAGATTCGGCTAGTGTGGCAGAGGCGTAGCGAGGGGGGGGGGGGGAGAGAGCGGGGGGGGGGGGTACATATGTCCCCGGGCGCCAAGGTACAGGGGCGCCAAAATGAGGCTTGCAACGTTACATTATGATAAGAAAACAAGGGTAATAAATCTGTCAAAAGATCGCTGGGGCACCAATTTTATAGTTTGTCCCCGGGCGCAAAATATCATCGCTACGCCTCTGCAGTGTGGATATGCGATAAAGCTTGCCAGTAGCTTCTCGTGGGTCGGTAGTTCTTTCTCGGGGTTTTCCCGGGTTCTTCCTCCACCATTAATACTGGCCGCCATCTATAGCCTATCGTGTGCTGAAAAATGGTGTTAAACCCTACAACAACTAATTCAGGCAGATTTGTTTTAATACATGGGAGCAGTCATAAAGGATAGCTATGTATAATTTCCGTAAGTAAAATATTAAAAGAAAATTTAGCCTCAGTACAGTAAGGTAAGGGATAGGTATACCAAAAAAAATTTCCACGGTGCATGTTGCAATCCAAACTGATTTAACTAACACATGCCACTATCTCAGAAGTTCATTATGTCTGTAGAACACAACCATAAACACGTATTGAGAGCGGCACATGTAGATAATAATTATTGGATAATAACGCGATCTCAAAACCTAACTTGTCCTATGAATTTTCGCTTACTAATGCTCATTAAAAATGTTCCTTTAAAACAATTCAAAGCGTTAGGTTGTATAGAGCAACAATGGTTTTTCGATATATCTTTTAATAATTGGTAAAAGGTGATATGACTCCAACCGAGCATCAGGTTATAACGTTATTAAGAATGACTCATCGTTTCTCAATATTATCTCCTAGGGGCTCAAAGATAGAGAATACGCCTGAATGGAGGCAGCCTATTAGTCACTGGATATGCCCCACTCTAGGGCAAGGCGAACGAGGCAACCGCCTCGGGCCCCAACTCTTTCAAGAAATCAAATCAACAATGCATTTTCTTTTTACTTGAGGGCCCTATTTATCGTTTTAACGTTAAGCCCTGCCTAGTGCCGAGCCTGGTCGCGTGATGATACCAAATATTTAAGATTAGGGGTCGAAACTTAGCTAGTGGTGATTTTTTCCCCATTTGCCTCAAGATAACGTTTACAAACTAATATGAAAAATCGAATAGGTTGTTGTTTCTTTTCTACAAATTAGAGGAAGAGTAATTTTTCAAGCTATTTATGGGTCGGATTTGGCTTTATTCGTCAAGAAATAATATTGTCCCTCCCACCAACACACACAGCCAGAAAATTAAATTTTCGTTTTCTTACAACGCTATAACAAGAAATTATGTCCCTCCCCCACCACGGAAAACTTTAATTATGGACCACACACAATAAAACAAATTTGTTGGATACGAGCGTTGGGTATGGTTTCTTTCCCGCCGCTCCCATCAGTTGCGGGAATTGCTTGGGTAAACAGAACCTGTCAATGTGTCGGATAAGACATAGAAAAGTTAGTTAATGTAACAGAAGATCAGAAAATATCCATACTGTACTGTTTTGCGTTCTTTCGCATCAGAAATGATGTATTCACCTGAAGTATACCCATACAGATGATGCGAAAGCACTCGAAGGAATAAAGCATGGATATTTGTCTGATTTTCTGTTCTATTAACTAATCTTTCTCTATGGTTTTTAACTATCGTTAGTGTTTTCTAATACTTCCAATCATAATTTCGCTTAACAAAAAACTTTTTAACGATACAAATTATATAAACAGGCCGTAAAATTATGTCAGCGAAGTTTGAGATGGCAAATGATAAGAAATCAATCACCACGATCATCCGGACTAAAGAGGCCCCAAGCTTTACGGACTGGGTCATATTGATCTGTTATCACACATGATTGATAATTTTATTATCAAATCTTGTTAGTGTACAAGTTAGTTCCAGGTGTTATATGAGAGGCCAAGTTCACAGGGAGGTGAGCTCTGCGATAAGATTAGGCGTACACTACCCTTTTACCTGACCGCTCACCACCTAACGTCTCTGTTAAAATTAGGACATAGACTGGGCAAATATTTGACTTTATGGCTATAGTTTAACGTCAATATTGAAGTTTTTATTATTTTATCAGACAATTGCTTTAATTTTGCTAATTATGCAGATGTACCTCTTATACGAATCTCTGATGAACCTTTGCCAAAGATGTGCCTTTATATGAATAGTTACGGTACTTGTGCCTGATCCAATTCTTTACCTCGTGCTGCAAGCTTTAAGGCCAGGTGGTTGCCTTAGTCAACCGTAAATACCAGCAAAAAGTACCTTTACCTCGACAAATCATGAAACCTCTTTAGCGCAGTAGAAAATATTCGCATGTTGATACTTGAGGTGTACACTCAAAATAGCTTCCAGCTCTTATTTCATGACAAATTTGGGGATATTTGCGCGTGATTCAGTATTTTCGTATCTTCGTTATGTTGCACTATATGGCGTTCACCTAGTGTATTACTTCTTTCACATCGTCTTAAGGTAGACGTAGGTCACCTGAGATTAGATAAAGATGTCAGCCGCAGTAACGACATAACCTTGTAGCAATTGGGACCGCCTCTGCCTTAGGTTAAGCAATATCAAACATCGAATGAAGAAGGCGGACGGATTTCCCAATATTAGCGAAAATAAAAAAATAAATACAATAAAGACTACCCCCCAAAAAATTATTGCGAAACATAGTATCAAGCAGGAGAGAGTGTGTCTTTTGGATTTTAAACTAATTTGTATTTTTTTTAAAAATCAGTCATATTGCCTCAATGTCTGCAGTGTGGCAGTTTATAGTGATGTCTAGCACTGGGGCATCATGATTCAGACATGTAGTATATTGCCAAACCCAGTCACATAGGCCAACTGGTCCTAGCACGAACCTAAAAAAAAAAAAATAGCGCCAAACGAGGCTGTTGCTTATATCATTTTTTAAAATATTTGGTATGACTAGGTTGGGGTTCAATCTTACGTTAGAGACGAACGCTATACCCATTTAGACCACCCGAGTGGTCCACAGTCTAAGATATGTATCCTGAACCTATATGGAATATATATATATATATATATATATATATATATATATATATATATATATATATATATATATATATATATATATATATATATATATATATATATATATATATATATATATATATATATATATATATAAAACCAACATAACATGCCAACTTGAGATGATCAAGATAATACAAATATTGTTAACTGAAGCTATCTTTCGATTTTTTACGAAATGAGAGAAATATTGAGTTCTCATTTACATTTTTTTCAAGCTACGTTAAAAATCCAAATATCCCTTTCCCCCCTCTCTCTCTCTCTCTCTCTCTCTCTCTCTCTCTCTCTCTCTCTCTCTCTCTCTCCGCACAAACGTCCATTTATAGTGTTTCGTCACGTATATATACAGTGGGTTACCTCCCCTTAAAGTTCAGATAATGTCACTGTCGTTGAAAGCTAAAATCTGCTAAAAACTTACAGAAAGAATTAAAATCTTCTACAAACGTGAAGAAAGATTTGTTTCCGATTTTTCTGTGCTTTCGAACATATTTGCCAAAGAAAATGAATTTAAGAAAATGTTGAATACTTAATATAGCAGATCTTGCAAACTTCATAAATTCCGCCCGCTGTTATATATATATATATATATATATATATATATATATATATATATATATATATATATATATATATATATATATATATATATATATATATATATATATATATATATATAACACGAAGATGAAATTCCAACAATAACAATTTAATAAAGCCGATAAATTTAAATGATACACAATCACTCGTCCTCCAAGTGTTAGCCTATTTCATCTCATGATTTTCAGTGTGAGTTTGATTTTCCACCTGGCCTTTGGTTGTACTCCTCTATTTATTCGATCCTCTCACTACTCCTGGATTTCACCTCTCCCGACTACTCTCCTTCCTTCTCTTTCCTTCCGTTCTTTATCAAGACTATTGGGACCACTTTCCTTGGTCTGTCCCCCGAAGCTTCCTCTCCAGATTTCCCTCTTTCCTTCTCTTTCTTCCGTCTCTAACGGAGACACTGGGACCACTCACTAGTCTGTCCTTCGAAGCTTCCTTTTTGAAGCTACACTTAGAATTCTGTTCCTAAGGGTTTTCCCGCCAATTAACGTATGGCTGACGGAGTTCTATCTTCTTCTGACAATCCCTCTCTAACGGACTATAACGAACTAAAGCTCGCCGTCAGGTTAAAGATATTATATTTTACAATAAATCAGGGTCCCACTCCTATCTCGATTCTGACTGGGTAGCGCTGGGGCCCTATCCACTCGACTAATGCAATCTGGCGGTCAGTCAGCGTATCCAGAAGATAAGGCACGCCCACTGCTTCTGGCAGCTTCTTTGATGTACAAAACATCCTTCCAGCCCAAGGTGCTAATTACACTTCTGACGGCTTGGGTCGGCTTCCTATCTTAGCTATGGCAAACATACGTAAGAGATGGTGTTAGCCTGCGGTCATGTTTAACAATAAACAGTGGCTTGTCCGACTTACTTGATCACACATGGTTCTAATTTAATTTTGAGCTGGTCTACATTTAATATGAATCATCCTTTTAAAGAAAAAGAATTTCCCAGGTTTGTTTCCTCTCTGAATATACTGGCTATTTAAAAAAAAGACCTTGCACATCTTAGGTAATTATTTATACATCTTTTATTCCCAATATTTTGTTAATGATTGATGGGTAGATTTTGGGTCAAATGTACAAAGCTTAGTCGCACTTATTAAAATAAATTCTTCTTTTCTCAATCTCCCTTTCTTGGCTTCACATGTAAATCCTATTTAAAAAAGAGTACGAAGATGTTTATTTTCTAATCTGGCAAAATTCGTTTCCTCATGACTGCTAAATGTTCTGTAATTTACACTAACTCAAACTGAGTTTTGATTACGTGTGTGCTTAAGTCTTGTACAATTTCGACAAGTACAATTTCTAAACAAATTTCAGTCACAACACATGAAAGTAACATAGAAGTATGCCAATATTCTCTCCATTATGCATTTTGCAAATGCAAAGAACTTCATCGTGCACTTGTCATCCTCTCAGAAAGTTGATTAAATCTGTACTACATTCTTCCTTCTGGACTACATTCGAGATTTACTGACCTCCGAGAAAAAAAGAGCTTTATGACGTGAAACACTACGCACCATAGAAACTGAAGATTAGACAATGGAAGAACTCCAATGAACTTAGCTAGTCAATTGTATGTTTAACACAAAAGAACCCACATGTTTTACCTATTGGTACCATTTTTTAAACACAGAAATCATATATTAATCAAGATATATATTTGACTGATTTTATTAAGTCGTCATTACAAAAAAGGTACATTGCCAATTGTTTGAAAATATTTTATTACACTTTGGATCCCAATTATTTTTCCTATATTGGCTCTACTTTTGCTTCGTCGTATTGAACATTATATTGTGTCCCAATCCTAATAAATCTCAAGTTAATCTGAAATACAGGTGAATCAAGGTGAGATTCGTGTTAGAAGTTATCCGGCATTTTTCAAGAGGCTTGATCAAAACAAGGAAACGTGCAATGGGTCACAAATTTCAATTTCAGCATCATTGCCTCATTACTCTCTGTGCAGTATCGGCGAAATACACACAGACAACCACTCCATACTGCTCATATTCTAAAGCATAAACAATCAGCTTTAAATAAGAATGCCTTAATCTAGCTTTTGCATCACCACCAAAGAGAGAGAGAGAGAGAGAGAGAGAGAGAGAGAGAGAGAGAGAGAGAGAGAGAGAGAGAGAGAGAGATGCTATGACAATTGACCGGGTCTCGATTAATGGATACTAACCCAGAAGTAATGAATGTTACCCGAGTCCTATCACCCCAAAGTATGCCTGGCCCAGTTTAGAGAAACGTTTATATTTGCATGTCCCACCTATTTCAACTTTACACACAAAGTTCTTTTTAATTATTATCAAAAGAAGGTGTTTGACAGCAGTCAGAACTTTTGTAATGCTCGTATTGCACAGGGTGTAAGTTTTGGTCCAGATGCTCTTGGTACGATACAACTAATTCGTTGTATCTTCCTTAATTATAGGAATATTTTCAATGCAGTAAAATCTTGTAATTCTAGGTAATATCTATCCGCAAATGTTGTTTTTTTTTAAATTAAAAAAAACTGATAAATTCTAATACACTTTTAAATGTAGAAAATTAAATTTTAATGTGAATCAAATTTTCGTAAAGTTTTAAAATGTAAACTGTCAAACTTTAGGTTACAAAGCAAACTAATATGTGATGTTTAAAGCATAAGGTAGCTTTTATCTGCACAACTTAATAATATTTTGTCTAGGAATAGTGAAGTAATATGCTGATTTTTAATGTGTAAAGCAAATTGCAAAAATGCCTGTTGAAATGCATATAGGTATAGTGCTATATTCCACAGTCAGTCAGTTGTTATTAGATGGTACCAGTACTATGGCAGAAATGCACGGTGTTTCACTGCGAAAATGTCATAGGAAAATACCGTTCCAGGAAGGTTCAACTGTACACAGCAATGGTGCTGATCTCTCTTATCAAGACCAAAGCCACGTCTTCGAAGTGCTGCACAGCAATGGTGCTGATCTCTCATCAAGATCAAAGCCACGTCTTCGAAGTGCTGCACAGCAATGGTGCTGATCTCTCTCATCAAGACCAAAGCCACGTCTTCGACGTGCTACACAGCAATGGTGCTGATCTCTCTCATCAAGACCAAAGCCATGTCTTCGAAGTGATATTTATCATTGTGGTAGTATCCTAACCCTGTATCTTGTTGTGGGTACATATAACAAGTCTTCAGGAGATTGGAATCACCCCATGACTACCGGAGAGCTTCCAAAACTAATCCAACTCTGCCAGATGCCGTGCTAGCAAAGATATGTTGTTTCCACTTATAAATAAGCAAGATGTGGCTAAATTAAGTTAAAATGTGCTAGATAGGGAAATTTCAAAAATAACATTACCTGTGCAAGCACAAGCAGAAACACGACACTCAGAAATGTGAATAAATGGGCACTATTCTTCCCAAAATGATATGAAGTCTCAAGATGTCTTTAAATAACGTCAGTCATTTACAAGCTAAGAAACTAAACAGGTTCACTAGCTATCATAAAGTGTAAGGAACTATGCTGATGATTGGGTTTGATCCCTTGCGTAAATGCAAATTTCGGACGAGTTGCTGTTCTTGATATCTGGCGCTAAAAATCCAAACCAGGCGAATGTCTTCGAAGTGATATTTAAAGATTTGGAAGTGGAGATCGGATTTGGGAAGTCTAAATAAAATCATTGTATATGAAGATGTATATAAAAAGTGCTGATAAACAAATAATAATAATAATAATAATCATAATAATAATAATAATAATAATAATAATAATAATAATAATAATAATAATAATAATATGTTCCTTTAAAAACTAAAAACACACAGATCCATGCAAATAACATTTTATGTTTTAAGAATTGGTTTTATTCACAATATTTTTAAATGGGGTTTATCTTATTTTGCACTAAACCATTTTAAGAAGGTTCTTTATCAGTTTTAATAACATTTGTCAAATAATCAGTGGAAAAGCAATCACTTTCTTTACAGATTCACAAGGTAGGAGCTGTCCCCAAACTTTCTGTCGAATTTAAATTTAAAATAAAACTGTACTTAGTCTCATTAGACTAATACCAATATACATATTTTGTCTGTAGGGAAATCTACTAGTCTGTCTAGTTTCACGCCCTGAAAATGTCTACATAATCCTATTTTCAGGATACTGGGTGTAAATTAGACAATTATCCAAATAATTTTAATTTTAAAATAACAATTATATTGTTTTGGTATATTATTAAAATAACATTATTATGTTGTTTAGCATTTAAGTTAAAATAACATTATTCCATGTTTTTTACTTTAATTAAAATAATATTATGTAATTTTGTATTATAATTAAAATAAAATGCTATAGTTTGTTCTTTTAATTAAAATAATATTCTATGGTTTTGTTAGTATAATCTAAAATAACTTTATTCAATAGTTTTGATATTTTATTTTTCATGGATATACTCACTTTTCGCGTATACGAAAAGTTTTCTTCCTTGACACTTTAACCTGACATGCCTTTTAGCGACAAATGCAAATGCAGTTTCTTTTTTCAAAATGTGCTCCTTTGGATACTTTTTGTTTTCTCTGCTAAACAGTCATAAATGTAATGGAAATTCATTTCTGATAATTTATTTTTAAACACTCTCCATTCCATTGATCGTTCTCTTTTTTAGAGAGTCGTGCCATATTGCATATAATGGATGCAATGTCAACATCACACTAAGACCTATTTCTTTTAACTGCAAGGCGTCCATTTTCCTGCAAATTAGAACGTAGGTGCGCAATAACAGCAAGGCCGTTTTTTCAGCTTCCATCGTCGTTGTTCAGATTTAAGATTTTAAAAAAATTATTTGAAGGCTATAACACACACACACACACACACACACACACACACACACCAGCAGTGAGGACAATAATTTAGTCCTAGTTGTTCTAACCTGTCTGCCGTCCTGGCAAAAATATACTTTGGTAAAGTATTTTTATCCCTGTGACCTATGTTTCTTTTTACATTTTTCATTCTCTGACTGATTGAAATGGATTAGAAGAGAAACCGAATAGATTGGTTTTCCATCCTCTTATTAAATAGCATATTACTGTGTTTATAAACAATTAATGAAAGCCATGTAAGTAGATACGTGTTACTCGTATAATCATCCCATCATGAACACATACATTAAATGTTTCTTTACATAATAAATATAATAATTGCCTTACATGAATTTACATTATTTTAAAATTCACTTAATTTTTTTTAAATAATTTTTTATAATTTTTAGTTTCAGAGTTCTATTTTAAGGTCAATATATATACAACATTTCAGAAATTCGTGGCTCTCTCTCTTTCATAATAAACATGGAATACCAATATAAACTGTTATGGATATGTCCCATAAAGGATGCAGAGACTGAATTGAAGTAAAAACTGTATCATGATTGGCGTATCGATAATATCCAAAACTGGATAGAACATCTCAAGAATGTAGGATCGTATTAGCGGCATTGGTGCAAGTGCAGGGTGCTAGATCTAGCACTGTTGTAGTAAGCTAGTAAGCGTATTTATGGCAAGCCGTCGTGAGTCATTGGTTATGCGGTTGTGTTCTTGACCCAAATGGTCCGTGTGTCATTCACAGATCGGCTGCAGTGATGATGTATCATTAGACAAGGCGCTTTGTGCCGACAAAGCCTCAAGTTGGGATTAAATTTTGTCAGTTTGGCCAAATAATACTTATAGTTTTTCGTGGATGAACCTTGTGCTTTACTGCTTGCAACGAGTAATAGTAGCAGCTGTAGTAGTATTAGTAATAGTGTTGCAGGGGTGTCACTGCTATTGCATTTGTTTTTGTTTTAATATCATCTGTTCGAGTTAGCGGCCTATATACAGACAACTCTTACAAAGTAATGTCGTTTACAAGAGTTAATTTTCTTAGATTATGAAGAAAACAAAACATCCCATAAATTATATCATGCTTCACCAATGCTCTCACAGCTTTTTTTGAAGACGAATTAATTAACATAATGAATCATTTTGTTAATGAGCGAAATTTTTTTAAGGGGGTTCAAAGGAGTACTGTTCTATATATATATATATATATATATATATATATATATATATATATATATATATATATATATATATATATATATATATATATATATATATATATATATAACAATTAAAATTCAAATATATATTGAATTGTTTTTATTTGTTTGTTTCAAATTGTCGAAAACATTTGATGTTATCGATGTCTCTGCTTAGAAAGTACATAGCGATTTCCTCAGTAACAATTTAATTATCAACAACAATAAAAGTACCTACAAAAATTACAACAAAAACAGGCTATATTATGCACGTAGTTTAAGAAAGTTTCATAACGAATATTCTGGTGTTACATCTAAAAATGTAGCCTTGCAAATAACTTTACTGACAGACAAAGTGAGTTTGTTTTACACAGTTCGGTATGCACTCAGATCGCATTCTAAACGTCAATGTCCTCGCATTGTCAAAATTGACATACAATTATTTTCGCAAATGAGGCTACAACATCGAAGCTGATTTTCGGATTTTGTCTTGAACATTTTGTTAATTTTATAGAAGTTTTCATTATTATGTAGGATTTGTTTATTTATTTATTTATTTATTTATTTATTTATTTATTTATTTATTTATTTATTTATTTATTATTATTATTATTATTATTATTATTATTATTATTATTATTATAATAATAACTTAATTTGTAATAATAAAAATATTATTATTATAATAACTTAATTTGTAATAATAATAATAATAATAATAATAATAATAATAATAATATATACTCCCTCTGAGCGAGCCCATAGCTCGAGGCGCTCGTTTTGCGGCCTAATTTGGACCTAATGGGCAGGTTACGATCACCTGAACAGACCATGTTAAACTAAGGGCGACATTGCATTTGATCTACATTTTGCGACCTCTGCGTTGTGTTGAACAAGGCCTTAATATTTCTATATTTACTCTGATACACTGCGCCAGGAGATACCAGTATATTGTACTGACCAATCACAACCACAAATTGTCAGTATGAGGAATATGCAAATCCATCAAGTCATCATATATGGTCCTTCACGACTGTTTGCTTTTAATTATTTTTTTCAGGTTGCGTAACATTTCACTCGAAGGAGGAATCAATAGCAAGGCACAATATAATAATAATAATAATAATAATAATAATAATAATAATAATAATAATAATAATAATAATAATAAGGACTTTGTATAGCGCCTAATCTTTAGCAGCTCTAAGCACTTTACAACATCTATAATGATATGACTACACTACAGGAGAAACAAATAACAAAAACCATGAAATTGGAAAACATAAAAAAATGCTGAAAACATGAGATACAAAACATTATTAGGTCTCTAAGTTTGTTCCTTCAGTCGAGAAAGGTGAGTTTTAAGAGCACTCTTTAAAGGGACCATTGTCTGGTGGAAAGGCAAAGCCTCTCTGCTTTTCTGCGATGTCGTTTAGCAGTGCGAAGCTGATCCCTAACACTGCTATACCATGGAGAACACTTTTGGTTTAATTGATACTCTGCATTTGGTGGCTGGGGCATGTTTTTCAAGCAATGAACGCAGGAAGTTATCGAGATGTTCTGCTGGAGGATGTAAGTAAGTTGTTAGGTTTTCTTGGGTGTCATGCATTAATTTGGTTCTATTTATCATACGGAGGTTTCTCTTAGTAGCAAATAAAAGTGGAGGGTTAGGAACTGATACGTCGAGATGGCATATAATGCAGAGTGGATTGCAGATTATTATCATCAGGTCTATGAAGAAACCGGGTCTAAACTGTGACCAATTTAATATAACTGGAGCACGATGTCTAATATTGCAGGTAGTCAATTTTGTTGATATAAATTAAATTTTATCTCATTTACTCACAAGACCTGGCGTGCACCATCATATTTAGAACAAACGAACAAACGGACTCAGGCCACATTTATCGCTTTAGGTTCAGTACTCACAAATAAAGACCCAGCCTTTTCTTAAAAGGATTTTCCTCTCATTTTTGGTGGTGAAACATGAATTAGATGTAAGCATTATTGGTATTGATTTAAAGGCAAATGTCCATCTCTGTTTACAATTTTGGGGATCAGAATTTTATATTTAGTTGACGATGTATGATCTATTAGGATCTATATAGATGATCCGTGAAGCACGTATTTGGCTGTATCCACTTTGGTTTTTTAATATATAAAAAAAAACAATCTTGTTATCTTAATTGTGCATTAGCTTACTTATGGTAATAATATTGTGTAAGGTAATAGGCTTGTTATGGAAGGTTTTTGTGCCTTATCATAACATTCTTCTCATTTATTGATATGAGAAGAAATTACTCATAAATTAAGGAATATCAATGTCCATGGTGAGAGAGAGAGAGAGAGAGAGAGAGAGAGAGAGAGAGAGAGAGAGAGAGTCAATATTTATGCGAGAGTTTAGGCTCTCTTTAAAGAAGATCATAACTCATAACGGTGTAGATACGGCACCATGTTGTGGAAAGCGGCAGTGCGAGAGGTCCAGATATACTGTAATTAGAGAGCCGAGTCTTTCTGGCTTCAGAATTAAGGAACTTTATTTAAATAATTAATTTACATATATTACTACATTCTAAGGATACGTCTATAAAAAAATTAAAATAGACGAAATACATTTCAAATTACACTTTCCTTTCAAGCTTGCCAACTTCATTCATTTGTATAATTTATGCATTTTGAAATATAATACGAATAATTAAATTTTGTGTAATTCCATGATAGCCAAAGAGTATAATATGTAATAGCTGCAATTAATGCAACAATAATTTTGAAGAAATGTGTTTTACTAATTTTAAAATAGAATACTAATCTGGATTATATTACTAAATATTATACTTTGTTACTTAAAGAATACTTTATTTCAATATTGAATCTAAACATGAAGTTGGTAGCAAACTCGTCTTTTACAATAAAAATTACCATAAGTATAAATAAATATGAATTCTTTAAAATAATTATATATTCCATTACATTATAACATAAAATAAATAATTCAGTAAACAATTTTGCAAGCATGCGAACGTTACCGTTAAAATCTCAAACATTAAACAAGTGCCTATTCCTTAAAGATGTTTAAGAACATAGACGGTTTTAAACCGTAATTAGAGAGACGAGTCTTTCTGGCTTAAGAATGAAGGAACTGATGCTGCGTGGTCTGCATATCTTTATGTGTAATCCGGACGTAACCACACGACCAAATATGGTTACCTGTAGATATACTAGTGTTCACTCCACACTAGCCAAGATGGTTTAACGCCATTTTTAAGCACAACATAGGCTATACATGGCGGCCATTATTAATGGTGGAGGAAAAATCCGGAAAACCCCAGGTAAGAACCACCGACCCACGAGAAGCTACTGGCAAGCTTTCTCACATAACTACATTAGCCGAATCTTAGACTCGAACCCACGCAGACAGAGGTGAGATGGCAGTGATCCGTAACGGACAGCCCTTTAGACCACTCTTCCACTCGGGGCCCTGGTTCTCATCTTTATTACACAGGATCGTCCATGTTCTTTTACGTCCTTCGACAGAAAGTTTGTTGCATTACCAATTTACTCACTAAATAGGGATTCTAAGAATGTGTAGTATGTAACCTATGTAGTTTACCGAGTGTATTTTTCTTGCTGACTTTGCAATACAAGAAAAATGTACAAATGCAAGGGAGTTTTGCCTTCGTTCATAAGTGCGCACACTTTATTCAAATAGTATATAGTTGTATATAGAAATAAATGAAATTAATTTTAATATATTTTAGTAGAAATTTGCTTTAAATTAGTATTTTAAAAAATACTTTTAATGTAATTTAGAGAAAATTTCACTCTTATTGCTTTTACTAAAAATTCTGTCCTAATAGTAATATATCTTAATTTAGCAGCTGCCCCGTATATTGGTACGTACTAATTGGTGCACTTCTGTTGAAACGTAACACTCCGCACAAGTCACTTTTAATACGTGCGCATTGCTTCACATTCCATAATATAATTGTAACTATGTCAAGTTTCTTTTATTCTTTATTCTTTTCATTAATACATGTCCAATTTACCTGTCATAAGATACCAGGTTTAATTATTACTACCGAGCTTATATGTAGCACATTAAAAATACGGCCTTGGTCTTCAAATGAGAGATCAGCACCATTGTTTAGTAACGTAGAGCTTCCCCTCACCCGGAGCAGCGTTTTCCTAGTACACTGTCACTTTTCGTAGTTATTGAGATGGAAACCTAAAAGTCAGTTTAGCTATAAGACATGACACTGGTACCATGAAAATGGGAAACTGGAGTACTCTATTATTTGTACTATCAACTGGTACTATCAACTGGTACTATCAATTTTTAATTCTGATCCGGAAATGTACATGTTGCTTTGTGTTCAGTCGAGTCTCTCAAAAGAATGCTTGATAACCTTTGACAGAAAATTCACCTTTGGTTCATCTTTGAAGATTAGCTGATGATTTATTAGGATTTAGACACAGCGGAAAGTTCAATACTAAGATATAAATGTAGAGAAAATAAACTGATCTGAATCTAAACAAAACAAAAAAGACATAAACAAAAACAACTGACGCGAACACAATGTGATGCTTACGCTGGACTATGTCATATACTCTGTGACCTACATTGTTCGGCTCATATCATGTGTACCAAACATTCAAAGACAGAACTTATTTGCCAGATTAAACAGATAAAAACTTTTTATTTTAATAGTCTTTAAGTCTTCTAGTTTGGGTACATTATCTTATTGTTCGGTTTAATTAAAACAGAAAACAAAATAATTCAATAGTAATCTAAGTTCGTTTTAGCCAATTTTATTTTTTTGAATGAATAGTTGGATTTAAAGTGAAACCGGCCACTAGGATCATATGATCACTATTTTGCACTGTCATTTATTTACACGGCAGTGATTTAATTTATCCAGGAATATGGAATGGTGCCACATCTTCCTGGCGTTTATGCGCACAGAGAAATTTCCATTCCTGTGTTCAGTAAAATATAATGCCTGTTTTGTGAACGGTTTAGTTCTTATATATCCGACCATATTCTGTTTTTTGTTATCATTCTTGTGTACTTTTATGTATCCTATCATACCCTATTTTTTTTATTGTTATTCGTGTGTACATTTTACAGTTTCATAACATATCCTATTTTTTTTATTGTTATTCGTGTGTACATTTTACAGTTTCCTATCATATCCTATTTTTTATTGTCATTTGTGTGTCCATTTTACAGTTTCCTAACATATCCTATTTTTTATTGTCATTCGTGTGTACATTTATGTATCCTATCATATCCTATTTTTTATTGTCATTCGTGTGTCCATTTTACAGTTTCCTAACATATCCTATTTTATTGTCATTCGTGTGTCCATTTTACAGTTTCCTAACATATCCTATTTTTTATTGTCATTCGTGTGTACATTTTACAGTTTCCTAACATATCCTATTTTTTATTGTTATTCGTGTGTACATTTTACAGTTTCCTATCATATCCTATTTTTTATTGTCATTCGTGTGTACATTTTACAGTTTCCTAACATATCCTATTTTTTATTGTCATTCGTGTGTACATTTTACAGTTTCCTAACATATCCTATTTTTTATTGTTATTCGTGTGTACATTTTACAGTTTCCTATCATATCCTATTTTTTATTGTCATTCGTGTGTCCATTTTACAGTTTCCTAACATATCCTATTTTTTATTGTTATTCGTGTGTCCATTTTACAGTTTCCTAACATATCCTATTTTTTATTGTCATTCGTGTGTACATTTTACAGTTTCCTAACATATCCTATTTTTTATTGTCATTCATGTGTACATTTTACAGTTTCCTATCATATCCTATTTTTTATTGTCATTCATGTGTCCATTTTACAGTTTCCTAACATATCCTATTTTTTTATTGTTATTCGTGTGTACATTTATGTATCCTATCATATCCTATTTTTTTTATTGTCATTCGTGTGTACATTTTACAAATTCCTAACATATCCTATTTTTTATTGTCATTCGTGTGTACATTTATGTATCCTATCATATCCTATTTTTTATTGTCATTTGTGTGTCCATTTTACAGTTTCCTATCATATCCTATTTTTTTTTTATTGTCATTCGTGTGTACATTTTACAGTTTCCTAACATATCCTATTTTTTATTGTCATTCGTGTGTACATTTTACAGTTTCCTATCATATCCTATTTTTTATTGTCATTTGTGTGTCCATTTTACAGTCTCCTAACATATCCTATTTTTTATTGTCATTCGTGTGTCCATTTTACAGTTTCCTATCATATCCTATTTTTTATTGTCATTCGTGTGTACATTTTACAGTTTCCTATCATATCCTATTTTTTATTGTCATTCGTGTGTCCATTTTACAGTTTCCTAACATATCCTATTTTTTTTTATTGTCATTCGTGTGTACATTTTACAGTTTCCTATCATATCCTTTTTTATTGTTATTCGTGTGTACATTTTACAGTTTCCTATCATATCCTATTTTTTATTGTCATTCGTGTGTCCATTTTACAGTTTTCTAACATATCCTATTTTTTATTGTCATTCGTATGTCCATTTTACAGTTTCCTATCATATCCTATTTTTTCTTGTTATTCGTGTGTACATTTATGTATCCTATCATATCCTATTTTTTATTGTCATTCGTGTGTCCATTTTAAAGTTTCCTAACATGTCCTACTTTTTATTGTCATTCGTGTGTCCATTTTACAGTTTCCTATCATATCCTATTTTTTATTGTCATTCGTGTGTCCATTTTACAGTTTCCAAACATATCCTATTTTTTATTGTCATTCGTGTGTACATTTTACAGTTTCCTATCATATCCTATTTTTTATTGTTATTCGTGTGTACATTTATGTATCCTATCATATCCTTTTTATTTTATTGTCATTCGTGTGTCCATTTTACAGTTTCCTAACATGTCCTTTTTTTTATTGTCATTCGTGTGTACATTTTACAGTTTCCTATCATATCCTATTTTTTGTATTGTCATTCGTGTGAACATTTTACAGTTTCCTATCATATCCTATTTTTTATTGTCATTCGTGTGTCCATTTTACAGTTTCCTAATATATCCTATTTTTTTATTGTCATTCGTGTGTACATTTTACAGTTTCCTATCATATCCTATTTTTTATTGTTATTCGTGTGTACATTTATGTATCCTATCATATCCTATTTTTTATTGTCATTCGTGTGTACATTTTACAGTTTCCTATCATATCCTATTTTTTATTGTCATTCGTGTGTCCATTTTACAGTTTCCTAACATATCCTAATTTTTTATTGTCATTCGTGTGTCCATTTTACAGTTTCCTATCATATCCTATTTTTTATTGTCATTCGTGTGTACATTTTACAGTTTCCTATCATATCCTATTTTTTATTGTCATTCGTGTGTCCATTTTACAGTTTCCTATCATATCCTATTTTTTTATTGTCATTCGTGTGTACATTTTACAGTTTCCTATCATATCCTATTTTTTTTTGTCATTCGTGTGTCCATTTATGTGTACTATCATATCCTATTTTTTTATTGTCATTCGTGTGTCCATTTTACAGTTTCCTATCATATCCTATTTTTTTATTGTCATTCGTGTGTACATTTTACAGTTTCCTATCATATCCTATTTTTTATTGTTATTCGTGTGTACATTTTACAGTTTCCTAACATATCCTATTTTTTATTGTCATTCGTGTGTACATTTTACAGTTTCCTAACATATCCTACTTTTTATTGTCATTCGTGTGTACATTTTACAGTTTCCTAACATATCCTATTTTTTATTGTCATTCGTGTGTCCATTTTACAGTTTCCTAACATATCCTATTTTTTTTATTGTCATTCGTGTGTACATTTTACAGTTTCCTATCATATCCTATTTTTTATTGTCATTCGTGTGTCCATTTTACAGTTGCCTAACATATTCTATTTTTTATTGTCATTCGTGTGTCCATTTTACAGTTTCCTATCATATCCTATTTTTTATTGTTATTCGTGTGTACATTTATGTATCCTATCAAATCCTATTTTTTATTGTCATTCGTGTGTACATTTTACAGTTTCCTATCATATCCTATTTTTTATTGTCATTCGTGTGTCCATTTTACAGTTTCCTAACATATCCTATTTTTTATTGTCATTCGTGTGTACATTTTACAGTTTCCTATCATATCCTATTTTTTATTGTTATTCGTGTGTACATTTATGTATCCTATCATATCCTATTTTTTATTGTCATTCGTGTGTCCATTTTACAGTTTCCTAACATGTCCTATTTTTTATTGTCATTCGTGTGTACATTTTACAGTTTCCTATCATATCCTATTTTTTATTGTCATTCGTGTGTCCATTTTACAGTTTCCTAACATATCCTATTTTTTATTGTCATTCGTGTGTACATTTTATAGTTTCCTATCATATACTATTTTTTATTGTCATTCGTGTGTACATTTTACAGTTTCCTATCATATCCTATTTTTTATTGTCATTCGTGTGTCCATTTTACAGTTTCCTATCATATCCTATTTTTTTATTGTCATTCGTGTGTACATTTTACAGTTTCCTATCATATCCTATTTTTTATTGTCATTCGTGTGTCCATTTATGTATCCTATCATATCCTATTTTTTTTTATTGTCATTCGTGTGTCCATTTTACAGTTTCCTAACATATCCTATTTTTTATTGTCATTCGTGTGTACATTTTACAGTTTCCTATCATATCCTATTTTTATTGTTATTCGTGTGTACATTTTACAGTTTCCTATCATATCCTATTTTTTATTGTCATTCGTGTGTACATTTTACAGTTTCCTAACATATCCTATTTTTTATTGTCATTCGTGTATACATTTTACAGTTTCCTAACATATCCTTTTTTTATTGTCATTCGTGTGTCCATTTTACAGTTTCCTAACATATCCTATTTTTTTTATTGTCATTCGTGTGTACATTTTACAGTTTCCTATCATATCCTTTTTTTTGATGTTATTCGTGTGTACATTTTACAGTTTCCTATCATATCCTATTTTTTATTGTCATTCGTGTGTCCATTTTACAGTTTCCTAACATATCCTATTTTTTATTGTCATTTGTGTGTCCATTTTACAGTTTCCTATCATATCCTTTTTTTTATTGTTATTCGTGTGTACATTTATGTATCCTATCATATCCTATTTTTTATTGTCATTCGTGTGTCCATTTTACAGTTTCCTATCATGTCCTATTTTTTATTGTCATTCGTGTGTCCATTTTACAGTTTCCTATCATATCCTATTTTTTATTGTCATTCGTGTGTCCATTTTACAGTTTCCTAACATATCCTATTTTTCATTGTCATTCGTGTGTACATTTTACAGTTTCCTATCATATCCTATTTTTTATTGTTATTCGTGTGTACATTTATGTATCATATCATGTCCTATATTTTATTGTCATTCGTGTGTCCATTTTACAGTTTCCTAACATGTCCTATTTTGTATTGTCATTCGTGTGTACATTTTACAGTTTCCTATCATATCCTATTTTTTGTCTTGTCATTCGTGTGTACATTTTACAGTTTCTTTTCATATCCTATTTTTTATTGTCATTCGTGTGTACATTTTACAGTTTCCTGTCATATCCTATTTTTTATTGTCATTCGTGTGTCCATTTTACAGTTTCCTAACATATCCTATTATTTATTGTCATTCGTGTGTACATTTTACAGTTTCCTATCATATCCTATTTTTTATTGTTATTCGTGTGTACATTTATGTATCCTATAATATCCTATTTTTTATTGTCATTCGTGTGTCCATTTTACAGTTTCCTAACATGTCCTATTTTTTATTGTCATTCGTGTGTACATTTTACAGTTTCCTATCATATCCTATTTTTTATTGTCATTCGTGTGTCCATTTTACAGTTTCCTAACATATCCTAATTTTTTATTGTCATTCGTGTGTACATTTTACAGTTTCCTATCATATCCTTTTTTTTATTGTCATTCGTATGTATATTTTACAGTTTCCTATCATATCCTATTTTTTATTGTCATTCGTGTGTCAATTTTACAGTTTCCTATCATATCCTATTTTTTTATTGTCATTCGTGTGTACATTTTACAGTTTCCTATCATATCCTATTTTTTATTGTCATTCGTGTGTCCATTTATGTATCCTATCATATCCTATTTTTTTTATTGTCATTCGTGTGTCCATTTTACAGTTTCCTAACATATCCTACTTTTTATTGTCATTCGTGTGTCCATTTTACAGTTTCCTATCATATCCTATTTTTTATTGTTATTCGTGTGTACATTTATGTATCCTATCATATCCTATTTTTTATTGTCATTTGTGTGTTCATTTTCCAGTTTCCTAACATGTCCTACTTTTTATTGTCATTCGTGTGTCCATTTTACAGTTTCCTATCATATCCTATTTTTTATTGTCATTCGTGTGTCCATTTTACAGTTTCCTAACATATCCTATTTTTATTGTCATTCGTGTGTACATTTTACAGTTTCTTTTCATATCCCATTTTTTATTGTTATTCGTGTGTACATTTATGTATCCTATCATATCCTATTTTTTATTGTCATTCGTGTGTCCATTTTACAGTTTCCTAACATGTCCTATTTTTTATTGTCATTCGTGTGTACATTTTACAGTTTCCTATCATATCCTATTTTTTATTGTCATTCGTGTGTCCATTTTACAGTTTCCTAACATATCCTATTTTTTATTGTCATTCATGTTTACTTTTTACAGTTTCCTATCATATCCTATTTTTTATTGTTATTCGTGTGTACATTTATGTATCCTATCATATCCTATTTTTTATTGTCATTCGTGTGTCCATTTTACAGTTTCCTATCATATCCTATTTTTTATTGTCATTCGTGTGAACATTTTACAGTTTCCTATCATATCCTATTTTTTATTGTCATTCGTGTGTCCATTTTACAGTTTCCTATCATAACCTATTTTTTTATTGTCATTCGTGTGTACATTTTACAGTTTCCTATCATATCCTATTTTTTTTGTCATTCGTGTGTCCATTTATGTATCCTATCATATCCTATTTTTTTTATTGTCATTTGTGTGTCCATTTTACAGTTTCCTAACATATCCTATTTTTTATTGTCATTCGTGTGTACATTTTACAGTTTCCTAACATATCCTTTTTTTTATTGTCATTCGTGTGTCCATTTTACAGTTTCCTAACATATCCTATTTTTTTTAATTGTCATTCGTGTGTACATTTTACAGTTTCCTATCATATCCTTTTTTTATTGTTATTCGTGTGTACATTTTACAGTTTCCTATCATATCCTATTTTTTATTGTCATTCGTGTGTCCATTTTACAGTTTCCTAACATATTCTATTTTTTATTGTCATTCGTGTTTACTTTTTACAGTTTCCTATCATATCCTATTTTTTATTGTTATTCGTGTGTACATTTATGTATCCTATGATATCCTATTTTTTATTGTCATTCGTGTGTCCATTTTACAGTTTCCTATCATATCCTTTTTTTTATTGTCATTCGTGTGAACATTTTACAGTTTCCTATCATATCCTATTTTTTATTGTCATTCGTGTGTCCATTTTACAGTTTCCTATCATATCCTATTTTTTTATTGTCATTCGTGTGTACATTTTACAGTTTCCTATCATATCCTATTTTTTTATTGTCATTCGTGTGTACATTTTACAGTTTCCTATCATATCCTATTTTTTTGTCATTCGTGTGTCCATTTATGTATCCTATCATATCCTATTTTTTTTATTGTCATTCGTGTGTCCATTTTACAGTTTCCTAACATATCCTATTTTTTATTGTCATTCGTGTGTACATTTTACAGTGTCCTATCATATCCTATTTTTTATTGTTATTCGTGTATACATTTTACAGTTTCCTAACATATCCTTTTTTTATTGTCATTCGTGTGTCCATTTTACAGTTTCCTAACATATCCTATTTTTTTTATTGTCATTCGTGTGTACATTTTACAGTTTCCTATCATATCCTTTTTTTGATGTTATTCGTGTGTACATTTTACAGTTTCCTATCATATCCTATTTTTTATTGTCATTCGTGTGTCCATTTTACAGTTTCCTAACATATCCTATTTTTTATTGTCATTTGTGTGTCCATTTTACAGTTTCCTATCATATCCTTTTTTTTATTGTTATTCGTGTGTACATTTATGTATCCTATCATATCCTATTTTTTATTGTCATTCGTGTGTCCATTTTACAGTTTCCTATCATGTCCTATTTTTTATTGTCATTCGTGTGTCCATTTTACAGTTTCCTATCATATCCTATTTTTTATTGTCATTCGTGTGTCCATTTTACAGTTTCCTAACATATCCTATTTTTCATTGTCATTCGTGTGTACATTTTACAGTTTCCTATCATATCCTATTTTTTATTGTTATTCGTGTGTACATTTATGTATCATATCATGTCCTATATTTTATTGTCATTCGTGTGTCCATTTTACAGTTTCCTAACATGTCCTATTTTGTATTGTCATTCGTGTGTACATTTTACAGTTTCCTATCATATCCTATTTTTTGTATTGTCATTCGTGTGTACATTTTACAGTTTCTTTTCATATCCTATTTTTTATTGTCATTCGTGTGTACATTTTACAGTTTCCTGTCATATCCTATTTTTTATTGTCATTCGTGTGTCCATTTTACAGTTTCCTAACATATCCTATTATTTATTGTCATTCGTGTGTACATTTTACAGTTTCCTATCATATCCTATTTTTTATTGTTATTCGTGTGTACATTTATGTATCCTATAATATCCTATTTTTTATTGTCATTCGTGTGTCCATTTTACAGTTTCCTAACATGTCCTATTTTTTATTGTCATTCGTGTGTACATTTTACAGTTTCCTATCATATCCTATTTTTTATTGTCATTCGTGTGTCCATTTTACAGTTTCCTAACATATCCTAATTTTTTATTGTCATTCGTGTGTACATTTTACAGTTTCCTATCATATCCTTTTTTTTATTGTCATTCGTATGTATATTTTACAGTTTCCTATCATATCCTATTTTTTATTGTCATTCGTGTGTCCATTTTACAGTTTCCTATCATATCCTATTTTTTTATTGTCATTCGTGTGTACATTTTACAGTTTCCTATCATATCCTATTTTTTATTGTCATTCGTGTGTCCATTTATGTATCCTATCATATCCTATTTTTTTTATTGTCATTCGTGTGTCCATTTTACAGTTTCCTAACATATCCTACTTTTTATTGTCATTCGTGTGTCCATTTTACAGTTTCCTATCATATCCTATTTTTTATTGTTATTCGTGTGTACATTTATGTATCCTATCATATCCTATTTTTTATTGTCATTTGTGTGTCCATTTTACAGTTTCCTAACATGTCCTACTTTTTATTGTCATTCGTGTGTCCATTTTACAGTTTCCTATCATATCCTATTTTTTATTGTCATTCGTGTGTCCATTTTACAGTTTCCTAACATATCCTATTTTTATTGTCATTCGTGTGTACATTTTACAGTTTCTTTTCATATCCCATTTTTTATTGTTATTCGTGTGTACATTTATGTATCCTATCATATCCTATTTTTTATTGTCATTCGTGTGTCCATTTTACAGTTTCCTAACATGTCCTATTTTTTATTGTCATTCGTGTGTCCATTTTACAGTTTCCTATCATATCCTATTTTTTATTGTCATTCGTGTGTCCATTTTACAGTTTCCTAACATATCCTATTTTTATTGTCATTCGTGTGTACATTTTACAGTTTCTTTTCATATCCCATTTTTTATTGTTATTCGTGTGTACATTTATGTATCCTATCATATCCTATTTTTTATTGTCATTCGTGTGTCCATTTTACAGTTTCCTAACATGTCCTATTTTTTATTGTCATTCGTGTGTACATTTTACAGTTTCCTATCATATCCTATTTTTTATTGTCATTCGTGTGTCCATTTTACAGTTTCCTATCATATCCTATTTTTTTTTTGTCATTCGTGTGTACATTTTACAGTTTCCTATCATATCCTATTTTTTATTGTCATTCGTGTGTCCATTTATGTATCCTATCATATCCTATTTTTTTTATTGTCATTCGTGTGTCCATTTTACAGTTTCCTAACATATCCTACTTTTTATTGTCATTCGTGTGTCCATTTTACAGTTTCCTATCATATCCTATTTTTTATTGTTATTCGTGTGTACATTTATGTATCCTATCATATCCTATTTTTTATTGTCATTTGTGTGTCCATTTTACAGTTTCCTAACATGTCCTACTTTTTATTGTCATTCGTGTGTCCATTTTACAGTTTCCTATCATATCCTATTTTTTATTGTCATTCGTGTGTCCATTTTACAGTTTCCTAACATATCCTATTTTTATTGTCATTCGTGTGTACATTTTACAGTTTCTTTTCATATCCCATTTTTTATTGTTATTCGTGTGTACATTTATGTATCCTATCATATCCTATTTTTTATTGTCATTCGTGTGTCCATTTTACAGTTTCCTAACATGTCCTATTTTTTATTGTCATTCGTGTGTACATTTTACAGTTTCCTATCATATCCTATTTTTTATTGTCATTCGTGTGTCCATTTTACAGTTTCCTAACATATCCTAATTTTTTTGTCATTCGTGTGTCCATTTATGTATCCTATCATATCCTATTTTTTATTGTCATTCAAGTTTACTTTTTACAGTTTCCTATCATATCCTATTTTTTATTGTTATTCGTGTGTACATTTATGTATCCTATCATATCCTATTTTTTATTGTCATTCGTGTGAACATTTTACAGTTTCCTATCATATCCTATTTTTTTATTGTCATTCGTGTGTACATTTTACAGTTTCCTATCATATCCTATTTTTTTTGTCATTCGTGTGTCCATTTATGTATCCTATCATATCCTATTTTTTTTATTGTCATTTGTGTGTCCATTTTACAGTTTCCTAACATATCCTATTTTTTATTGTCATTCGTGTGTACATTTTACAGTTTCCTATCATATCCTATTTTTTTATTGTTATTCGTGTGTACATTTTACAGTTTCCTAACATATCCTATTTTTTATTGTCATTCGTGTGTACATTTTACAGTTTCCTAACATATCCTATTTTTTATTGTCATTCGTGTGTACATTTTACAGTTTCCTAACATATCCTTTTTTTTATTGTCATTCGTGTGTCCATTTTACAGTTTCCTAACATATCCTATTTTTTTAAATTGTCATTCGTGTGTACATTTTACAGTTTCCTATCATATCCTTTTTTTATTGTTATTCGTGTGTACATTTTACAGTTTCCTATCATATCCTATTTTTTATTGTCATTCGTGTGTCCATTTTACAGTTTCCTAACATATTCTATTTTTTATTGTCATTCGTGTTTACTTTTTACAGTTTCCTATCATATCCTATTTTTTATTGTTATTCGTGTGTACATTTATGTATCCTATGATATCCTATTTTTTATTGTCATTCGTGTGTCCATTTTACAGTTTCCTATCATATCCTTTTTTTTATTGTCATTCGTGTGAACATTTTACAGTTTCCTATCATATCCTATTTTTTATTGTCATTCGTGTGTCCATTTTACAGTTTCCTATCATATCCTATTTTTTTTATTGTCATTCGTGTGTACATTTTACAGTTTCCTATCATATCCTATTTTTTTATTGTCATTCGTGTGTACATTTTACAGTTTCCTATCATATCCTATTTTTTTGTCATTCGTGTGTCCATTTATGTATCCTATCATATCCTATTTTTTTTATTGTCATTCGTGTGTCCATTTTACAGTTTCCTAACATATCCTATTTTTTATTGTCATTCGTGTGTACATTTTACAGTGTCCTATCATATCCTATTTTTTATTGTTATTCTTGTGTACATTTTACAGTTTCCTAACATATCCTATTTTATATTGTCATTCGTGTGTACATTTTACAGTTTCCTAACATATCCTATTTTTTATTGTCATTCGTGTGTACATTTTACAGTTTCCTAACATATCCTATTTTTTATTGTCATTCGTGTGTCCATTTTACAGTTTCCTAACATATCCTATTTTTTTTTATTGTCATTCGTGTGTACATTTTACAGTTTCCTATCATATCCTTTTTTCTTATTGTTATTCGTGTGTACATTTTACAGTTTCCTATCATATCCTATTTTTTATTGTCATTCGTGTGTCCATTTTACAGTTTCCTAACATATCCTATTTTTTATTGTCATTCGTGTGTCCATTTTACAGTTTCCTATCATATCCTATTTTTTATTGTTATTCGTGTGTACATTTTACAGTTTCCTATCATATCCTATTTTTTATTGTTATTCGTGTGTACATTTATTTAATCCATCATATCCTTTTTTTTATTGTCATTCGTGTGTACATTTTACAGTTTCCTATCATATCCTATTTTTTATTGTCATTCGTGTGTCCATTTTACAGTTTCCTAACATATCCTATTTTTTATTGTCATTCGTGTGTACATTTTACAGTTTCCTATCATATCCTAGTTTTTATTGTTATTCGTGTGTACATTTATGTATCCTATCATATTCTATTTTTTATTGTCATTCGTGTGTCCATTTTACAGTTTCCTAACATGTCCAATTTTTTATTGTCATTCGTGTGTACATTTTACAGTTTCCTATCATATCCTATTTTTTATTGTCATTCGTGTGTCCATTTTACAGTTTCCTAACATATCCTATTTTTTTTATTGTCATTCGTGTGTACATTTTACAGTTTCCTATCATATACTATTTTTTATTGTCATTCGTGTGAACATTTTACAGTTTCCTATCATATCCTATTTTTTATTGTCATTCGTTATCTATTTTACAGTTTCCTATCATATCCTATTTTTTTATTGTCATTCGTGTGTACATTTTACAGTTTCCTATCATATCCTATTTTTTATTGTCATTCGTGTGTCCATTTATGTATCCTATCATATCCTATTTTTTTATTGTCATTCGTGTGTCCATTTTACAGTTTCCTAACATATCCTATTTTTTATTGTCATTCGTGTGTACATTTTACAGTTTCCTATCATATCCTATTTTTTATTGTTATTCGTGTGTACATTTTACAGTTTCCTAACATATCCTATTTTTTTTGTCATTCGTGTGTACATTTTACAGTTTCCTAACATATCCTATTTTTTATTGTCATTCGTGTATACATTTTACAGTTTCCTAACATATCATATTTTTTATTGTCATTCGTGTGTCCATTTTACAGTTTCCTAACATATCCTATTTATTTTTATTGTCATTCGTGTGTACATTTTACAGTTTCCTATCATATCCTTTTTTTATTGTTATTCGTGTGTACATTTTACAGTTTCCTATCATATCCTATTTTTTATTGTCATTCGTGTGTCCATTTTACATTTTCCTAACATATCCTATTTTTTATTGTCATTCGTGTTTCCATTTTACAGTTTCCTATCATATCCTATTTTTTATTGTCATTCGTGTGTACATTTATGTATCCTATCATATCCTATTTTTTATTGTCATTCGTGTGTCCATTTTACAGTTTCCTATCATATCCTATTTTTTATTGTCATTCGTGTGTCCATTTTACAGTTTCCTATCATGTCCTTTTTTTTATTGTCATTCGTGTGTCCATTTTACAGTTTCCTAACATATCATATTTTTTATTGTCATTCGTGTGTCCATTTTACAGTTTCCTATCATATCCTATTTTTTATTGTTATTCGTGTGTACATTTTACAGTTTCCTATCATATCCTATTTTTTATTGTTATTCGTGTGTACATTTATTTAATCCATCATATCCTATTTTTTATTGTCATTCGTGTGTACATTTTACAGTTTCCTATCATATCCTATTTTTTATTGTCATTCGTGTGTCCATTTTACAGTTTCCTATCATATCCTATTTTTTATTGTCATTCGTGTGTACATTTTACAGTTTCCTAACATATCCTATTTTTTATTGTCATTCGTGTGTACATTTTACAGTTTCCTAACATATTCTATTTTTTATTGTCATTCGTGTATACATTTTACAGTTTCCTAACATATCCTATTTTTTATTGTCATTCGTGTATACATTTATGTATCCTATCATATCCTATTTTTTATTGTCATTCGTGTGTACATTTTACTGTTTCCTAATCGTCTATTTGTCGAGTTTTTCTTACAATTAACTCACTGATCGTTTGCTAGTTTGTTTATTCTTGTAATGTTTTTATTGTTACGTCTATTTTTATACTGACCATTTTATATGCCCCAACCTCTGTTTTGATCAGGAATGATAATGCCAATAATAGATATTTAGAATAAAACAAATCGTCAGAAAATTCTTAAGGCACATTGTGACAGATAAATTGATACAGGCATGGTGGAGGATTTCCTAAGGAGTAATCGAAAATCTTATCAAGAGAAAATATGCGCGATTTGAAATGCTTATTTATTATATTTTTCAGACATTAAACAGATTGCATGAGTCAGAATTGGCATGGAAAGGTAGATCTGCCGAATAATGTATGTACTAGCAAGAATACATGTCATTGTGACATGTTGGTAAATATATATGCAGTGGATTACATTTTTACATTTACTTTGACTACTTTTTGAAATTTGACAGCCATGTTGCAAACTTTGTCCCTAGGGTGTAAGACATTGCCCACAAGAGCTATTTTAGGCATTTCATTATGCAATGCGTCATAGCCACTTAATTCGCAACTTGACTTTTAAAGAAATTACATATACATTGAACTCAATGATACAACACACGAATAGACTGAGAATAGATCCGGCAAAAGATGCAATAGAGCAGAATCGTCGAGCGCGATTTTAAAACAGGGAGAATCTTTAGAAGCATAACATCGATGGATAACTGGGCGAAAATGGTTTCACCTTGTTTTAGCTTGATGCGACGACATCGACAATGAGGAAAAGGCAGCTTTCACTCGCTCCTTTCAAATTTCAGAATATAGAAAAACATAGAGATAGCGAGCTTTGGTTGTGATATTGACACGCAAAGGAAGATAACGTATCAATTTTAAAACTGATGATATGGTACGATAGAAAATCCAATTAAACAGCCAAGAGTCGAGGCGGATAAACACCTTTAAAATCTGCGTCAAATATCTGTTTCCATCTGGCATGTGTGCGTAATCGGAATTTATAAACAACACTTAATGAATATAATCAATCACCGCAAATACCCATCATTCCCAGCTTTGAATTAGTATTTAGTTCTCTGTTATCTCAATCAACCATCTTTTTGCGTTTCTTTGAGAAGTATGCTCAGAATGATTTTTCATTCAACCGGGTGTAATAGCGCGTGAGGTCCTCCAAGGAAAACAATTATAAACTTAGCTATTATTCTGCTTTTACTAACCCATTTTTGCAAAGAAGTGTTTTAAACACATAAAAGTCATTTTGAGATCAACCAAATCTCTCAATTGGAGTCCCCTTGTCTTTTTTGCCGCATGTTGTAATACACCTCAAATGTAAATAATGGTCATTTTGTTCTGACCTGAACCCGTGATTGTTATTAAGTAATAAAATGTCAATGCTATTGCACTGACTAAATTACATTTCATCACTAATAAACAAATAGTTTCATGTTATTAATATGAATCTCTTCATTTTTTTTCTTCTTCATTAAACGTTTAAAAGTGCATCAATTTCAACATGTGTCATTGTGTAAGAATCTGTTCTTCGCACATTTACCGGATGCTCGTCCACCTACATTTACCAGTTTGGGAAGTATCACTACTATTATTTCAGACAATGTACAGCGTCGAAGTTATTCAACTGCCATTAGAAGAGGAGATGATGTTTAGAAAGCACTACTACTTACTTAGTGTAAAGGATATGTTCGGATATGGATGTTCGGACGGCTACTGTACTAATTTGCCATTTACTGTCACATAATCATTGTTTTATAAATGGTCATACTAGTAATTGATTTCAAAGAATTATTAATACTTCTATTTATTTGACCTAAATGTTAAGGTTTCTTCTTGGTAATATACCGACAGTACACAACATCCACCCATCCCATCCCAGGTGCGATCAATTGTTCTTGTTTCTCATAATATATATAATTGTTTTATATAGTAGTTTACCAAGCATAATATTTATTGTTGACTGAGTCAGTTCGTCAAATTTTGTCTTCCTAAAACACAGATTTCCTATTTCTAAAACAAATGTTTTTCTCACTCAAGCACATATTTTCCATTCCTAAAATAAATGTTTTCTCCCTAAAGCACATATTTTCCATTCCTAATACAGTCACTACAGTATTATTAAGTTCTTATGTCAATTAACCGTTTATGGCATATTTTTGTTTTTAAATAGTCAGCAGAACAGAGTAAATCGTGACGGATATGCACGGGTGAAACGAAATCGTAGCGGCCTGTAAAATCAGAAATATGGCTGGTCTAGTGAAATGAGATCGTAGCGGCCTGTAGTCTAGTGAAATGAGATCGTAGCGGCCTGTTCAGTCAGAAATATGGCTGGTCTAGTGAAACGAGACCGTAGCGGCCTTTAAAGTCAGAAATATGGTTGGTCTAGTGGCTATCCTGATGGACATATATTACACTGCAGCGCCTCTGGAATGGAGGGCAAAATATATGGGAACAGTGATGGGCGGTGTCGAAATAATTTCCAAACTAACAAACTGAGCACATTTTCACTTATCATACTGTAAAAATCATGATCGGTGCATCGCGCCTCCATTCGCTGAAAATTTCTGCGAAGGCTTTTCCTATAAAACAAGACCGCTCCGGTGGCCAATTGATTAAAGCGTTAGCCTCAAATGCGAGAGTTCGCGAGTTCGAACACCGGACGAGTCATTCTCAACAATTATAAAAATGATACTAGCACCGGTCATGATTGGCGCTCAGTATTAAGAAGCTAGTGGTAGGACTGGTCGGCCTGGTGTTGGGATAATGTGACTGCATGGGTGGGTCATAATGCCATATGTCTGCGGCATGTTGCACCAGTACTAGACACCACTATACACTGCACGCTGCTGACATCGTAGCAATATGACTAAAATTGTTAAAACTACGTTAAAATTATAAATCACACACACACACACACACACACACACACACACACACACGAATCAGTTTTCTTATTGCTCCATCAGTTTTGTAATTACCTCTCTTACAGTTACTGTCATGTTTCTTCACACTACTCTGTTGTAACTCAAAGAGATATATGCATCTTTGTCTAATAAAAATCCGTACAACTGATCATTTACCGTTAAATGTCCATCATTGTTTTTCTCGCTTATAAAATGCATAAGCTGTATAGCAGAGTCAATGTCATGCACACACACACAATATATATATATATATATATATATATATATATATATATATATATATATATATATATATATATATATATATGTGTGTGTGTGTGTGTGTGTGTGTGTGTGTGTGACTAGATTTGATAAATCCGTGTGAAATTTAAAACGTTTGTTGAAAACTGTTGACAACTAATCATAGGTTCAGGACAATGCATGCCATCTCCAAACTTGTGTGCTTTAGGTGTAAAGAATCGTGTACTTTAGTTACATAGTTTAATTCTGCATTGAAAGGTTTCGCTTGAGATAATACATTTTTATTTCCAGAAACAGATCCAAAAATGGTAAATGTTCATACACGCTGCATAACCTCATTTTTAAAGGTATCCTTTTTATATTTGTTTTTATTTCATTTATTTATTTCTAAGGAGTACTCTGTCTTTACACTTTAAACATTTGCAAAGATAACACACTCCCTTCTTAGTTGATGAGATCCAAAACGTCAGAAGAAAATAGTTCTCAAAAGCCCGGGAGAAGCTCATTTCATCTTGGAGAAAATGCACCTACATAAATCTGCGAGAGAACACAATGCAAAACTTTGATGAGATGGCAGTTTTTCTTTTGGCACATCATGTCTTGCCTCATTAATCCGAAAAGACTTTAAAAGTAAAATATAATCCTGGAATAAATTGTGTTAAAAGTTGATGTGAACTTAAATTGATTGATGTTTTCTTTCATCGGAAAAGTGAATGCGGAGTTGAAGCACAAGAATCTTCAAGTTTAGACGATTCCTTTCGGATTTCTATGTAACACGTGCTCAGAACGTTGGTTTAGTGTATGCTCTATTACTCCATGCAAATCTAGATCCCTACTAGCAATGGTGTTGACAGAATAAATAACAATAATACGGTACATGGTCCAACTAGAGTTTTCTTTACATTGATTATTCAAGTGAATTTAGCCGCTCACATGGTCGCTTTTATAAAACTGCTGTACCCTATGTGACTGGAAGAAATGATGATTGTTTCGAATAGAAAAACAGTATTTTTTACTCCTGAAACTTTCTTGGGAAGTTCAGTTGACGCGACATTTCCCTTTCTTCTTCAAGAACAAAACTGCATTATTGTAAAGTCTGTTCGAAAGAATAAAATGCGACTAAATACCGTCAACAACCACAACGATCTCCACTGGACATAGTGTTTAAAAACCGAAATGTTAGTACATTATACGTTATCTATCTCCTCCGTAAAATGTAACTGAATAAAAGAACGATCACAGGAGCCAAAAAAGTCAGGAGACAAGGATTTCTCCTACTGGAAGAATTGTTCTGACACATACACATACACATTTGGCTGTCATCATCTCCTTCAAACAGTTTTAATTTCAAATCCCTGCTTGCACCGCCATATAAGTGCATAAGCGATTTCTTACAGACACATAAACACGAATTCATCGTTCCTCCATTCTGAACAGACATGAATCTGAAATTATCGTTATTATTCATTGTCTGTGAATCCGAAAAACCGGGAACCATCGGACTGGGATACATATGCTGATGGGTGTCTACATCTGGGTCCATATCGGGTTTCTGAACCTTCTTTTTATCGGTTTCAACATCCTTCACATCCCCTGGAAGTGGTTTGTGCTTTCCTATCTCGATGTCGTCATATCCGATTGCAACGTCAGCACAACCGTAAAATTGTTCTTGGGGTCCGCAACCGACACAACTTTGACCAGTCTTTGGATCCGTACCCCAGCTATTTCCCGCGTTGTACTTCCACTGAAACACGCAAGCTCTGCAAACAACATTTGATGGTAATGCTAAATTAATGTTAAACTTTTGATATCCAACATCCGGAGGAACCATAAAACGTGTTTTGCCGTTTTCTGCGAGTCGTAAAGGATATCTATCCAAACAATCTTGTTGGATTACTTTGCGTGGCTCATCATTTGGACACAGCCGAAATTCCATGTATCCTTTATGATTTGCTGTCAGCTCTACAACAACTGTGATGACCTCTCCCGGTGTGTACTTTCTGACTATTATTCCATTGGCAAATTTTCCACCCGGCTCATTATCACGTGGACCTTGCCACGGATCGCCACATACACCACATTTTCCACCATTCTTTTCCCACTGAACCTGCAAAGAATTTCATAATAGCAAAATTGAATCTACTACATTTATCAGTTATTCTGTTACTCGACTTATTTATTTATGCCATTACGCAGTATTTTTTTAAGTAGCTGTTCTTTTATAGATGCAGCTGTAAATACAAAACTATTTTACGCTTGACACAATAAGTCTGCCCTTTCTAGTCTGAATTCTTGGATCAACCACTTGTTGGCACCATTATTGTGATTCTGGTAGCTACACCTTTAATAAAATAGCTATAATCTAATAAGCCACATTACATAAATATATTATCATCATAGCATTCGTAAGAATAATCACACACATATACACATTTATTATTGTTTTTGCAAGCATTATTGTTATTGTTATTATTATTTTTATTATTATTATTATTATTTACTTGCACCCCTCCACAGTAGACTTGATTGTCATCATAGTTTGGCGGGTTGGGAAAGCCATAACGCCACATGCTGGATCTAGATGGTGGATCCAGCAGACGACCGTGACCCGTGCTTAAATCGGTGTAGATGATCACTATCAGGCCGAGAATTTTCGCTATTTTCCAAAACATCTGCAAAATGGAAAGCACAGTATCACTGAAATGTTAAACACTCAAATTTGGATGTAATTTTTGTTGATAATTAAAACTCGTATGCGTGCCTACTGATTTTACATCACAATCTCACATGACTGGAACACGTCCTTTAAAAGTCCATTCTCAGATCTATACATATTTCTTGTCTTAAATATCATTATCTGACTGAAGATAAACTCGTACTTATCTATGGTTAAATCAGGGAGGGTGCTAGCGTCTGTTGACAAGGACAAGCGTAAAATACGCAATTAAGAATTATGCTTGGAGCATTTCTAAATCATTAAAAGACATGTAAAACACCTACGTTAACTTATTTCCAAAACTCCAACCATTCTTAGCAAATTTTGGGAGAAATGGAAAGCCATGGAAGTCAATGTATTCCGACTTCCAAGAAAACACCCATTTGTCATGGGTCTAAGATAAAATAACATGATGTAGGGACACCACTAAAGAACATTGCCCCCCGAGCGTCTCGAACCCTTGCGTCGCCACTGTCCTCAAGAAAATGAGTTAGTAATCACGCAATGCCCAGAATAGTTGAAAATTTCACCTCATTACAGCCCATGCTGACCTGACTGTTTGCGCATGGGATGTGTCAAACTACGAGGTTTAACCGAATCCAGCAAATCACCTGACTGGACGTGCTTAAGAAAATGTTTTCTGACCTATAATAAAAGCCCCCCCCCCCCCCAAAAAAAAAAATTAATTTCCCTGCCACTTCGTAAGTCGTTCGAACTTCTTTCAATAGATGACAGTCTCAGTTGAGAAATGTATTTCTCAGTCTGAAGGCTCACGCCATACTTGATCCTCTACTTGAAGAGGTAGAGTGTTTCAACATCAGGAACGACCGTACGCTATACACAATTAAACCGGATCTGATATCGGATACTACATTCAGTTTGAATAACTCCACACTTTAATGCAGGGCCGTCATTTCAGTTTTTACGGGGGAGGGGGGGGGGGAGGCAAAACATGACGGGCTAGTGAATTTTGTATATATGCTACCGGAATTTTACAGCACATGCAAAATCGCGAGGATGGGCTGTGCCAATCCCCTCGTCTCCCTCCCACAATAAAATCACTATCACCCAATGTAACGACAACGGCTATTAAAGAAAAAAAGAAACTAATATTTTCAGGAGAAATTCCACATAAAACCTATTTAAAGCCCATTTTGGCGCCCCCACTAGTCTGGCGCCCTCTGCCCCACCCCACCCCACCCCCACCCCCCGCAGCTACGCCTCTGGCGCAAGGTATTGGCCAGTAACAAATAACAATGGTTTTTAACCGAAAGAACATTAGTACCTGTCTCAGGGCCGTTTTAAGGTCTTCGTAGGCCCTAGGCACTCTCATATTCGTAGGCCCTAGGCACTCTCCTATTGTAGGCCCTATGTATTCTTATATTCGTAGGCCCTAGGCACTCTCATATTCGTAGGCCCTAGGCACTCTCATATTGTAGGCCCTATGTATTCTTATATTCGTAGGCCCTAGGCACTCTCATATTCGTAGACCCTAGGCACTCTCATATTGTAGGCCCTCCTCAACTTAAACTGCCAACTAAGTAACCAACTATGCATTAAAGCTAAACACTTTCACATTATTTTCTGACTTCGTGTTTAATAATGAAAGGTTTAACTTTCTTCTGGACAGATCATTGTCAACTGATGAAACAGTTTCTAAAGCCAAGGCACTAATTGATGTATCCATCAGATCTGGAAGAGGTATTTACTGATGAGCTTCTTTTGTTTTCACGAATGTTTGGTGATAATAAAACTGTGGCTGAAATGATTAGGGCACAAATAGAGAATAAGTTGGCGACAAGTTTTCCAAATGTAAATATTGCTTCCCGAATCTACCTTTCAATTTTTAAACAAGTTCTGAAGGTGAACGTTCGTTTTCCAAACTGAAACTGATAAAAACTTATCTTCGGTCAACGATGGGACAAACACGACTATCCTCCCTGGCACTACTTTTAATTGAAAAGGACTTGATGCGGGAAATGACATTTGATGACGTCATATGTGACTTTGCTAATGGAAAGAGCCGAAAAGTTAACATACTGTAACACAACTCAAGTCCTTATCTTACACTGTTACAAACGTTATTAAATTTGTATCTGCAATTTCTGCCATATTTTTTAGGTGAAGCACTCCATTTATGTTTTCAATACTTTATTTTCTGACTTTTGTAGGCCATAGGCACAGTGACTACAGTGACTACTGTGCCTAATGGATAAGGTCTTTCAGACGATTGTTAATTTCACGGACAGTTGCAGACGATTTTGAGAGCTCGTAATTCCTAACTCGCAAAGATTCCAGCGTTTTCGAAACGGTCTATACATGTAAAATTTATTTTACAGCTGATGCCAATTCGGGAGTAACATATGTAACACCTATACTCTCTAGTTCATTTGTGGTGGTAGATTTTATTTCTGATATGAAGAAATACAGTACATGAAATTAATTTCAATCAAAGACCTTGTTTTGATTAGTTGGATGAAAGTGATGGTGTATTATGAATTTTAGAGTAAAATATTCAAGTTAGCACCATCTTCAACTGTATCTCAGTTAAAAACAATTCCGTATCTGATAAGTGTTGCCCAGCCCCTCCTTAATATCATCTCAATATCTACTCACAACATTTTCCCGTCCATGATATAATCTCAACATATATTCTCAACATTTTCCCCTCCTCGATATCATCTCAACGTCTACTCATATATTCCCATCCACTTTCTTAATATTAGCTCAATATCAACTCACAATATCCCCTTTTCTTAATATTAGCTCAATATCAACTCACAATATCCCCTTTTCTTAATATTAGCTCAATATCAACTCACAATATCCCCTTTTCTTAATATCATCTCCATATCTACCCACAGCATTTCCCCCTTCTTAATATCCCAGCATATACTCACAACACTTTCCCCTCCTAAAATATAATCGCAACATCTACTCATAACATTTTTAATATCATCTCAACATCTACTCATAACATTTTTAATATCATCTCAACATCTACTCATAACATTTTTAATATCATCTCAACATCTACTCATAACATTTTTAATATCATCTCAACATCTACTCATAACATTTTTAATATCATCTCAACATCTACTCATAACATTTTTAATATCATCTCAACATCTACTCATAACATTTTTAATATCATCTCAACATCTACTCATAACATTTTTAATATCATCCCAACATCTACTCATAACATTTTTAATATCATCTCAACATCTACTCATAACATTTTTAATATCATCTCAACATCTACTCATAACATTTTTAATATCTCAACATCTACTCATAACATTTTTAATATCATCTCAACATCTACTCATAACATTTTTAATATCATCTCAACATCTACTCATAACATTTTTAATATCATCTCAACATCTACTCATAACATTTTTAATATCATCTCAACATCTACTCATAACATTTTTAATATCATCTCAACATCTAATCATAACATTTTTAATATCATCTCAACATCTACTCATAACATTTTTAATATCATCTCAACATCTACTCATAACATTTTTAATATCATCTCAACATCTACTCAAAACATTTTTAATATCATCTCAACATCTAATCAGACCATTTTCTCCTCTTTAATATCATCTCAACATCTACTCACAACATTTTCCATCTTTAATACAATCGCAACATCTACTCACACCATTATAATATCATCTCAGTATCTACTCACAACATTTTCCCTCTTTTATGCAATCACAACATCTACTCACAACATTTTCCCTCTATAATAAATCTCAACATCTACTCACAACATTTTCCCTCTATAATAAATCTCAACATCTACTCACAACATTTTTCATCTTTAATACAATCGCAACATCTACTCACACCATTATAATATCATCTCAGTATCTACTCACAACATTTTCCCTCTTTTATGCAATCACAACATCTACTCACAACATTTTCCCTCTATAATAAATCTCAACATCTACTCACAACATTTTCCCTCTATAATAAATCTCAACATCTACTCACAACATTTTCCATCTTTAATAAAAGCTCAACATTTACACACGACATTTCCCCTTTTTTTAAAATAAAATCTCAACATCTACTCATATATTCTCCATATAAGTATAATCTCAATATCTAATCAGAACATTTTCCCTCTTTAATATAATCTCAACATACAATGATACATATTTTATATCATCTCAATATCTAATCACAATATTGTCCCCTCTTTAATATAATCTCAACATCTACTCACAACATTTTCCACTCTTTATTATAATTTTAACATCTATTCACATTTTCTCCTCTTTAATATCGTCTCGACATCTACTCACAACATTTCCCCTCTTTAAATTAATTTCAGCATCTATTCACATTTTCTCCTCTTTAATATCGTCTCGACATCTACTCACAACATTTCCCCTCTTTAAATTAATTTCAGCATCTATTCACAGCATATTTCCGCTCTTTAATATCAACTCTGCGTGCTTGGGTTAGCACTTGAGATATTCAATGTCTTAAAAACCCAAATCTAAATCTAAATCAACAAAACAACAACCAAAAATAGTTCCAGCTCTAGATCGAAACCAAATCAGTTTTGTCCCCGTGCTCTTTTTCATTCCCATTCACATACGCGACGCGAGTGTGCGCTCCTTGGTTCAGGGCCTGGACCAACATTTAAAGGTTTGAATCAACAATAGAAGACCGTTCTGATGATGAAATAACCCGTCACTTGGTCGAGTGAAAGACGAGTGATAAGGTTTTAATTTGAATTTTAGTTGAAAGGTGACTGTTATTGAAATACATTAAAATGTTGTTATTCGAATTTCACATTTTTTTGTATTCATTAATTAATTGTCGGCAACGCTGACAGGGGGCTCAGAGCTGATCTCTCTATCACTACTTCAATTTCTGACTTAAACGAGCCTGGGTGGGTCTTCTATAATAATTAAAATAATATTGGGAAAACCCCACCCAACCTAAATAAAGGGTAACCTCTACAAGCTGTATATAAACTATTTATTTTGGTAGGAATTGCCTTGTAGATGAGAACAATTACTTCCCATTTTTATATGCTTGTATATTCGAGCATTTAGGACATCACAGTGTGTTTATTTTAAAGTTATTAAAAACAGGTATTTTTTTTTTATAAAAGTGAACAATAGCATGTAATTGCTTTTCTGTTCGAATCGTTGCAGGTCTTGCCGATTTTACCCAGCAGAGAAAATTCTCTAGTCGTTTCATTGTTACATAAAATATCTACTAATTCTACGTACGGTAAAGATGATTAAATACATATGAAAAATGTTTCCAAGCGTAATCAGTTTGATATAGTTAGATTAACAATCTTATTTTTTGCAAACATATCCTCACCAGTTTTTTTGAACTGGAAATTTAAAACAAGACTGTACGTTGTACGATATTTGTGCAAACCAGAACTAAACATAATTTTATTCCTAAGACTAGGTCTAACAGTATATTTGCTTTAGAACGTATACAAATCATTAATGTCTGTACAGTACAGGATACAGTACACTATGAAATAGGGTAGAGATATGGTCTGACAACTATTTGTAAAATTATATTACAAAAAGACAATAAAGTAATTCTATTAGAACGAACTCTTTTGAATTAACACGGGATTTGAATACCATTGTAAATAAAATCATATAAAGTCAAAAGAACCGTACGTTTTGTGCTATTTAGCTAGAGTTTATAATAGCAGTTTGTTTCTTATGTTTCTGTAAGTTCTTTAATTGCTAATATATCGAGATCATCTTTTCTTGTCTACGGAAAACCACAAAAATTGAAATAAACATAACCAACAAAATATGGGCACACCAATCTGTTTTGTAACCGCAAGCATTCACAAAGAGAAAACCTATTTCATTATTTACATTATTACGATTAAATTCAAGTCATTGTTGTAGTTCAAGGATGTAGTGAAAGAGGAAGTCGTTTGAAAGATGACGTTATTTGCAAAATTCGCATTATGACATCTATATGTTGATCTAGCTGTCTGTGGGACTGCAAGGTTTTATTTTTTTTCTTGGTGACATAGTCCAGGGAATCACCTGGGTGAACTTTTTAACACTGGAAAAGTGAGAGTATCGAAACTGACTAACATGCATTTTTTTGGGTTGTATATATTGATTCTTTTTGTAGGGGCACCATA
The DNA here is from genome assembly GCA_029339505.1 of Unio delphinus. Classification (NCBI taxonomy): domain Eukaryota; kingdom Metazoa; phylum Mollusca; class Bivalvia; order Unionida; family Unionidae; genus Unio; species Unio delphinus. The sequence continues at coordinate 5,473,028 of JAQISU010000026.1, forward strand.
TGTATATATATTTATATTCTGACGAGTTTTAATTTATTAAAATTTTGAAGGGGTATTGTTTCCTAGTGTTTCTATAGGGTTGTTCATCCGAGCAGGCATTGTTTAAATAAACTCGGAATCCCTTCCCTAGGTCGGCTTTTTTGTCGACCTTGGCTAGAGGTCACTTGAATCCCGTGTATGTTATTTATGTTTGTGCTATATGTGTTTTACTATATATGTATTAGATACATAGTTTCTATTTTGGGACAGCCAGCTATTTTCAATTCATCCAGTTGTCTTATTTTGTTTACTGTGACCCTCCAAATTTGGGGTCAACATTTATTTTAGTTTTCTAATGAATTTGTTTTGAATTTTGACCGAAGTACAGTGTAAATATTTTTGGAAATGAAACTTCATGATTAAATGATTGTATATTCGTGTCGTTCTTTGTGTTTTCTTATTTCTGTTTATTTCCTTTTGAGTACGAAAGTGCTCGAGCGAGGGTCCATACATTTTTTCAATTTAAAATTGTATTTCTCCCTACTCGAGTTGGTATCGTTTCTTTTTATTTATTTATACCTATCCTAAATTTCTCAGATGTTTTTTTATACCCATAAGCTAGGTTCACTTGTGCAGTACGGGAGCTGCACAAGGATTAGTAGATATAGAAGAGTAGAAGATTCTTTTTATCCTGTGTATATGTTAGTGTTATTGTTTGTATGTTCAATTCCCAACTCGTCCACAGGTCTGTCCACTTCGCGAAGCGCCATGTGACGTAGCCCTATGACGTCCTCATCATGTACTTCCCCATTAAGGGTCCCTGTTCCCCTGTACCCCTGAAATTGTTAGTGTGTAGAATAGTCAGAGAAAGTAGTCATAGTTGGAATCACATTATTGATTCCAATATTTGTGTTGTTATAATCTGACCGCAAGCCAGCATTGTTTTGGTTACATAATCTGTTATTTTTTTTTATTAGTGTTTTACTGAAATTCCTGTCAAGGAAGAGTGCTTTGTTTTCTCTCATACTTTTCTATCTTGTATATTTCCATTATTATTTTTGTCCTCGATTCCTTTGTAGCGTCGAATTGCGAAATAGTATGATATTTCTTATAAAAGACATTTTTTACACAAAGGACATTTTTAACATTTATTTGGATCATTCTTCTCCGTACCGCCACTTCGTCTGTTAACCAGACGTTGTGGAGGTACTTGAGGATCATACTCCGTATTTTCGAGAAGCCAATGTTGGTCCATTGCCTCCATACTCTGTCCTAGTTACGTGCTTAGGCTCGAATAAACAGTAACATAGAAAGAGTGAAAATAACAAGCTTGTAAAAAAACTTAATAAACAATTGATTGAGGACAAAAATTTTCCAGAAAAGAAAAATAAACTTACGGTTTTAAGAATCAATTCTCAAAATTAATCCAAAAATAAGTCAAAATATAATCCATTAGTGAAATTGCAAAAGTCCTGGTAATAAAATGTCCTAATAATTCCCAGTTCGAATTTTAGTGAAGCATTCAAGATGGAAGACGATGTCACGTGAGGATGTCAGTTCTGGTCTTATGAAATTCAATGAGCACAATTGTTTTCCAGATAAATAACAAAATAAATCCTCTTGATCCAAACGAATTGAAATAATTTCCAGTACAAGGTAATATAAAATAACTCAAAACAACAAACTTAGTATTCTAACAGCCCAACTTCTACTAAATAGTTCGCTCCAAAACATCATTTATATACCTGTTTTTACGTAAACAAGGAAGGGGTGACATGATCTTCTAGAATCTTTAGAACAAATTTACGTTAAAAAAATCCTAATTTCCCCATAGTATGTTCCTAATCCAATCGTATGTGTCTTTATTTTTTAACACACACACACACACACACACACACACACACACACAGAGTTCCTTATTGTCCCTATACTTCCCTAAATTTACTCTAATCACCTCTACAAATTATTGGTACCTCTAAGAGTTTACTTAATTTATTATTTTTATATATCTCCTCTCTTTTTCTAATTATATAGCCAAACCAATAAATGTAGAGAGCTTCCCATGGCATTTTTGGTTGGTTATTATTTTAAATCTATTTAAAATGTTTTATTTTATGAGGATTGTACTTGGTAGAGTCAATCCTTCTTTAGTTTTTGCCCTGTATAGTGTTGGAAATTTTTTTACATATTGAGTTTTAAAATTCCATATATAATTAGCAATTTTTTCTTCTTTTTTTTCTAAAATATTATTTTTAATGTCTGTCGAGTTTAGTAAGTAAGTCATGTTAAAATATAGACAAGTTTTTACAACTTGTGCCCGCTCCATTATAGATAGTGGCGTTAGTGCCCATATATGTATGCTTTCTTTTATCTTGACATCTACCATCTTACAGTTTATATATTGATTCGAGCTCTTTGCAGCGTGTTACCGTCCCAGGTGCATGCTGCTAAGTCATGCAATCAATGTAAAGGCCTCGCGCCGCTCTTGTTCGTAAGTGTGTAAACTGTACAAGAATAACCAAAGGTGATGACCTGGTTTAATCAGCAGTCACCAATGCGCGATGTACACGATTGAACTGAATCTGATATTTTATCCAAAATTTAGCTTTTATAAATCTACATAATAATTTTTCGGTGTTTTCACCTTTTCTTTCATGTATCCCCCACCCCTAAACATTACCTTTATATAATTGCTCATACTATAATCGTCTGATAAACAAACGTCTTCCAATTTTACCTTTTCATTATGTTATTAAGCTAGGAGGATTTTTTAAAAAAAAATAGTATATTAGTTTTTATATTGGTTTCTATGTTCTGTTTTTCTTTTATGAATTTAGACCAAATCTGCTTCTTAAAGCACTATAAATCTATGTGTCGGCCAGACTTCTGTTTACATTGTATCTTACTGGCCAATAATAAGATATACACTGGCTGTTAATACCAAAAAGATGTACATTTATTTTAAAAGGCGTTTGTTCCCTCACTGATAGATATTACAACTACTGTTAATCATATATTGTTCAAGTATAAATCAGTCCAATACCAATGACATCTACAGTTAAGAAATTGTGAAAGATTAATGCGTTCACAGCATATATCTAAAGGTAACGATACAAATCAAATTGATGTAAAAATAATAAGCCAAACAAAGATTAATTCGTGCAACATCTAAAAGCAACTTTTAAACCAGTTAATCGAATATTCTAACAAAGACCAGTGCATATAACATCCATAGTAAACTAATGATTTATACATCATAATTTCATATCATTCTCCATATATATTGACATGGTATGACAGGTAGCAAATAATTTAACACTGCAGTTGGTTTGTTTATAATTATCAGTTACGAAGAGGTAATGTGCATGTTTTGGATCCTACTGATTATTTTTACAGCTGTCATAATTACGTTATTTCTAAATATCTGTATTTGTCACGTTTTAATATAGTCTGTATGACTCACTTACACTGTGTGTAGACTAATATGTCAAATAATAAATTAGTTTTATCTGGTGATCATTCATAAATGACAAGTGTATGTCCATTTGCATTTTATATGTATATAGCACACGCACTAGTTCCTTGCAAAACATGTATATATGTGTTTGAACTTTAATATATCAGATGACTGTGACTAATAAATGCATATTGGTACATCATAATATTCAAATCTAAAACATCTCAGTAAAAGTGTATTCGAACACAAATATTTAGTAAAATCACAAAGTACGAGATCAATGGAAAATCACACAATGAAACATTATCGAGATGACGTAAGAAAATACTTGGTACATGTTCATCTGATTCATACAATACGAGTTTTTAACTTACGTTATGTCACCATGCTAATTAAAACTATTTACAACCCACTGTATAACCAGTCATTTCCGTTATAACATGTTTCATATAAATTCCATAATGTTTCCCTGAAATGATCGATTAAGTTTTGTAAAATATCTACCTACCTACGTACTAACACACTGTATATATTTTCCCCACACACATTCCTTGTTGCAGAATGGTATACTACAGTATATCAGATTAGAAATTTGTAAACAAATTTCATTTCGACAGACTGAATAACATGTTTAAAATAAATGTGTAAGTTTCAAAACTGTGTAAAATATTTGAATTTACTTGAAGTTTTGAGACTAAATGTATCAGAGATATTACAACACGAACAGTATTGCTAACTGAATCAAATACAATGTTTATAAAAAAAATTCAGCGTAAGTTGATTTAAAAACACTTTAAGATAACAATATCTTAGATGTTTATACAAGCACAGCAAAATCTATTCAGCATTCCACGACATTTAATAATAAATACATAGTTTAACGTTGGAACAGAGCAAATAAAATAAAATCCAAAATATTTATAAATATACGTATCTCGTTTCTAAAATGCTCTCCTCGGCTCTTTAATACTAGTGTCGCAGGTGTAAAGAAGACAAAACATAACTGTATAACGCATTATACGGGCAGCTAACCTTACCTTATGCTGGGAAAGTTGTTCGTCTGTATTTCACTTTAACCAACTCTCAACTGAACGAAAACAACGAAATGCAGGGTATCCTTCATCACAAGTATAGTCTGTTTAATTTTGTCATCACTATGTTTTTAAACTATGAGTCAAATCAGGGATCATCCGTTGATTGTCATATAATTACCAGGCCGGGAAGTCTCGGGATAGCCACATCGCCTCGAGGATAAGCGTGGTTTGACACACGTCACGATGGAATGAGCATCACACTGTTGAATTTCTACGTGAGGGTCTGAACAATGAAGTAATTAAAAAACAAGGATGCCGTAAATATTAAGTGAAGTGCAAGCTTGCATGTCTTCGGTAAATTTCTTTTAAAAGACTTTAAACAAGATTCTTTTAAAAAGTGTAATATATTCGTAAATAAGATACAATAATTTGAAAACAGAAGTTTTAGAATACAAAACCTTGATTAACTGAAGGATTGGAATGTTGTATGTCTACTTGTTAACATGCTTTTCAATAAAGTGCTTATGACTATAGACCGGAGTCTGCAATTAAATTATTGCAGTCAGAGCTAACTTGAAGTACCACTATTTTGGAAGACCGCCTGTCATGAAAGATCAGACAATGCATGCACAAACTGGCCGTTAGTGTGATGACCTCTACAAAGTGACCGCCTGTTTAAGACAGCTTTTTATTGGCACCAGTCGTTGTCTCTCAAGGCAGATTCCATTGTGTTGTTGTTGTTGTTGTTATTATTATTATTATTATTATTATTAATTTTGGGATATAACTTTCATGTTTAAGCTTATAATAATTCATTTAAGTTAGAGATTCAATTTCGGAAACCTGTTCTAAATTGTACAACGAAATCAGCATTCAAATGTCTTCTTCAAAAATGATCTCTTACATTGTAATTGACCCCCCACCCAAACAAAAACAAAAATGCGACAAAACAGCAAATGACATTATTGCAGATTCTTATTCTTGGTGATGTTTACATTCTACCGTCATATTATAAAAGCATCCACTTGTAACTTACATCATGTACTTTGTTATGAATTGAAATTAAACTTAATATCTGCTTTCATTTTTATCACTTTTCATATTTGAGATGCACCATACAACAAATACAAAGTGTAATTTGATAACTATTTGTAACATTTGACGAAAAATACAAATTATGAATTTTCTTAGCTGTATTTTCTTGTGGCCATTGTTTGCTTTTATTTTCTTGTGCTGTTCTATAATCTGTAAAATGCAAACCTTGTTTCAGAAATTCAAGTTTTGTATTTTCTATCGTGATATCGGGAGGGTCGCTGGTATTGTACAGTTTGGGCTGTCACATTTTTAGGTCTCAAAATCGTCATAATAAGGTTGTGGTTTACATAAAATGCATTCAGGTATGAAAAAACATGCAAGAGAAAATTTAAAAAAAAAAAACACCAATCAATGAATAGAGATGAAGATATTTGAAAACATTAAAAAGTATATCAGTACGAAGTTAATGTGTGACTATCCACGACCAACAGGAAATGTCTCAAAGAAACACAAATCGTATAAAGAGGTTTAATCTCTTGATTAAAAAACAAAACACCAACAAAGTCTTTAAGAACGCGAAAGATGCAGGAGAACATACGTGGAAAGGACCATTAAATATTTAGTCAAATGAAAATATTTTATTTAAAATAAAAAGTGTATATATATGTATATATATATATATATATATATATATATATATATATATATATATATATATATATATATATATAGGTACGTGTTTGATTTAATACGTGTTGGTTCGTGCAGTTTGGTATTGAAATGCAGTTCAAATGAAAGATATAAGCATGTCATATTCTACAGAAAACAAAACATGGATAATAACTGTCTACATTACTGATACTGGCATCACATAGCCATTGTGTTATTCGGAATACCCATTTTTTCTGTGTTTTAGGATACAAACATTCTGAAAGTTGTGTTGGTATCCAGATATGCATGTATAATCAGCAGGTAATATTGTCTTAAAAGTCGGGTGTGAATGCGGAAGTTTAACAGGTGTAAATGCGATGGTTAGGACACTAATGGGTATACGGACATGCGCCTACAAACCCAGAATGACCATAAACAACGAGAAATGCAAACACTTCCATTTAATATATATATATATATATATATATATATATATATATATATATATATATATATATATATATATATATATATATATATGCACTCATCTTTGATTCATGGTGTTAATGAAAGAAAAAAGCCTTGCTATTACCACTAACAGTCTGTGTGAAACTCAAACTATATTGACGAGGAATCAGGAAGACGAATTTGCAAGAATATATAAGACATATAAGACACTTAGTTCGCTTAGACGTGCTTGAAAAAGATATAAAGGGTCTATATAGGTAAATGTCCTTGTTGTTTTTAACGATGATTGACCCACTGATGACAGACATAGTCTATAATAATGATATGTTAATTTGAACAATAAGAAAAGATCTTAATAAACTGAAATCAATTACAACAAACGATATTGGGTCTATTTATTTAGACCGACTTGCTAGGTTTGGTCCATCTGAATTGGACATTTATCTGACCTTGACGTATTGTGAACTAATTTTCTCGGACTGATCGTGGATCAGTATTTCTTTATGATTTTGAATGATTTTGAACAACTCGTTTTCTTGTTGTTACGTATATCTGATTTGATATAAATTTGTTTATATTTAGTATTGTTGTCTTAGTAATGTTTGTCAGTTTTAAATTCTATTTTTGTTCCCCCCATTACATGCTATTGTAATTAAACTTTATTCACAAGAGATGATGTTTTGTCAGACAGTTGGTTGACCTGAATTTTTCTTTGGTAAACATGTAATGTTGACCTAGCTCCTGACTTAGATTCAGGGTTAGTGGAAACGTAAACAGGTTTCCTGTCGATTTTAAAATGATTGGTTATTGCCAAGGTCAAGATGAGACCAGTGAATTGAGAAGTAAACAACTTATTATTCCTAAAATAAAATGATTGGTTCTCGGCAGGGTCATATTAGGAGTATATTATATCAACGATCACGTGACTCCTCCACCCCACCCCACCCCTTTTATTTTCTTCTTGATTTTGCAATTTGGGGATTTTTTTAAACTGCGTATTAGAATACAATATAATCTTTGTTTCAGTAAAATATATTTAGTTTTTGGGCTTTTAATCTGACGTTGAGTCATTTTCTTTTCTTGTAGCCAGTTTTTGAATCCATGTTAACTTTTCTTCAATTCATTTGGATTTTAAAGGATTAATTCGTATATATGGAAATATTTGATGTGCTCATACAAAATTCATGGACAAAGACAGTTTATCAAAATTGTATTCGGATTTTCAACACTGGAGTGTTAAATATCGTGTTTTTGCAATGAACTGTAGATAAGCAAAAAATAGACTTATGCATACGTCATCGTCTTCCATCTTGGATTTTCCAACAGGGCTCAAACTTGAATCTATTAGAACATTTAATTACTAGGACTTTTGTAATTTACTTCGTGGATTCTTCTTGGATTATTGTTGGATTTGAGTCTTAAAACTGTGAGTTATTTTTCCATTTTTACAATCTTTTTCCAGGGAAATTTTTTTTTAAAAATTTTATAAGGCTTGTTGTTTTCACTTTTTTTGTGTTACTGTTTATTAGAGCCTAAACACGTAAGATTTTTATGAATATTACATTATTGGAGTGTTGATCTGCCGAATGCTCTCATTTGATACATAATGGGGTCAAAGTTGTCAAGTTATCCGCATTGGTTGCGAATGTTTCATGTCGTCGTGATTTCAGCTTAACGTGACAGTTAAGTTTGCGTGACTGATTAGTACATGAAAAACGAAAAACACATATATTAAGATTTTAGTTCGCTTGAATATACTTTTAAAGAACGAAATGTCTAAGGATGACTTTGATGTGGAAAGAAACATTAGAGAAGGAAAGGTATCTAGAATGAAGTAATGTTTCAAAGTCCAATCAGAATAATATGTGATCAGTGCGTTTAACGCCACCTTTTAGCACATTATAGGGTATACGTGACGCCCAATATATATTTAGTGGATGAAGAACCCGGGAAGACAGCGGGAAGAACCGATGACCCATGGGAACCTACTGGCAAGCTTTCTGACATACATACGTTGGCCGAATCGAGATTTGAACATACGCGGACAGAGGTGAGATATGCGATGGCAAAAGGCGAGCGAGCGTCTAAGACCATTAGGGCATAAGAGAGAAAAAATACCAACGAGAGAGAGAGAGAGAGAGAGAGAGAGAGAGAGAGAGAGAGAGAGAGAGCAAGTGAAATTTATTTTTGTGAAATCATAATTTTAATCTACGAGAAAAAGATTGTCGTCACCAATATCAACGTAAAGTCAAGAATTTGTGAAAATTACTCCTGTTGCGTTTTATTCTGTTAAATCGATAACCTCGCAAATCGTTCTACGGCTTTATGGTGTTATATAATTCACAACAAAGGTCAACAATTAAACAAAGTTTATTGCTTCCTTAATAAAGTATAGTTGCCCAGTAGGCAAGGTGGCAACATCCAAGTAACAAAGTGAATGTCACTTCTACCAAGTAAATAATGTACTTCTGACAAATATCCCGTAGGGTAGTAATAAGATGTGAAATGACTTACAACGTTTATTAATAAAAGACCGAATGCCTGTTTGGGACGAGTACTACACTGTTTAACTCAGGATGCACGGTGACCCCAAAGTGACCCATCTATATGTCATCTTCGTATATAAGGTTACATTCATTTACAATAGGTCAGTGGTGATTCGGAGTGTCCGTGTGCCATAAAAGTATGTTAATGCGCCGAATGTACTTGTATTTAAAAAACAGTCTATCTCAATACGCCTTTCCTAACCGATGTCTTTTGCAGAAGACGATAGAAAACATGAACAATAACCCTACCCCACACGCTGAACATACCAACAATTGCATGATGCGATAGAGAGGCAAAACTATGAAAAAGCAAGCGACACAAATATTTTTTAAAAATTAAAGTCGAAAAGAGAAAATTAGCTACATATCTAAGTGTGCTACCAGTAAATTATTTATTATAAAGAGCCAAGTCCAACAGAATTCGTTATAAAGCAAATAAATACTTAGTTAACTACATCTCGAACTAAACTTGAATTGAATTTACTTCTAATACAGCTTTTGTTGTTCTTTTCCCGAAGTCAGTCATTGCCTCTACATCCTGCATCGCACCGAGTTCGCAAGGTAGGCGAAAATGACGCTTTTATCGAAAAACATCATAACTTTTGGATGATTTTCGATGTAACTCCTATTATCGAAAAACATCATAACTTTTGGATGATTTTCGATGTAACTCCTATTCGTTAACTATACACAATAGCTATCTCCTACACAGCAACTATACTTTTTTTTCGGCGGGGGGGGGGGGGGGGGGAGAGTCCTTCTTCTGATCATTTCAGACCATTACAGTTAAGCCCCACCTTCCTAACCGTATTTGTACCCGTAGGCTTAGTGTGTTTGTACAAAGTGAATCTATTTTATATATATATATATATATATATATATATATATATATATATATATCTGTGTGTGTGTGTGTGTGTGTGTGTGTGTGTATGTGTGTGTAATATATGTAACTGAATGTGTTTTAGGGTCCTTTCGAATCCTACTTTTTTCCAATTAATCAATTTTCTTGTCAGACAGACTTGATATCTCAGTTATATCAAACGTTTTTCAACGTCAAGTTCCTCGTCGTACGATAGCTTGTAGAGCTAAATTTTGCCTTTTTCTTTCCCTCTCTTTTGTAGTTGTTTTAGATTGTTCTGTTTCCAGTTCTTGGCTGGTAAACGATTTCACTTTCTTTTTTTTCTTTCTCTGTTAGTTTCTGGAATTTGTTGTCCTTGTTTATCATTTTGCTTATGGATTGTTTCCTGTTTCTATTTCGCTCTCCTGTGTGTTTGTCTCTGTCTGTGTGGGAAAATCTTAATCTCACTTCTATGGCGTAACCGCTGCACTCATAGTTGTTGTTCCGCTCTTTCTTGTTGTGTAATACATCTCTTTGGCGTGTGACATTTTCTGTGGAAAACACAACCTTTGTACCATGTTTTTCTTAATAAGAAATCCGTGTAGGAAGAACACTTGTTTGATTGTGTATAATTTCTCTTTTTCCACTCGTAGTATTCTTATGCCATTTTGTTAAGTCATATCCCGAAATTGTGTCTATTCGCGCCCTTACGACTTCAATTTGTATTTTTTGTTGAATTTTCCCCTCCGTTGCTTCAAGTTGGATTTTCATCGGTATGCGAATAATCTGTAGTTTTCTTTTAAGTTTCCTCAGGAAAGGTTTCGGCTCTTTTATTATTGTTGTCCCAGCTGCGATTTTCCATTTTTCCATACGGCACGATTGGATGTGTCTCTCTGGGTCATAGGATAAAGCCTCTCGGTCCATTCATGTTCTAACTATTCGCTAGATTTGAAAAGTCTATATTCCTCAAAGTTTAACGCTGCTATTATTGTTCCAGTGATGATTTTTTTTAAAGGTCTGCTGGTATCTTTGTTGTGTCAATTTCCTGGGCCTCATTTTTGTATGAGCATTTCAGAATAAGCTGTATCAGCCGTTTCAATTCTTTCTGTGTCAAAATATTTTGAAAGTTCATTTATTTCTCTGTATCTCGCCATCTTGTATTTCTCGTGCTGCTCGTGCGCCGTGTTTTGTTCATTTGAAGTATGTTCAATTCAGTCCTTTCTTTCACGCTACATTAAATGTTTAATTTTATGAAAAAGCTAAAGCAAAACAAGTAACAAACAGTCCAATAGGACAACGTTTATGTTTCTCTCTAAATTTGTCACACACTTTGTTTAAAATCTGGATATTTACCACTTGTGTTCCAGCGTTTGTTTCCTTTCACGCACTCCCTTTCATTCGTAAATCTGCTGTTATGTCCGTCATGCTAGATACACTTATCGGTAAGCAGATCATGTGCAGTCATTGTCTACTTTCCATTGAGGCAAAGCGTATGCCATATGAATGGTCACTTTTCTATCGGTGATGTCAAATGTTTCTCTTATCGTCTCGACATATTCAATAGCCCTCAAATATCTGGAAGAAGGTTATTCTGCAGGTGTGCTAAACTCGAGATACATGAGAGTTCAAACTGTCGTGGTACATAGATAGGATCAAACGACCTCGATCTTTGACTTGACACTGACGTTTCAGTTCCTCTAACAGTGAGTCAAACAAGCCCGTAATTAAACCTGCTGCATCCTTCGATGGAATGTCAGAAGTCTTTAAATTTCACTGTGTTGGTGTAAGTTGTTGTCCTAAAACAATTTAAAGTCACTGTCTGAGTCATTTGAATGCTAAAATACTTCATTAGGTCTACTGAATTCTCTTCCTTCTTATTTTGATGGTGGTGAAATAAGCCAGGGATGTTTGTTCCTTCTCTCTTTTCATCTGCATTGCGTAATTCATTTTTATCGCTGCTTGTCTTCGCAATGAAATGTCGTTCATGGAAGTCGAGATATATTTATATTGGGTGATATATGCGTGTCCAGTAGGTAAAGTCTTATAGTCTTGAAGTTGTACTGGTTACACTTAGTTTTTCATGGTGTTAATAAATAAATATATAAGACGTGGCACGGCATTGTTGATGTGATCGTGAGGCACAGCATTCGAGTTTCTCATTTGACTTTAGGCGCTCGCTTGCTTGATACTTGCTTATGAAAGGATTCATCTTTTTAGCTTGACCGTACGGTAAAGTGAAGTTGTTGGGATTCCGCACTCGCTTCTGGTACACGATTTGATACACTTTTTCCAAAGGTCGTCTAACAATTTGATGTGTGGGTAAACGTACATTCATGTGTGGTTCTCAGGTGGATACTTTAAGATTTCGATCCAGTCCAGACTGGAAAGCTTCTTTCCGCAAGTCAAGTCCACTACTCGACTGTTGCGATAATTGAGAGTCGTTCCTTTCACTTTGCACTCGGTGTGCACTTTTTGTTTGTTCCGGTATTCATTGCCATAATTTTTTAATACCGCCACTAGCTTACTTAGAAACTTGTCATCTGAGTGCTCGTCCGTCAATGCTCTTAAACGGACTCCTCTATGTCAGGGTGACGTTGACCCAGGCGATCGATGTAGAGGAAACTGTTCGTGTCAAAATACAACACACGATCTCCCAACAATTCTAAAAGCTTCGTACAGTTTTAAGCGAGCTAGGGCGGTCACGTTAGCCGCACACGTCTTACGATGTACGTTGTAAAGACTGCTTATTAGTGTCACTTTGAGGATAGCTGATGAGACATCCATGAAATAAGCACCCGTTAAACTGCTACACGACCTTGGGGTTTCTTAAGTCCAAACGATCCACCGAATACGTTCCGATGGTCTTTTCGCCTCCTGAGTTTCAGGCATGTTGAATACATTTATCTTCCTTATTGGACAAGTAATGTAGCCAGCGTAGGGATTTAACCGAATATCGACGTTTAATAAAGTTCGTCGTTTCATGGCTTATGACAGCCAGCGTGTTTTCGGGCATGGATCGTTGGCGGTACATCAAGGAACATGCTTTGGCAATGGTGCATGCTTCTTTCAAAGGATTGACCCCTCTTCATTCCATGAATAATTTTCGAATTTTTAAACAGCAACGCAGTAGAATATCGAAGAACACGAATGCGATCACCATTTGTAAACCGATCCCGATTTTTAACCCATCGTGGAAAGCTACAAGTTGGTAAATTGTACCCTCGGTACAGTTTGTACGGAGGACGGACAAATGCCACATGTTTGCTAAACCAAGCTGACAAAGAGAAAGGAGAAGGAATCAAATATTTGAACGTGTGTTCGCTATCCTTACGTGTGCAAATATTGTCACTTTCCCAAATGTTAGAAGAGTACGAAATTTACCACTTTCTCGAGACAGAACAATACCAAAATGGTGACGAGACTCAGAAAGGTATTTTCGCAGACTACGTGAATGCCTTTTTAAGACTGAAACAAGAAGCCAGCGGCTATACTTTCTGGTGCTACACTCCCGAAGACCAATATAATTTCAGAGAGAAATACTGGGAACGGCATCCCTATAGCCTACATGGAGAAAAACGAAGGAGGGCGATTGTTTGCCAGAGTGATATTGAATTGTTTGTGGGACAAAATGGTACAACGACCGTATTACCCCAAGACGGAGTATTCCACAGAACCTTCCCGCTACTTCCAGATGATTCACGACATTGTACGAAGTTTTACAACTGTTAGGAGATCCTGTGTTCTATTTTGACATGGACAGTTGCATCTACATCGATCGCCTGGGTCAACGTAACCCTGACATCGAGGGAAACCGTTTGAAGCCTGGATGGACATAGGCCAGAAAGCCCATGTACATAACTGAATAAATGTTTTGCACCTATACAGTACTTTTTTCTTATTGGATTCTCTATTCTATCCGTCAGTCTTTCTTTGAACATCTCTATCCTCTTTTCAGTGTGTTCCGTCTTCTTTGTTTGGATGTGTATTTGTTTGTTTCTGTATTTCTATGTTTGTCTTTATCAACCTTTGTCCCCATAAATGCACTTAACCGTATGAATAGTTTTAACCACATAAACCCCTGGACGTCACGAATTTTCAATTCGTATTGACTCCAGGTGCCATTCCCATGTTAAATTTCCATTGTCGACAAAGTGCAGAGACACTTGTTAACATGGAAATTTCTTGTCGCTAATGTGCCCCCATACACTACTGAGGTGTGTAGCTTGGTTGTTTTTTTTTTTTCTTTTTACTTTTGGTAATGAATGTCGTTTTCGATGGCATCGGTTGCATAAATTTGAAAGGTTTTCAGGATAGAATGCCTTCTGTCAAAGTTTGTGAAATTTCGTGAGGCGTTGATTTTGTTTGAAAACAAATTACTAAATAAACTTAGATCTTTTGTAATAGCAGCAATATGTAATGGCAGATAAGCTAGTTTAATACAAACTTAGATGCGTTTTGTGCCAGGATTTTTTCTTAGAGATTTTATCATATTCTATAAAACGGTTTATGAAAAGTCATTTTAAGGGATGTTAGCAGCAGCGGCCATTTTGTAGCAAACAGGTGCCATTTGTATACATTTGTATCGGTAATATTTATTCCAATCAGAAAGTCATTCAGGTCTTGATGTTTCATGTCAAATTTGGTGAAAGACTGTTGAGCGACTTTTTGTGTGTGGAAAAACACAAACATGTTTGTGTTTAATTTTAGTAACAGCGGCCATACTTGATGGTGGATCGTAGAAATGCCGTCATGTCATGATGCGTGTTGTAAAATTTGGTAAAATTCTTTTAAGCGTATGTATGTAAAGAAGTCGTTTAAAGATTTTCTTATTACCTGTAACGATCACATTTGATGGCGGATTGGCATCGTAATTTGGTACACTAAAATGCTTTTTTTTCCCATGTAGTCGTTTAAAGAGCAGTACTGCTGGTCATTTTTTTTAAAATGGGAAATTGGCATCAATTAGAAAAGATAATTGTAAGTCATCTATTCCAAATGTGGTTCAAATTTTAGATTTTGGTTGTCGTTAATGGAACACATTTGAAAAGCCCAACTGCTAAAACGATTCCTTGGAATTATGTGCAAACTATTCAAGCGGTTCTTGTAAAGTTGTGAATAACAATTGTGAACAAAGAGTACAAAATGGGCAACGGATGACACACGACGTACAAAAGCTCGTAGTATTAGATTATTTAGCTTCATGACCGGGTTAACTAAAACCGCATGACTTCTCATTGTTAAATACGACACACATATATGTCTAACTTTTCATTACGAGAATTTTTTTTACACATATCTATGTGGAACCCATTTCAGAACGCTTATGAAACGTACTTCATGTCAAGCCTGTATTCTATATGAAACAGTTTCCAAAGTAAACACTTTTTGCATTGTTGCGGAAACGTAAAACAATTTCTGACAAGTTAATCCTTTCCAAATTATGAGATTACTGACGGTAATAATCATAGTAGATAACACCTACATATTTATTATTCCATATCTTCCTGAGTTTACCAGATATTTGAAAGCAACGATACAGTGTTCAGTATTTTCTGTGTTAGTTGGCCAATTCTGTACCCGCAGGTACTGTAACAGATGACACTTGTCACTGTCGCAACACGTGATTTAGGAGCAATCAGAGGTCATGCCGCGTGTTGAACTTTGTTAATTTTTCATAATGACACAACATCCTCGAGGGAGTTTTGTTGAGAATGTCTTTACAGTAGTGTCACAACCATTTTATTATTTTTTCATTTGCTGTTTTGTACACACCGATGCGATGACAGAATAGGGCATATTGCGTTGTTGCTGCCCATCCACAGGTCTTTAGTTCAGTACAGCCGAACGTCCGTACGTCGATACGTCCGTTTGGAAGCTGTTTAAGCGCGATAACACTAAATATTTAGTAAATATATGCCAACATATTATTAGCAAAACAATAGATGTATTATGATCGAGCAAGTGATTATTGTCGGTTAAATAAGGTAATGTGATGTATACAAAACATTATACGAGTCATTTGGTAGGATTCGTAACGTTCACTGAAGTGAACTTCAAACAAACTTCAGATTAATAATTGACTGTAGGACAACAGCAACTAAAAAGAGAATAAAACATTTATGCCACCCGCAGGGATTAAACACGAATGATATGAAATAATAATCTTTAACTAAATGTTGATTCAAGGGATGTTTGGGAGCAACAGTAGTTCAGCTAGTAGAGCATTAGACTCATAATACAATGATCGTAAGTTAGATAACCATTCATGCCAGCCCGGGCCGGCTACGCCTAAGATACGCCTAAATCCCATTTCGTTGGCATGAAAAACACAATAGTTTATATATACACGATACCACCTGCTGTTCTAGCTATGCATCTGGGAGTGCGAGGATACGCACAAAAACTGTAATTGTTACCATTTGATGTAGGGTTACGACACGAGAGATAGACAACATCCCAATTTTAAATTATCTTCTCGCCATAACTCGTGGAAAGTGCAATCGAGAACACCCCAGGAATAATTGTAATTTTAAAATTGGTTAGGTAGTCTACTTGGAAGCCGAGTGCACAATGAACACAAATAATTTTGAATATTTTTACACGACATACATAATGTAGTGAAAGCTACTTTGTGATAAGCGCAACAGATGTTAGAGACGTGAAAGGAATATTTCATCACTCTAATATGTAGCGACAATCTAATTATCAAATGACGATGTGTAGTGTATACAAGTTTGGATCGGATAGAAGTGTGGTTAAAAATAGTTGTTCGGGCCCCAAGTGGCCGTTTGGTCTAAATCGCTCTCCGTTACGGATCACTGTCATCTCACCTCTGTCTGTGTGGGTTCGAGTCTCGGATTCGGCCAATGTGGATATGTGAGAAAGCTTGTCAGTAGCTTCTCGTGGGCTGGTGGTTCTTTCCGTGGTTTTCCCGGGTTCTTCCTCCACCATTAATACTGGCTGCCATGTATAGCCTATCTTGTGCTGAAAAATGGCGTTAAACCCTAATACAACAACAACATAGTTGTTTTACAAATAATTTTCAAGAGAATACAAATATCCGAGTTTGTTAAAAATGACCTCCTGTTATGCTTCTGGAAAATGCTGACGTGCAGATTACATTTGATAATTATAACATTAAAATAAGCAACATATTCATCAACCTCATTAGGAACATGACCACAAACGTGCAGGAATTAAGTACGTAATTGATGATCATAACTATATCAGCAGCAGAGAAGAAAGGGTGAACAGACCTTTTGCTGGAATATCATAAACTTACAAATAAAGCTTCCTACGAAAATGAAAAATATCAGTCCAATAATGTCAAACCGAAACCTCTGACACACCGAGTTTCTCTAATTGGTTTATTTTATTTTGTTACTTTATCTTTTGTAGTTTTTGTCAAAAAATTGTATGTACGTTCGTTTACCCAACGGACGTTTCATTGAGGTCGTGCTCATTCTCTATGCTGCTGTAATTAGATCATTTAAAAAATTTTTTTTATCAAGACCTACACGACATCGCGACCTAAGATCATGTAAATTTATCGTTATAAATCCGTGTGGGGTTACTTGCGCAAATAAAAAGAAGTTTTTAAACTTAATTATATCCATATCCCCTTAACCCCAAGTCTGATGAATATTTCTTAAAGTATGTGTATTGACTCCATTAAATATAGCTAAAATATTACAGCTATCTTTGATCACTTTCGAAATGTGTGTATATCTCTGTTTAGCATAAATTATATCAGTATTTTCATGCCTGCCTCGGGAAAAATATTATTGCTAGAATTTATTGTTTATCCAGAATTACATCTTCATAAACAGCTAAATTATTAATAAATCCATCAAGTTCATGAACACTCGGCGCTTGATCTATATCGGTGATAGAATAATGTCATCACCTTCTTCATTTAATAGTTTTGCGTTCTCATTAAAATGTTTAGGCACATCGCAGCATCTCTGATAATCGACACATGGTGACACTAAATATAATTTATCCCACTTGAGCCATCTCATTATCAGATTAAGTAATAATTGTGTCTTTCCACTTCCAGACGGACCAATTACTATCATTCTGATGGAATTTGGTAGCGCTGGATCATGTTTGACTGTTTTTTTTTTCTTCGTGTCGCTGAGAAATCAGTTACATCCATTGTATACATATATAGATCTATATTGTTAACGTTGTAGAGTTAAAACTCCAATCGCTGTTTTAGCCACGGTTACAGCAACAAAAAATAAAGAGAAAAAAAAAACATATGGTGAAAATTGTGCAGTATGTGACAGGAATCCTTTTTCGTTTTTACCTGATATTCAATATAAAGATGGCGGTGATATTGCTACATTAATTTGGAAATTTCCAGGAACCCCTTGGGTTAAATACCGAGAAGAAAAACATCTTCCTGGATATAATTATTGTGGTCTGGAACCCGACGATATTCGACTTAGTGAAATTAGATTAACCAAAACCTGGAGAGTATCCAGTAAATGCTATTGATCATGCATGTCACGTTCTTGATGTAGTCTATCAAAACAAAACGTTACAACGACATATTGCAGACGTGAAATTGATACACTCATTAAATTCCATTAGAAAAAAATCTTGTAAGAAAAACTTGGTAGATTTTTTAAAATAAAATCTGCGATGTTAGGTAAAATAAGGCTTGGAAATGGAATTTTCTGGACCGGTAATTAATCAACCTATCCATATTATAATGGAATTGATTTATTATAGCCCAAGAGGATACTGGAGAGGTAAAGCAGCGATTAGTAAACTCGCTGACGCCGCAAATGTTACACGTTCTGCTGCTCAAATTAGTTATCATGACCGGCAATATGGTAAATTTAACTACCACCACCTAAACAAATTCAATACGCACATATTGATATCAGTGTTCCTAATGAAGTTCATCAGGCTGATATTTTCTTTTACTACACGATACTAATTGGTAATTGATATTGGTAGACATCAATCACGTACTTACAAATACGCATTAACTGTCGTTGACGTTGCAAGTAGATTTAAAGAAGAAAAGCCATTATTAATTAAAAGGGCTGCGGAAGTTGCAATAGCTTTTGAACGAATTTATCAACAAGGACCCTTGCGATAGCTACAACAACTAAAAGTTGAACCTAGCAAAGAATTTATTGGTGCTGTATCATCTCTGATGGCAAACGTTTGACATGACGTCAAAATCAGACGAGAACATACTACAATTCATCGTGATCAAGCAATTGTTGAACAATTTAATCAAGCAATTGCTTAGCGGTTTTTTGGATATCAATATGCAAAGGGAATAATTAAAAAATATATGAGATCTCGTGAATGGGTTGCAAGACTACCAAGTGTGATAGCTGCATTAAAAATTGAGTTTGTTCGTGCAATTTATATGAACCTACCAATGCAATCACACATATATAAGAACTATCTACTTCTATCCTGAACTTGTAGTTTCATACGTGCACGCTGATTTTGTTGTTATGCGTCATAAAAAAATAATAAAATAATCGCGTATAGATTCATCTTTGAGTACTGGCGCATCCATGTCGAATGTTGGATCAGATATACATTTTATTATAATTGTTACCGTCCAACACGAAGACCACTTCCATCGTGCATTTTTGTTTTTTCTGCTTCACCAGCCAACAATGCTAGTTTCTGATATGCTTCTTGATTTATTATTTTACTGAAATTTGCAGGCATCACTTCAGTGCTGGCTAGTTTCACTGGTGGTTGGGGCTTTGTGTCATCTTAATTGTGTTATAGTCAATCTTTAATTGCTGAAAATGCTTTACTAGCAACATTACCAATATCACTAGGAACTTTATCACGAACAAAATCAATAGATTTAATTCCTAATTGTTTGCAATTCGTATTGATTTTGGAGCTGTTCTTCGAAAAATAAAACGTTGAACAACATCACCGAGTCCATCACCGTATATTGCTTTGTATACTGGTAATGGCGAATGTATCACTCTGACCATAATGTGTCCACGGTGAGCATTGTGTATGCTCATTTTATTTGTTATTCATTATTGAATAACTGTGATATTCCTGAGCAATTTCATCAGTGAGCGATAGATACACATTAATGTCCATGATACCGCCTGTAAATAATCGTTCACAAATATCAGCTGCTTATTTAATAATTTTCGGCGCACCATTAACGGTTCTTTTTCTTCAAAACATAATTTCTAATCGTTCAACATCAGAAAGGACGTTACTATGACAAGAAATAAGTCCATTTCTATAAGTGCAAAACCCACTTCTAACACTTAGCGTAGGATATACGTCACCAGCTTGTTATCTCCGTTTTTCTGCCTCTTTATTTTTCAATTTATTTTTTAAAACTTGGATCATCATCTGTAATCTCTTTATCTTTTAAAATACTATATATACTTAAATCCCAAGCATCTTAATCCATATTTTTATATCTAGAATTTAATAATTGAGTCTTCCAATGTCTGTATTTAGACGATATATTTTCTGCAACTTCTGAGTCACCAAAAGATACCCGAAACCATTTGATGTAAGAATTTATTTTTGATTTTAGATAGTTGTTCCTCTTCCTGAGAAGGAGGTTGAGATATTGGAATTTCAGGTGACTGTCGTCGTGGAGAAGGTGATTTAGTAAAGAATGATCCAGGAGGTGAAATTTTGCGCTGATGCAACTTTCTTTTGACGATATAAAAGGCTTGTATAAGATCAGTTCTTAGCTGATCAACTTTTGCAGAAAACAAAATCTGGATCACCCGCACTAATACCACCCTTATTATGACGAATTCTAAAGATCATCTTACGATAATCAATCGCAGAAAAATTTTGATAATCTGGTAACATCGGACGAATAATTAGAATCATTTGCAGCATGTTTAGCTAAGTCATCACCATTCATATTTTGCCTAAATTTCAGATCTAAATTTATCAATTTATTTTTGAACCAATGGAAGAATATATTTTTCTTGTTTTTCTGCTGTTTTTTTCTTCTTTCTTTCCTTCGTTGTTTTTGTTCTTCTTGTTTCTGTTCTTTTTGTGCTTCATACGCATTATATACTTTGGTTACCTCATCAATATAACCTAAATATGATGCACTTTTTTGTGTTGATTTGACCGGTTTTAGTTTTCATTGTATATCAAATTGTTAACCCAAAGTTGTATATTGGTAATATATTTTCTTTTCCATATGTTGGTCTAAACATTTTTTTGTCATTTATAGTGTGTAACAACAAGAGCTAGAAATTTATGTTGATCAGTTTCATCGATTAATTTTAAATCATCATCAGCAACATTATTACATAATTCTTTGACTATTTCTTCATCATTGTTATGTCTTTAGTAATATGTTTTGCTGGTTGAAGCATTCGACATGGAAGAACTTGTAAAAGTCTTAATGTTTCTTCATTTCCTTCAGCTATTTTTTTTTCAAGTTGAGGAAGAGGATTAGCTGTTTCAGTAACATGTTTGAATAATTTGTTAAGAACTTTCTTCAAAATCCGCCTGAGATTCGTGATCTTCTTATAATTTTGTCTGACAAAATCACGAACTAGAAGAAATTTTTGTAATAGCTTCTAATCTTTCTCGAGCTAATCTAGCTGGATAAGATTCAATAAATTGTGCCATATTATTGATACATAACTGATTAAATTACAGCAGCAGAGAGGGTGAACACGACCACGATGAAATGTCCGGTGGGTAAACGAACGTATGTGCAATTTTTAAAAAACGAAACGAAAAAAGAGAAAGTAAAAAAATTAATTCACCAAATTTTGAGAAACTCTCAGTTAGTTAGAGGTTTCGGTTTGGCGTTTTGACCTTATATTTTTCATTTTTGTAGGAAGCTTTACTGTTACGAAACGAACTCACGAAATCCACCAGTAGTCAGAAGATAACGTCAGAGCCCCGGGGAGATATAGCGGTTGTCCAAACCCCTTAAAGACGCTGATAGTCATCGAGCTGAGAGAATCATGGAATATGTCATCCCAACTCCTCACAGTTTGTCCTCTAATGAGTAATCTCATAGTAGCTTATGTAATCGATCCAGGCAGCTCCAAAGGATGGATAAAGTGCAAGTTTGAGTCACCCGAACATCTGAGACCGGTACCGTACCTGCTCCCATCACCTCAGGCCTTGCAGAGACTAGAAAGAATTGCCTCAAATGCCTAACGCTTGAAAACTAATGTCAATAACAATTCAATGAATACACAAATACGATCCGTTCGCCTGCCGTTCTAAAATACTATCCGAATATTACCTAATTAAGACCATAAAAACAAATATGTCACACTGACCTGGTTTTGTTTTATTATCTTTTTGTAAACGTAATGTTCACAATATAAACTAAATTCTAAAACAGCACACAATTTGAAAATTTTCAACATTTTAGCTTGATCTTAATTACTATATATGGCTTACAGACAATTGGTTGTTGAGACAGCCCGAAATATATTTCTGGGAAGAATTGCATCAATAGTACATCCATGGCGTTGCTGAAGGATCGTGCTGCCGCTTGGGGTCTCCAACCGGAGTTCACCTTCTTTTCCTCTTCCAGACATGCCAGTTAAGTAGCATCCTTTGCATACATTAAAGATTAGAGTGGGTATTTGCTACCCATTTGACGAGTAATTAAGTAGTGCGCGATGCGCACATTCATTTTAATCCTGTTTAACATGCCTTGCATGCATTTGGCCTATTTACGTGAATAAACAAATGGCCGACAAAGGTCTCATATTCCAGACAAGTTAGTAAGTAACGGTCTTGTCGTTCATCGTCAATGGTGATTAAATGAAGAATAGATAGCCAGCACTGCAAAGTGGGAAACTGAACATTTGCCAGGAATCTATTGGACTGGGTGCAACACCTCTTGCACCGTGTGGAAGAAGTTCCCATATGTTCCCATACGAGTCACAATAAGATTACGTCGTCAGAAACACTGAAGGCTTTTATGAGATACATCATCACTGAAGATGGGGAGAATTTAATGAGGTTGTGCACAGAGGAGATAAAAGAAACGAAGCACAGCACAGAAGAGAGAACGGATCTCTTCTCGATGCTAACAGGATGAAGATCCAGGAGAAATTTTGAAGTAGGGGCCACCCAGGTTGAATAACAGAGGCAGAAGACTGGTGGTGGAGAGGATGCCAACCAGCCTATTTTGAGGCTTGTGATATCCACCAAGATAAGTTGGATGAAACGATATGCGGTCTGAGGCGCCCGACACATGAGGTGCAGTTGTTACTTGGAAAGAGTGTAGTAAGAATACTCAAACAGCTCTTTTCAGGGACATCCAAATTTCTTAAGAAGAGGGATAATAATCTTATTTGCCAAGACAATTGTGTGTTTTGTATGTTTGTCAATGACAACTTAATCTTAAAACCCCCTTTGACTATTTGATGGCGTGTATGTATGTATGTATGTATGTATGTATGTATGTATGTATGTATGTATGTATGTATGTATGTATGTATGCATGCATGCATGCATGCATGCATGCATGCATGCATGCATGTATGTATGTATGTATGTATGTATGTATGTATGTATGTATGTATGTATGTATGTATGTGTGTGTGTACGTATGTAAGTATAGGTATATTACTGTGTCTATAAAGACTCCAATTGTGTGTTTTGTATATGTTTGTCAATGACAACTTAATTGTAAAACCCCCTTTGACTCTATTGATAGCGTGTATGTATGCGGAGACCCTAAGACAGTTAGTTGGACGATGTACTATATCCCCTTCTGGCAACTCCTTGGTCTGGATAGGGATGGGCTCCGCCAGACGAATTTTTACCCAAGACACACTGATAATACTCGACAAATCTGAAGTTACTATTAGGACAGAATTTTTAGTTAAATCAATAAGACTGACATTTTCTGTAAATTGTATTAACGTAAATTTTCACTAAATTATATTGAAGTAATTTTCTACTAAAATATATTAAGATTAATTTCATTTATTTCTATATCACGACTGTATACTATTTAAATAACGTTGCGCCCTTACAAGCTAAGGCAAAATTCGCTTCCATTGTATATTACTCCATGTATTGCAAACTCAGCAAGAAAAATACTCTCAGCAAGAAACATAGATTACAGACTACACATTCTTTTAATTCCAATTTAGCGAGTAGAATGTTAACCCAGCTAAGTTTCTGTCGAATGACGTAAAAACAACACGGACGTTCTTGTTTAATGGAAAGGAGAGCATCTTTCTGGCTAGAATGAATTTTACACAGGTATATCGAGAGGTGGCCATATTTGGTCCTGTAGTTGCGCTCAGATTACACACAAAAAGCGGCGCAGACCGAGCACTGTTAGTTTCTTCATTCTGAAGCTAGAAAAACTCGCCTCTCTCATTACAGGTAAGAGCTGTCAATGCTGGTAAACTTCTTTAAGTAATAGGCACTTTTTAATGTTTGAGATTTGAACGGTAAAGTTCATATGTTTGCAAGGACGGACGTGACAAATGTGCTACATGTACTTTGCATAAAATTAGAGCGAGAGACAGCATCGCCATCGCCACATGGAACATTAGAACATTGGCGCAAATTGGAAGACTCCAATAGTTGAGATGGAACACTATACGTGGCACATTCTGGGACTCTGTGAAGTTAGATGGAAAACCATAGGAGAACACCAAACTGAAGATGGGCATATATTCTTCTACAGTGGAGAGTTGGACAAGTCCATAAATTGAGTAGGTTTCCTCGTAAACAATGCCATCAAGGGATTTGTGTATGAATGTCGCCCATATTTAACAGAATCATCTCTATTCGTCTGAAAGCATCTCCCTTTAACATCACAGTTATTCAAGTCTATGATCCAACTACTGATCATGATGATCAAGAAATAGAGGAGTTTTTCAACAAACTCCAGGGTATGCTAAACATGGTAAGTAAAAAAGACATTCTCATCATCCAAGGAGACTGGAATACCAAAGTTGGCAAAGATGCTCTAAAATACTGGGATGATCATTATGGACCTTCTTGCAATGAGCTTACCAATGAAAAAGGGAGACGGCTGCTCGAGTTCGCAAGCTACAAAAACTTGGTACTAGCGAAAACCCAAGGCCAACATAAAGCTTCACGATGCTGGACATGGCACGCACCAAATGGAACCCATCATATCGATTACATGCTGGTTCAAAACTGTTACCAATCTGGCATCAATAGAGCAAAAACAAGAACGTTCTCATGTGCTGATATTGCAAGTGATCACGACCTTTTGATTATGAAAGACTGAATGAGGCTGCAGAACTTGAACAAGCCAAAGAAAATCAGGCTCAAATTCAACCTTGAACAACTGAAGGACCCTAACATCTGCAAGTCATTCCAAACCACAATTGGAGGAAAATGTGCTCCACTCCTTGTGATGGATATTGATGTTAAAGTGATGACAGACTCTTTCAACAGTCATGACAACAGCTGCCAAGGACATCATTGACCTTCATCGCCCAAAGAAAAAAAACCTGGGTCACAGAAGAGATTCAGAATCTGGGTGATGCCCAAAAAGCACCAGACATACAACAATGCAATTGAATACCAAGAATTAAACAAGAATATCAGATTTTAACAAAACTTGAAGAAAGCAAAAGACGATTGGATTGGACAAACGTGCACAGAAATAGAGAGCAGTCAAATAAATAATAACAGAAAAATGGCATTCCAAATTGTGAAAGACCTCACCATACAGAAACAACAAAGAGTCAGTACCATTCAAGATGAAAAAGGAAAATGCCTCACAGAAGCAAGTGACATTGCAGAAAGACGGACTGAGTATTGTAAGTAACTCTACAACCAAACATCCCAGAGGTGCTTGAAGTTCCAAACTCCACAACTGATGACGATTTCCCCATTCTCAAATAAGAGGTGGAGTCAGCAGTAAGAGCACTGAAGAATGGGAAGGCAGATGGAGTAGACAACTTCCCAGCTGACATTGTTAAGAATGTTGGGGGGTGGGGGTGAGGTCAGTGATAGAGCTACTAACAAAAATCTGCCACAAGATCTGGTAGACAGGTGAATGGTCAACACAGTGGACCCAGTCACTGATTATAACACTTCCCAGAAAAGGCAATCTCCAGCTATGCCAACATTACAGAACTATCAGTTTGATCAGCCATGCCAGTAAGGCGATGCTGAAGATCATCTTGAACAGACTGAAACCACAACTAGCAGAAGAAACAATCTCTGAAGAACAGGCAGGTTTCAAGAGTAGAAGAAGCACAATAGAACAAATATTCAATCTCAGGGATCTGTGTGAAAAGTAGTCACAACATCAACAAGACATCATGTGTTCATAAATTTCAAAAATGCTTTTGACAGAGTGTGGCATGATGCATTGTGAGCCAAAATGAAGGAGTACAACATGTGTCAAAAGTTGACAATACCATCAAACAACAGTACTCCAAGGCTACCAGTGCAGTAATTGCTCAGGGTTCTCTGGGAGTCTGGTTCAAGACAACAGTTGGATTATGTCAAGATTGTCTCCTGTCACCCACGCTTTTCAACATATACTTAGAAAACATCATGAGCGAAGCCATTGAAAACCGCTGTTGGACAGTCAGCATTGGAGGGTGTTAACATCACCAACCTACGTTTTGCAGACGACATTGATGGACTGGCAGGCAGTTAAGATGAGCTTGCCACCTTAGTGAAGAACCATCTTCCAGATTTAAATGGAGATAAGCGCCGAGAAGAAAAAGCTGATGACAAATAGTGGCAAACAAATCTCAGCCAAGATTAAAATTAGAGGACATGAACTGGAAACAGTGGGCCAGTTCAAGTATCTTGGTTCCATAATCACCGAAGAGGGATCACGAGCAGACATTTTGTCACGAGCAGCACAAACAAAAGCAGCTATGTGAAAGCTAAGACCTATCTGGAAAGACATGTATATCAGTCTGAAAAATAAAATCAGACTATTGAAATCACCAGTCATCTCGGCCTGGACCCTGACAGCATAATTACAAAGAAGAATCTAGGCACTTCAAATGAGATGCTACAGAACCATCCTTAGTATCTTTTGCATGAACCACAATATACATGAGGAAGTGCGTAACACCATCAGGCACAAAGTAGGCCATTATGAAGATCCCCTCAACACCGTCAAAAAGAGAAAGCTGAAATGGTATGGTCATGTTTCTAGAGCCAACAGTCTATCCAAAACAGTCAGTACTGCAGGGCAGAGTCCAGGGTGGCAGAAGGAGAGGTAGACAGAGATTCACAGAATGGATGAAGAAAGTTTTGCGGAGATACAGGGATTGGAACATGATCGAGACAAGTGGAGGTAACTAGTCAGGTGTTCAGCAGCACATTGCCTCAACGACCACACTAGGTCAAGAAACTGATCGTGATTATTATTACTATAATTTCTTACTGCAGTGAAATAAGTTCAAAGACCTGCATTGTTTGTTATATTCTGTAATACTTATTTATCTTTAAATCGTCTTTATTATATTTTTCAAGATGCCTTCCTCAGAAATGTATTTTTACTTCATATTGTAGGGTTCAAAGTTGGGGTAGTGTGGGGGTGGTGGGGTCGGGACTCGGTAGGGAATAAGTTCATAGGGAAGGTAAATCTACCGAAAACCAGAAGAAAACGAAAGTTGTCTTAAGCGTGATACAATTATTGATTTATAACCTTGTGAAAAATTATACAAAGAATATATATATATATATATATATATATATATATATATATATATATATATATATATGCGTTTCGTTATTCTCGTATTAGGTATAATGATACCAATTGTGCAAGTCCATGTGGGTGGAGCTTAAGGTGTAGGGAACATTGCAATCAGAAAAAAAACAACACTAGCTATGATTGGTTGATTATGTAAGATTTGTACTTTCTATTAGGCTTAAAAAAAAAGTTTAGCCTCTTGGCAACATGTGAATTTATGCTAATTCCTAAATAGATCAAATTTTGTATTTTTTATGATTTTTTGAAAATGTAATACACATGACTGAAAATATGTATGTTGTGACTAGATAACTCATACCCCTGTCTAGTTCAAGCAGAGTTATCTCTCTTATATGCAATGGAGAACCTGGTTCTGTCATCGTCAAATTGACAATCTAACATTGTTCTCTATAACAGTGTGTGAGATGCACGCTAAATTAGGATAGAAAATATATTTATCTCTCCAAATATTATCATTGAGGTCTACTGAAGAACAATTGGTACCGTGATACCATTATACTGAAACATGTTTTTCATTAATAAAATAATTTTAGTTATTTATTTCACAGAGCGATATGGACCAGATGGAAACGTAACCAGTCTATATTTGCTTCGAACCAGTCTGAGTTTGGCGCCAAGAAATGTTTCAGTTTTCGATTACGGCGTCAAGATACTTAAAACAGTTAATTTTTAAACCATGCACGCAACGATGCGCACGGTAAAGAGTAAAAACATAATATTTAAGTTCCTATCGTTTTATGATTCAATTATTAAATACAGATGCATTGCTCAAGCACGTGTAACCTTGCTGACTTAACTTAGCGGTCACCTAATTTCGAGAAAAATAGGGTTTTTTATATTTATGACATATTTAATGAAACGATTTAAATATGAGCAATTTAATAGCAGAAACATTTTTCTTTTCGCGCATGTTAATTGCTAACCTTCCTCGTATTAGTGTGGTTATCTTTGTCATAATGTCCACACGCAAAGGAACGCTTTTTAAATGAAGAAACCCTTGATTTCGGCTGCTTGACGGGAGGTTTTATAAAGGCAAACAAGAAGAACAGATATATAACAAAAATAAATTCACACATGCGGCAAGTTAAGGTCTATCAAACCTCGATAATAATTTTTTGAGAGACGCAAAGTCGAACTATTTTGCAGAACTATAAATATTTTTTTAAAAATGAAAGCATATAACCCATAATTGCAAAGACTCAAAGCTGATCACTTGAATAAACACTTTGAATTCTTGCTGTTGGACACTAACTCACCATCAACTTTATTAAATACTTTTTCTTTTAAAAATAGTTGCATTTTGGGGCATGTTAGTCTGTTCCTTATCTAAGTTATCATTTTGATTCAAAGATAATGTATAATTTGACACCTTTTTGATAAACGTTATGTAGCACATGTTTTCTTCAGCATTTTCTAAATCACTATTTGATGTTTGGAACACTGCATTTTATTGTATACCATAGTTAGAAAAATGGCATGAAGGTGTTGGGACATATTTTGTTTTGAGTAAGAATTCACACTTTCCCATGTTAATTTATTGTAAGAAAAGCATCATAAAAGCTGTTTTTCAGTGTTTAATGTACAGATATATTTTTGTTTTATCGTGATTTAGATTATGTATCTTTTGCTTATAGCATCTTTACATAATTTCTTTGGTGTCAAGTGCAAGGATGCAGATAAGCAAGATTTTTGTGAGACTAAACCTAGTTTTAATAAGGAAATCAGAACTTCAAAGAGAATGATACATTAAAAAATTGTGGAAAAGATTTCCATGGGCAAAAAAGTGGGACAACAATGGAATAGTATTAGCTTCATGCACACCGAGTTGCAACTGTGAAAAGAAAAATGCAATGCAACACGAGGAAAACAAAGTCCAGCACTCAAGGATTTGGTCCTAAACTTGCAGTATAGAGATAACATGTGCATGTAGTATGCAGTGATGTTTAGAAATAAAATGACAGTAAGAATAGAATGGAATATGGTAATTTATTCCAGTATCCTGTAATTTGCATCAATTTGAAATGGAATAATGGTAATTAAATAATTTAATATAGAAGTGAATGTAATATCCTGATTATTTATTTAGTAAAGTAAAGAATAGCAAGGTAATGTTTCAGATTTGTTATAGTTGCAGCATCATAATGGTAAGGTATTGAGATTTGTTATAGATGTAGCATGATGTCCTACCCAGCCACATTATCCTGACACCAGGCCAACCAGTCCTCACATTAACCTCTTATTGCTGAGTGCCAAGTGAGGCAGCTGTTAGTATCATTTTGTAAGTCTTTGGTATGACTGCAATGGATCGAACCTACGACCTCATGCATCCGAGGCAGATTCTCTAACCATTAGGCCACCAGAGCAGTCACTACACACCATAAGTGACTTTTGTATTTTCACCTTTAGTTACAATTGGTATGTAGTTACATTTGGATAAAAATAACTCCATCAGAATAGGCTGCTGTGACTTAATTTACATGCTTGAGCAATATTTATATATTCAGCTGTTTGCTACAGCCTCAATATTTTTTTACCCTGTTTACATTTATACTTGCAAAAATTGGTATGCAGGTACATATTAACAAAAGTAAATTCATAACTATGTCATAGTGACTTAATTGGCATGCTTTTGTCTTTTCAGCTTATTTGAATACCCCAATATCTTAATCCCAGTTTTATCTGCACTAATAAAATTGTTGTGTAGATACATTTGGACAAAGTTACTGTAAAATCCAGGTCAGTGTAATCTAATTTGTACACTTAAGTGACTTAAGTATTTTCAGCTGTTTGTTGCACACCAAATATCATGCACCTATTTCACCTGCATGTGAAAATTTTAGCATGTAATTATATCCTGCTGGAAGTAACTAAAACATACAATACTAAGGCTTTTTATCTAATTGGCATGTAATTATATCTTGCTGGAAGTAACTAAAGCATACAAAACCACAGCTTTTTTTCCAATTAAATAACTTGTATTTTTCATCTGTTAATTCATTACAAGATCAGTATCTTTACAATTCTTTCACCTACACATGAAAACTGTTATGTGGATATATTTCCATCCAAATAATTCCATCATAGCAAAGTTTTGACCCACTTTCCTTTTGCATGATTTGTTGAGTGCTTTCTGTTGTTCGAGTGCTTTAGGTTTCCCTTTGTTATACTCCAAATATCATGGACCCTGTTGTGTCTCTACTTAGAAAAGTTAGTATGTGATTGCATCTCAAAGAAAGTAACTTCACCTTACCAAAACTCTAGGTCATTGTGACATGATTTTTATATGTGTGAGATATGTTTAAAGCATTTCATTCATTACACCCTGAATATATTAAATCATATTTCACCAGCACATGAAAGTTAATATCTGGATGCATTGAAATTATCTTGAGCATACCAACACATGCCAATATGACCAAATATTTATGCTTGGGTATTTTTAATATGCCCACCATAATGTGGAAGATATATAGTGCAGGGCTTGAATTTAACTCAGATTTCTTTGTAGCCAGAAGGACTAGTGTACTGAGAAATTTACTAGTCCTGCCAAACATTTACTACTACTAGTCCTGTCCTCAAAACAATGTCACACGCTTGTATAGAGATTAACAACAATTTTGTTTCATAAATAGCATTATCATATAAAATGCAGAGGTACAGAAGTATAAATCTTACTTCAAATCATCAATCAGTCAATTAACATTTTTAATTTCTCAAGATAATCTGGATCATATTCCAGAAAGGGATCCAGGTGTTCTTTCTTGTCCTCCACCTGTCCATGTCTTCTGAAACATCCAATTACGCTTTCCCTAACCTTCCTTTCTTTTATGTCATTTTCATTCAACTTTTGCTTTTTTTCCGGAGGCAGAACACCTTCTATAAAACACCACATTTTGCCTGTCTTATAAGGTGGGAATTGTGCCTTGTTTTGAAATACGAGAAGTTAGGACCCTCTCTATCATATCTCTTTTTATATAGTATGATAGAGAGGGTCCTATATCAGAATGGATCATTGGGGTAAATCTAAGGCATTTTTGTCACTGTATGATTATGTTCCTTTAGATTATTGAGTTTTTTTTCTTCTTCAGATCAAGCTCGCATTGAGCACCTGTGTTGAAAGTAAGAAAAGGAATGGCACAGCGTCCTTTATATAAAAAAGTCTGAGCAGTAAACACGTTTCAGAACATGTGCCTTTGGTTCCCCCCCCCCCTCCATTTAATTGGCCTCTCCCTAATAAACTCTTGACTTTTTCAGCGGATGTTCTGCAGGATCAAAGCAGTGGTTATTGTAAACACTGTTATAAAATATTAACATCAGAAGATAATGTTAGTTTCATCTTGGAAAATGTGTGTTCCCATCAACGAAGCCATTTGACTCTGCGTTGTATTTAACAGCTCCAATTATGGTCTGATCATTAACAGCGTAAGTTTAGTGTTCCTAATTAATCGGACTTCAATGTATTGTTGAAATTAATAATAAGCAGGAAAAATTTATAATCTTACATGCCCATGCTGGGAGACTTTTTTAATTCCCAACAAATGTACGGCATTCTGCTTGGATATCTCCACGTGTATTCAATTATTTGTTCAGTCTTGTATGGGAAAAATATAAAAACAATTTTTATTGTCATATAAAAAGTAGTTGTATGGAAATGACGTGTCAGTAATGTGATCATAATAAAATGATCTAATTCTTATAATTATTTTGATGCAAACGTAAAGCGTTCAGTTTCCCGTTTGTGACTGTTGGCGCGTTTGTTTAGCAAGCAAGAAAAAAAGAACAAAAAAAAAACAAACAAGCATGCAAACTTATTTCTTTGAATAGTCGATGTCATGTTCTTTTGTGTTGTGATCACGTGAATAAAGTGTGATACCAGGTTATTTTTTATTTAATTCACTGTCAGATTAATTACCAAACTTCCGTTGTTAATGACAGGACCATGATTGGCGCTGTTATTAAGCGAAATGCACAAAATCAGATGGCTTCTTGTAATAGAAACACAATTCTGAGGTAGAAATTGACTTCATGTTCTCATGCTAATATTTTATAACATTTTACAATGGTCACTGCATTAATTCTATAGAATATATGCTGAAGTCGCGTCTTTATTAGGGTATTGAGTAAACAAACACTGACTGTTGATAAACAAAACTTACTGGCCCATCAGACTAATAACATTATGATAGGTACTAGTCCGACAGGAAATCTACTAGCCTTGGGCTAGTGGACTACTGCTAATTTCGAGCCCTGTAGTGATTTCTGTCCAATGCTTGAGTTCAATATTTTGAAGGTCACTTATCGGAAGAAGGAAAACAGTTTTCACACTATAACTCAATTTCTCTACTATCAATAGTCATGCAACTTTTAGGTTGAATTGTGCATGGGGTAATAATGTACCCCATTGAACAAGGGTATTTTGCAGTAAATGGTTTTACCTAAAATTGCATTGTCAGTATAGCTCAGTGAGTATAACCTATATTCACTCTTAGTAACATGTTTTGCAAAACTCCATTTGGCAAGGTTGTGTGACATAAATGGCATATAATGCAGTGTATAATCAATACATATTTGGCAGATATACAACATATAATATGGTGTATTATCAATACACATTTGACATAAAGCATCACCAATCCAGTGGCCTAGTGGTTAGAGTGTCCGCCACGGAAGCAGGAGGTTGTGGGTTCGATCCCTGGCCAAGTCATACAAAAGACTTACAAAAATGGTACTAAGAGCTGCCTCACTTGGCATTAGCATTAAGAGGTTAGTGTTAAGACTGGTCGGCCTGGTGTCAGGATAATGTGACTGGGTGGGACATCATGCTATATGTCTGTGGCATGATGATTCAGTTCTAGACATCACTATAAACTGACTCATTGCAGATATTGTAGTGATCCGACTGAATTTTTTTTAAAGCTACGTTAAAAATCATAATCACATCACATATACAGCATATAGTACAGTGTATAATCAATATACATTTAACAGATATACAATACAGTTTATTACCAATACACAATGACATACTCAGCCTATACCACTGTATTATCAATACACATTCGACATATACAGTCAACTCTGGTTATATGCATAGCCTCAGGACCGGACCCAAGCTGTACATATAATGAAGTATGCATTTAAGTGGAATTCTTGTATATTTACAATGTACTTGTAAAAAAATTAAAATCATACAAACGAAGCTCAGTGTATTAAACATCCATGTATACATTTTTAATTTCACAATACATGTACATGTAAAAAAAAATAAAAAAATATTAATCTTTAGAAGGTCTGTTAGTGGTAGGGCGTGCCCATAATTATATGTTGATATATTAGTTGTATTTTCATTATGCAGATTATGGACATACATAGACCTAGCTTTTTATTTGCCATTGTCATCTATGATAAGATAGAAAAATACTTTCAAAAAGCCTACCTATTATCAGCAATTTTAATTCAGCTTTTTAAGTCCTTTCAGGATGCACTAGTTGATGAGATGCATAACTCGTCTTGGCCATGTTGTCCTTTTGTTTTCCACTGCATGAATGTTCTGAAAACCTTCTATTACCAATTTCATGTCTTCAGTTTTACTTGGAAGACATTGCAGTATTATTTTCAAAACAAAAATAGCAATTTCTTTGTGCAACAAAAAGCTCATCTTAAACATGTTTATAAGTAGGGGTGAATACCTGTGAAATGTATTGTACTGTACTTCCTGCAGATATAAAACACTGCTACACCAGCGAGTTGTTTTTTGTTTGTGAAGATGGAAAGCAAATGCCACTTTGCCCATTCTGTGCTAATTTTATTTATCCTGTCAGCAAATTCTGCCACAGTTTAGCTATCCCAGCATAAGAAAGACCTTCCAGATTTGCTCCCCATACACTATTTATATACTGCACTTTACAGATTACATGTATTTAATAACCACTTTTTCACCATGTTTCTCTGTTGTCAATAACTCATGTTTAATGAAGTGAATAAGCAAGTTTCAGTTTTGATAAGTGGCTATTGTTTACCTTGACTGGAACAACCTATAAACAGCATTCAGAATTCAATGCAGCATTATTCACTGTAAGACAAAGGAGGTATAGCCATCAGAAATAGACCCAAGTAAACAAGATGAGAATCACCAGCTTCATGCAAAAGTGGATTTTAAATGATAAGTTCACTACTTCATTATGCATGGGGAACACGTTCAGAATGTCTCCTTTATGCTGAAGATACAGTTGTCTCCTTTATGCTGGATGTGCAGTTGAGGTAAGATAATTGAAGTTGAGTTGACAAGATGGTGGGGGACAATATGAACCATGTCACTTTGTGTTATTTTCAAAAAGGCAAGCTGGGGTTGTCAGTTCAGTTTTGGTTTTCATTTGTCCTGATAAAAATGAGAGCATGTGCCTTTGGCATCTGATCTCAGATGAATTCTTAATTTATAGAATAAAAAGGTAAATGGCTAATATTCATGACTGCTGAATACAGTATTAGTGTAACTTGTATAGGGTAAGTATTGCATTAAATGATTCTCACCTCTTGTATCAATATATTTTTTTTTACCCCTATCATCTACATTACTGACTTTTGAATATATGTGTGTGTGAGTGTTTAATCTTCCATTCACAGTAATCTTGTTATTTTTAGCTATCATAGACTGTATTGCACCTACAGTTGAGGATGCAGATGCATATAAAATTAAGGAATTTTACGGTATCAAAATTAGGTGCTTTTAGCACTTAAGGAGTTTTAAGTTGCATTTAAAGTTTACATGCAGATTCGTTATTTCTTGGAACAGTTTATATTTTGTATATAAATTTTATGTTTGTTTATTTCAAGGCCAGCATTTTTGAAAAGTAGAAATCATTACTTGTACTAAAAATACCTCTGAAGTATGTACTGTCCTGAGATAAATGTTTGATTTATAAGTAATACAGGAGTGTACCAATTATTTTAACTTATCTATTTATTTTGGCCAGAAAGTCTGTCATCTGGATAATAGCTTAATACAAATTTAGAATTTTGGGGACATGATGCTAGTCTATACAAAGTATTACAAGTGAAGAATTCAGATAACTGGTATTTGACCATATTAATGATGACATCATCCCGCTTTGGGTTAAACCATAAAGGACGTCCACAAAGATGGGGGATGGGGTGTCATATTAATGTGGACATGGGAGGAGGGGGTTTAAAGGACCTTGGGGATGTCAGCAAGCTATTATGTTTTGTTATGATCTTGTGTTGAAAAACAGCTGCTTTATTTCCACTGCTTGTATTCCATTATGTTTTGCCAATTCCCTTTATGGTGGATTCCTAATTATAAAGTATTTGTTAATTTCGATTTGTACAATTTGTGCCACAGAATATATATGAATGGGTTGGCATTAATACATTGATCTGGCTCCCAGTTCCTGAGGTTGATTACATATCCCATGTATTGGCCTTGTGGACCTAAGTGGATATACAGATATCCAAGTAAGATGCACCACTGCCTGTATAACACTTTCAACTCAGACAATATTGCAATGTATAATGCTGGATGGGGACATCCACAATCCCGGGGGTGGGGTTGGGTAAGCATCTGTGGACAGTGGTGGGGTTTTATTATATATAGGAAAACATGTATTTATCTGCAGGTGTCCTTTATGGACAACCCCATTGCACTCTGCTAATAGCATATTTTATTCTACATTCAGACCGTGTGTGGATTTTGTACGACAGCTTACCTTGAGTAAAAGTGAGCTTCCTGAACCACCAAAGAAATCACCTGGAAAGTTCTTGCTGTTTTATCATGATAAAAGAGAGCAAATTGTTGCTGAAAATCCAGGTTTGCACTTAGCAAATAATTCTTCCAAAATTTGATATGTAGATGATGCTTTTTTTTTCTTTCTTTCTTTATTTGTTTTACATTTTACAGTTAAGAATATTAAATCATAAAATAAAAATTTGATATATGTGTGTGATTAGAATTTTAGTGATGCTTTATAGTTTTAGTCACATCACTATAATGTATGCAGCATGGCAGTTTATTGTCCAGCACTTGGGTATACTGCCACTTACTTGTAGCACCATGTTCCACTCAGTCACATTATCCTGACACTAGG
This sequence comes from Unio delphinus, assembly GCA_029339505.1. Taxonomy (NCBI): domain Eukaryota; kingdom Metazoa; phylum Mollusca; class Bivalvia; order Unionida; family Unionidae; genus Unio; species Unio delphinus. The sequence goes on from JAQISU010000026.1 coordinate 5,509,853, forward strand.
CTGACCAATCCTAACACTAACCTTTTAATGCTGAGTGCCTAGTAACATTAACATTTTTATAAGCCTTTGGTATGACTCGGCCAGGATACAAACCTGTGACCTCCAGCATCCAAGGCAGATGCTCGAATCACTTAGGCCACCAGAGCGGTCAATATAAACTGAAGTTTATTGTGAAAGACAATATCATTAAGTGTAAGATGGAGACGTCTATTGTTAGATAGTTTTTTGAGAGTACATCTGACTGGAGTTATAATTGGTCTGATTTGTTCATTTTTTTAACCATCATACTCCATACAGCCTAACAGAATCCTTAAAGTGTTGGGGTGGCCTTGAAAAACTTTTTATTGAAGTTGGTTTTACCTTTGAAAAGTCTTTGAATTTCTCCCCTTTTTTTGTTTTTTAGGAATATAAGCATGCTACCTCCTGAATCCAGCTTTTCTACAATATAAATGTTGTGTTTTCTGTCTGTATCACATAGATAAAGGGCAATAAGTTATGACCATTATCTTCCCTTGTCACTGCTAGGTATTGTCAGGTTTTAAACTTTGGGATCCATAAACAGTACTGTACAGAACAAACATCACATAGTCCTTGTGTGTGAATATCAAGCAATTTATTTCAAATTTTGAATTTGATTGGACTGATATTGATTCATAAACAGTTAATATACAATATTATTTTATTTTGCAGATAGTTTGTGAAATTTTATCACCTTTGTTTTACTTTTTCTTTATAGACCATATTGTACCACATGCTATTGTTGATGCATGTTGACTTTCCGGTGTTTGTACATGCTGTCTTGATTTCTTGCACTCTTTTATGACTGTTGTTTTTTAACCAATTATTTGATGAAGTATTAACACGCTGACATAGTTTATCTATTATTTTTATTATTTACTGAAACATGTCTTCACTAAAGCATGAAATACAAGGCAATGGAAGACATGCAAAAAGTTTTCTTTCTGTGTACAAAATGTACATCCTCTTTTCCTTGCACCAAATGCAGTTTGTGGTATGATACCTTGTCTGCCATTTGGCAAAGAGAAGAAACATAATGCATGCAAGACCAGTACAGATGTATCAAGTATACATCTTAATACTGTATCAGTTGTGAACCTTGTAGGTGACACTGCTAGGCCTCGCCACAACCCACCAAAGCAATAGTGCTTTTCATTACTGTGACATCGGTAGATTTGGGGGAGAAGAATGCAGATATGTTAGTCACAGTTGGATATGACAACCATTTCAGTAACATATGCATTGAGTTATACAGGCAACATAATTCGTGAATTTAGACCAAATTTAACCCCTCTTTTCATATGTAAGTCGATTTGGAGTATAAGACGAGGTCAGATCAATAACTATACTTCGTATTTTACACTAGTATTAGTAACTTCCGTTTTCATGAATATTAATGTTATCACTGTATCATATTCCATATTACCGGCAATCGTGAAATTGCATCACCAATGCTAACATGCTTGTGAATTTACTCATGTACACGGCACTGTTGTATTCTGTTGGAAAATTGACACAGCTAAATAAACAGTCCATGCTTATTGTAATTTTGATATCCATTGCAACAAGAGCCACATGGCTGTGCATGCTATGTACATGTTAGTTAAAGGTCTTAAGCTTTAACTTGATTATTCCAGTTGAAACCAGTCTTGAGTGCAAGATTCAACAGATGAGATAAACTGAGTGTGGCTGATAATAGGGAAATGAGGCTATTCATAGGGAAAACAGAAATGTGAAGAAAATTAAGAGACAGAAAACTGAAAGTTACAAATTAAAAATAAATAAAGATACTATTTATTATTCTTTAACATATCTGTGAAATAAGTATCAAATCTACACAAATGAACAGTTTTATAATACATTCTATTGAACATATCAATTATAATTGAAAACATATCAATGTTGTAATACATTTTATTACCTGTAGTAGAACTGTTCCACATTCTAATTTAGAAAAAAAATGGTTAAGAGTTTACTGAATCATCTCCAATATCTGAAAATCCTTCAAACTCTTCGTCTTTCTTATCGGAATGAAAAATGGTGGCTGTCTCAGGGCTCAGATCATTGGAATGTTCTGATTATTGGCTGTTTCCATTTCATTCCATGACACGTGACACGTTGTATCAAGATATATTCTTCAATTGTATCAATATTAAACCATCTTGCTTTGTAGCCATGATTTGCTTTCTTTGTTGTTTTTTGTAGTGCATAATGCAACTTTAGCTTTGTGCCGATCCCGGACACATTTTTCACTTACAAATGTCACACATTTGGATTGAGCATTCTCCAGACTAACCAGCCTGTCTGCCAGGTGTGACAAAATCATCTGGCAGAACTGACTATTCCTATTTTCACTGTGTATCCACATGGTATTTGCAGTGTTTTAGGGATGCATGTCTCCAAGTGTCATTTATATCAAAATTGAAGAAAACAAGAGCAAAGAATATTCACAGAGTAAGTGTGAAGATACTTCTGAACAGCAGCTTTCTCTTAATTGACCATGAAGAGAGTTTAGTTTTATGGCTGCTGTCAAAGAAATGTGTATTGTTGGCTTTAAAATGCCCATTACCCTTTACCACCATGCATGACTATAAAGTAAAAGTATTGATTGACATCAGTGATAGGAAGTCTCCTTTCCTCAGCTTCCTCAGTCAGCAAAACTCTATAAATTAACAATCAGCTTTCCTAACTTAAATCACCTGGGGAATGCTAAAGGCTTCTTCTCGGTGAGACACAGGTACCTTGTACATTCTTGTAATGCTGATACAGACACATCATCTACCATACTGAACTCTTGATGCTGGATATGAAGGTGACAGCAGTCGACCATCCCATTTTATAAGATAGTATAATGTTTTTCTTACCATATTGAAGCAGGTTTGAAACGTTATTGCCGTGTCTTCGATGCAGGGCCTCTTGAGTGATTTTCTGACTGGTGTAAAAATCAGCAAACCATTATACCTGTTGAGTCCATGGCCCAAGTTTATTGGGTCACTAACAGAGCTACTCACCATACAATGGGTTACGCAATGACTCACTGCTAATGATGACTTGATCTTTCATGTTGAATATTTATATGCTAAATCACTAAAACTGAATCACACTCTGGCTTTAAGAAGTAATCCATTGTGGCTCCACATTGCTGTTTGGAGGCAATTTTGAAGAAGTTTGGAGCCAGACTGCCCCTCCATCCACACATGACATTGTTTAGAAACCTGCCTTCCTATACCACAGCAGGGAGGGTGAAGGCAGTTGCCTAAGTGGTTTAAAGTGTTTAACATTACAGATCAGTGCCATCTCACCTCTGTTTGCTCGGGTTAGAATCTCGGGTATGGCCATTGTGGGTATGTGAGAAAGCTTGCCAGTAGCTTTACATGGGTTATTGGTTCTTTGCAGGGTTTTCCCAGGTTCCTCCACCATTTATACTGGCTGCTGTGTATAGACTATCTTGTGCTGAAAAATGTCATTAACCCCTACAACAGCAACAGCTCTCATAGTAGAGGAATGACGGGCAATCCAGGCAAAATGGATTTGTCCCAAGGGTGTTGAAGTTTCAGCCTTAAGCCAGCAGACAATAACCAAATCAGTTTAAGGCAGTTGTACATGGGAAGTACAAAAATAAATTGTCTACCCCAAATCCTTCTGCTTCCTGATGCTGACTTAACATGTACCACCCATAGACAGCTTACTGGCAGGCTCCAGACTCCTGGTGTTCCAATTACATTGGGTCAGGATATTGTCACAAATTGGATGGGTGACTTAAGTCATTTCATAGGGGTTTTGGAGTTTGTTTATCCAACCTCCTTTGTTCTCTCCTTGTGAATGGATTGGGAGAAGGACATATACTTCAGCAGAGATACAGTCACTTGTTGAAACCCAACAGGATCTGACAGTATGAACAGCTGATCAGCTTGTTTATGGTAAGGTACCCACCTTTGTCTCACCTGTCCTATCCCCAGAAGCTTGGGCCATTTTGCGCTGTTGATTAGCTGTGAGAGGTTATGGCCCCCCTCGATGTCTTAGTTCTATAATGAATAGTCAGAATTTTAAGATTAGTCTTATAACCTGTCAGATGGGACAAGTCCTGGGTTAGTAATAGATGGCCAAACCAAATCTTCTCATGCAGCCATGGTCACAAGTGTTTCACCCCTGTCCAGACAGTCTTCTCTTTCATGCTTGGCTGTTATCAAAACAGCCTTTTGAGAGAGAACTCAGACCTTTGATAGCTTAGCTTAAAACTAGCGACACCTGTGGAGGCAAGAGGAGATAATATGTATGAGTTACTGTCCTTTGTATGGTATAGACAGAAAAGACAAATTTTCACCTTTTAGTAGGACTGCATATCGGAGGTAGCAGGTTTATATTCCAGATGCTAATGTGATCGGGCAAGTATTCTCAGGGTAAAATAATTTACTATCAAATTTGCTTTCTTGGCAAACTCTTTGATTCCCCACAATCAGATATGTTTTACATTCAGAATTTGTGTTATTTACATATTTTGCAAAATGTTGTTGTTGTAGGGTTTAACACCATTTTTCAGCACACGATAGGCTATACATGGCGGCCAGAATTATTGGTGGAGGACGAAACCTGGAAAATTCCCGGAAAGAACCACTGACCCATGAGAAGCTACTGGCAAGCTTTCTCACATAACTACATTAGCTGAATCTTAGACTCAAACCCACGCAGACAGAGATGAGATGGCAGTGATCCGTAATGGAGAGCGCTTTAGACCACTTGGCCACTTGAGGCCCCGCTATTTTTTGGGGAAAAATCATAAATACATAAAAATGGTTGGATCAAATGACACATGACTTGGGTATTTGCCTTTTGCTCTAGTGGCATGTTTTAAAAATTGTTGTTTCCATAAGTTTACATGTCATTCATCTTATTAAGCTCCTTCATGAATGTAGAAAAGGTATGTAGTGTTATCTTTGTCCACCCGTCCATCTAATAATGTTTTGTGTTGAAGTCTCAGTGATGGCACATTTATGTTCCTTGAACATTTTTCTAGTTTTTGCAGTTTTTGTGCTATGGAAAAAAATATTTCAACTTGTGTTGTCATTGTCATTACTTTAAGAAGCATTCTTATGTTTTAATCTCTCCATCTGAAAGTGCATGTTGAAATAAATGTTTTACAGTTAAACTTAGTCATTGTGATATGCATATACTTTTTGGCTTTTTATAGTCATGCTGTATGAAAAATATTGGACTCTTCACCTTTTTGTTGCCATCACTGTAATGGTGGTGCATCAGGGAAATAATAAGTATTGTATATACTATATATACTCTCAACCTGACTATAAGTCCCACCCACCTACAATTTTAATTCTATCAGTTTCTCTTTAACATTCCTTTTAGTCAGATGTATTTGGATATAAGAAAAATAAAACAAATGTAAAATACATTTATATTAAAGAATGTAATAGGTTACAAGCAAAATTTACAACTTATGATTTCTCCATGTTTGAGTACTAAAATCCATTAAAATCCATAATGCTTAACATTTTATATCCATTTGTATGATAAATCCATGGATTCAGTTATAGGTCACATACCGGTATAGAAATTGTATTTCAGAATGATCCAATTCACAATATTCCATAATATGTTGATTCCAGACATCTTACAAATAAACAGAAAGTTAAGTCCACATATTTCCACCTTGTTGTGATCCACAGTATCCTATAACTGTCATCTCATACAAAGTCTAAGAATCCATCACCCTTGTTTAATAAAGTTCTGTACTCTTTTTTTTTTTTTTTTTTTTTTTTTTTTTAATTGTCATTTAGTCATTGTTAATATCATCCATCTCCTCTAAATCATCATCTAGTCATTGTGAATATCATCCAGCTCCTCTAAATCATCATCTAGTCATTGAATATCATCCAGCTCCTCTAAATCATCATCTAGTCATTGTAAATATCATCCAGCTCCTCTGTATCATCATCGTCATTGTGAACATCATCCAGCTCCTCTAAATCATCATCTAGTCATTGTGAATATCATCCATCTCATCTAAATCATCATCTAGTCATTGTGAATATCATCCAGCTCCTCTGTATCATCATCTAGTTATTGTGAACATCATCCAGCTCCTCTAAATCATCATCTAGTCATTGTGAATATCATCCAGCTCCTTAATCATCATCTAGTCATTGTGAATATCATCCATCTCATCTAAATCATCATCTAGTCATTGTGAATATCATCCATCTCATCTAAATCATCATCTAGTCATTGTGAATATCATCCAGCTCCATTTCTTATGCTTCATTGTCCTTTGCAGTACATTTATACAGACTTAGCATGGGCTCTATGAGTAACACTTTGATCATACAGTCTGTGAAGTCTATTAAAAGATGTATCTCTAGACATGTGAACTGAGCAAGATTGAATCAAACTTGTGGAAAAATGAATATACAAATTAAATCAGATTTATATTTCTTCAGATAGCATTTTACAGTAAAACACAAATATTAATAGAAATACATGTTGTTTGGACTTGCACATAAATGGAAGCAGTATTCTTGCTAATAAACACCCCGGTCAACACCGTTTGCGGACACTTGACCTTGATATGTGTAGTAATTCTTTTACCAATAATATTTTCAAATTATTAAAATCAAAATAGCTGAAGATATGGGTATTGTATATTTAATGCTATCATGAATATGATAAACAAAATGCTAATTAAATGTACATTTTTGATTGTGAAAAATGGCATGAAAACAAAAAGATCTAAATATTAGAATTAACAATAGTTGTATGAACTGCAAAAATCAGGTTTCCAACATTACCCCATGGTTTATTTTTTTTTAAAAAAAAGTATGTTAGACTTGTATGATGACCCCTGCTCTGCATAAATCACATTTTCAGTTAAAAAGGGGTCAATTATAAATGAGTATATATGGTACTGCTCAACAAATGTATGTTGCTTTGACCTATGTCCTCGATGTTGAATATAACTCATGTTTGTTTCTCTGATTATTAATTCAGGTAAGAAAATCACAGAGTTGTCAAAAATAGCAGGTGCCATGTGGAGAACGTTGGATGAAAAAGAAAAAAAGGTTTGTTCAGTTTTGTTGTTATCAATTATGCTTGAGAACCTATTCAATATGTAGAGTTAACTTTGCGCTTTTTTCAACATTACATCCTCTCTAATAATACATTATTTTTATGCCAAATTTTACTGAAGGTTGAATATGGAGAAAATTCATGGGAAAGAAGCACACAGAGATATATGCTTCTTTGAAGATACCATGATTAGCAAGAAATGTTCCCGTAGTCTGTGTATATTGTAGGTAGAGAAGATGATGATTGTTCTGGTCTGGTATTTTATGGCATTTAGTGTTTTATGCCACAGCACATTAGCAGCTTATTGAAGGTTATTTGGTGCCAAAGCAATAGGTGTAAAGTACCTTGCCAAAGTACATGTGACTAGCCAGCCAGAGCTGTTCATTGGGAGGTAGTGGGATGATTGGGATCCCATACCTTTTTCAGTAAACAAGACTGGCATGCCAATCACCGAGCAACCTTGGCTTTAGCCCGCTTATGACACATGGGAAATGTTGGGAAATTGATCTTTGTGGCTTACAATTTTCCACAGCTCACAGATATTATCTTTTACATGCATCTGCTCCAAGATAGAGTTTTCACCAACAAAAACTTGCTTTCTTGAATGAGTAGTTTCCTGACTACCATACTGTATTTATTTTCTGTTACAAGATGCTCCAAAACGGTTTTTCTTAATTTCATATTTTCATCCCTATTCAGTTTATCTTAACCCTTATATGGTTTTGTAGTATATGATCCAAAGGACTAAATTGATTGAAAAAGTTATGAAACTTTATTCTACTTTAAAATTGTCTATGTTTTTAATATTCTGTATATTTTGCCCTTTCTACGTTTAATTTAGAAATATCGCTGAAAGGAAGATAACTGTCAATCCGTCGATTTTCATTCAGCCAACATGTACTTCTGACTCAAACACCATTTTCAGACTCAAAATCACTCTCTATTAACAATTTGCCAGCTCCAAAAATCCAATATACTTTATACTTAAAAAATTTTCATCTTCACTATCACCAGTCAGTATTTGACAAACGAAAACATAATGAACCATGCTGGGAAAAAGACATTTTGGGTTTTCTAAATAGCCCATATTTATAACACATCTTTCTAAAACATCCATCGCAGAAGGTTCTGACTTCACCAAAAATATTTTATTCCCAAAACACACTTATTGTAGCAAGAACAGTTACATAAAAATTGTATCCTTAGCCACACACATTCTCATATGTGGAACAAATTTGTGGGATTTTTTTGTGCATTGCTGTTCAACAGATGTGTGCGACTTTGTACAATTTGCGCAATTCATGCAATTCCAACTTTGACATTATCTGTTTAACATTTCTGTTTCTTTGCTATTACTGTCTGTTTGTCACACAGCGAATAAGTTACGCTATTTCCTTATTGGCAGTTGTTATTTAATCTAGACCAACACAATCAATAACCACTAGTGAGATTTCAAAGCAATATATTTCACTGCATGACACAGTGCTTTAGCTTTTACATCAATGAAAGCGAACAAGTTAAAATTCAGTGTAAAAGCTTCACATAAAAGTGATTATTAAATGATGATAAAAGATCTTCATTATTCCTGTGGAGCACGTTCGGAATGTATACTGTATGCTGAACATGTTAAAAGTAAGATAATTAACAGGGGGAGGGAGGTGCAGATTATAAACCCTGTCACTTTGTTTTAGTTTGTAGACTTTGAGGATTCACAATTGTCTTTTTCGTTTTTAATAATAAGAATGAGTGCTTGGGACTGCAGATGCTGATTCAGATGAATTCTATATTTTAAAGATAACGACTTGACAAGACAAAGTAATAATAATTATTCATGACTGCTGAAGACTAAAATAACTTACATATGGTAAGTATCATTTTGTATCAAATCGGCATCTTTTGTATTGTTACAGCAACAGTGTCTATGCATCAATATATCGATGAACCATTTCACACCGAGTCAGTTGTGTGTCTTTGGGCAAGACACTATTGCAGTTGTCAAAACATAAAACTTGTGCAGCTTTAATAGATTCATTCGAATTCCTGGAAGGGCTGTATTATTCTTATGATGACAGTATGACTAGTGAATGCCTCAAATAAAAAATACTAGTGGATAGCAATGTTTGCTAAACATGGTTCCAATAAGTTAACCAGCTTAACCTATGTACAATTTGGAAGATTGATCTGATATTTCAGTACTTTGTACCAGTGACATCTATAGGATTTTGCAAGTTGCCTTCCCTTCCCTTAGTATATTATGCCAAGTAAGTAATAGCATGTAACAGTGGTGCATTGCCCTAAAGCTGAAAATTATGATACTTTTGTAAGTTTTACATCAAAGTCTAACTAGGTACCAGAGAGAAGCCATCACATGTATATTTTGGAAAAGGATGTATTTGTGGAACCATGTACAGGCAGTGGAAAATCGCTTATTTATGAGTCCTCCACATATCTTGATGATGAAGGAACAATGTTAAAGTTTGAACAACTTGATCTTGATTGTGGCTCACAGACCTGAAGCACTGAAATATTGGATCGATCCGCCAAAGTGTAGATAGGTGAACATATGGGAACTTTGTCTAGGGAAGATAAGCAACCCCTCTGTGGAGTCGGGTATTTAGAATTTGCACAGTGTGCACCCTCAAGGATGTTGTACAGAAGAGACTAATGGTGCTTTATATGTTATATGCTGGAATCATTTTGAAGGATGCAGGTTTGAATCCTACAGAAGCCAAATAATATAAACACTTTACTTCAATTTTCTTGTCTCTGTGCCAACTACAGCTGGGATTCTTTCATCAGAAAATCAAGTGTTATTTTTATCCATGTAATTTAAATAATAAACATAATTATGACTTTGTTTAAAGAGGTTAACACAATCAGCTATGAACTAAATTACCCTGAGGTCCTCATGCAAAGGAATTTTTTTATTTTAGCTGCATCACTGAAGCCACTGAATATATTGGATTTGGAAGAAGGAAATAGATCTCAACTGGAATATTATTTCAGAGCAAAGTTCCAGAGTATTGGAAACTTATTCCCTTTTAGGTTTAGGAATTTTATACTGTTTTTTTTTTTTTTTTTTTTACATCGATTGCAGGCGAGGAGTATTACCTGGAATAGTGATTGTAAATATTCAGGAGCACTATTATTGGATATCATTATCAATAATTTGGGTTTTCTCAAACTTATTTGGTCTTTAATCGATAATATTTTTTAACTGACTAGCTAAATTTTCCCTGCTTTCTTCTGGATTGATATTAACGCAAATGCTCTGTTTTGAAGATATGCCAGCTTTGCTATATTTTTTATCATTTGTATTACCATATACTGTATTACAGTAGTCTAAACATGGTTGTATGTACCTGTTATTAAGTATTTTTTGTGTCTTTGAGGGAGAAAATGACATCCTACTAAGAATCCATAAATTTGACTGATTTGTTCAGTCCATGATATGTTTTTATCTACCAAAACACCACATAGTCTATCTTGACAGACTAATAAAAAAAATAAATAGCATTGTATCTAGAATTGAGCCTTGTGGGGCTCCATATCTAATTTTTCCAGGTTCAGACATAACATTATTTGTATAAACATGTTGTGTTCTCACACTTGTGTAAGAAGTAAACCATCTAACTGTGCTTTCATCACATTGGTAGATTTTCAGTTTCTTGAATAGGATTTTATGATCCACCATGTCAAAGGATATCCTGAATCTCTAGATGTGTTGCTATATTTTTTTGTTTTCAAGATAATAAATTTTGTAGATGTTTTTTTATTGTACTTTTTATTTATTTTTTCTCCATACTAAATACTGTGCATGGTTTCCTATAGCCTTGAATTGGTCTTGTATTTTCATAGCATCTTGTGGTAAGCCAATTAGGTTGGTAATATGCATTTTGATGATGTCATGATGTTCAACAAGACCTCCATATTTGATAGGGCCTAACCGAGTAGATAATTTTTGCCGAGCACCGAATCCGAGTATTATTATTAGTTATTATTAACTAAAATTATTATGTATTAAAAACTTTTTTTTTAAACATTTTATATTTATTGAATTATTTTACTTGTAACCATTTGTGCGCATATTATTTGCCGAGGCGAATACTTCCGAATAGTACCAAAAAACCGGATATTCTGCCAAAGCGAATGTCCGAGGCGATTTCAGGTTAGGCCCTAATATTTGATACAAGTCATTAATGTAATGAACATTTTATTCTCAGTTTTATGAGGAAGAGGTTCAGAAAAGAAAACAGGAATATGCAGAGGAGTATGAAGTGTATATGGGATCCTTGACACAGAACCAAAAGAATCAACTTCAAGAGGAAAAACATCAGAAAATCTTGAGAATGAAAGAAAGGAAACAAAAACGTGTACAGAAGAGGGTTTGTTGAATTTCTTCTTTGTCTTACAAATTGTAGCTCTTCTGGTCATTAACCAGGAAAGATTATAAGATGGCCTGTTGTCCATCCATCCAATAACACAAGTTTGTCATTACTATTCCTTCTGAACTACTTGAGAATTGCTTAAACTTAACACACGCACACCTATCCCAAGGTCTGGCTGGTCCTAACCTAAACAAAAATGGTGCTGCTGGAACATGCAATGTGACCACCACAGTAGCCATCTTTGAAATCTTACCACATCTTTTCCTGAACAGAAAGTCATATCAACAATATGAGCTTTTAAGTTGTTGTTGTTGTTGTTGTTGTAGGGTTTAACACCATTTTTCAGCACACAATAGGTTATACATGGCGACCAGTATTATTGGTGGAGGAAGAACCCAGGAGAACCCATGGAAAGAACCACCGACCCACAAGTAGCTACTGGAAAGCTTTCTCACATAACTACATTAAGCCGAATCTTAGACTCGAACTTACGCAGACAGAGGTGAGATGGCAGTGATCCGTAATGGAGAGCACTTTAGACCACTTGGGGTCCCGAGCTTTTAAGTAAAAGACTTCTTATAAAATATCTCATTGGTCTGAAATGAAAATAGTACCAATATGACATTGATATTGAAAATCTTGTTATTGTTACTCCTGAATTGAAAGTAACATAAAAATAGGGTTTTCATTACAAGGCTTCTTTTGATATCATGTTAGTCCTTAAAAAAATGGTGTTGATTGGATATCTAATATGGCTGTCATGGTTGCCATCTTTAAAATATTGTCGTTGCTACTTCTCCTGATTGGAAGGTTATGTTAACATGGGGTTTTCATTTTTTTTAAAAAACTTCTATTGCTGTCTGGTTGATCCAAATGAAAATATTTCCAACACAACATTTGGTGTGGCAGCCGTCTTATTAATTTTTTTCTATTCCTTCAGAATGGAAAATCATTGACATGCGATGCATACATGCCAACCATTACACTTTGGCGTAATCATTATACTTTTTTTTCTCACTAAATTATGCTTAAATGTATATGGATTATGCTTTCTCTGTATATCCACCTCCCCAAAAAATCAATTATTTGTCTTCTCGTTATTATTAACATTCCATTAATCCCATAGACCATTTTTTAGAAAAGATAGCTTTTATGTAACTACAATATAAGAGTACGCTTGACAGTGGACTTTCTTAACAGTATCATGTTCTATTTATAGTTAACCTGGTTCTACTGTCGACATCAAATTCTATTTATAGCATCTGTATGTTTAGTGAGGATAGTTAACATGTATTTATACTAAAGTAATACAAAAATGACCACAAAAGATGTATCAGACACAAATTTTGTTCTCTGTGCTACGTTTCACTGATGGACTCCAGTCCAACATACCTATCTGGCCTCACCCATATGTACACACCAGCAAGATACTTACGCTCCTCATCTGACAATCATCTACTCATTATTCCCACTATGAAAACAAATTCATATGGACGTTCTTTTGCATACCAAGGCCTAGCAATGTGGATCAAATTGCACATTGAAATTAGACACAAAGACGCCGTGATCCCCTTTCAAGAGTGCTCTTAAAACTCATCATTTTCAACTGCAAGAACAAACTTAATGACCTAGTAATGTTTCCGGCCTTAAATTTTTCAGCATTTTTTGTTTTCTAATTTCATGTTTTTTGTAGTCATGTATAGATGTAAAGCGCTTAGAGCTTCAAAAGATTAGGCGCTATACAAAGTCCTCATTGTTATTGTTATTATTATTATTATTATTATTATGATGATTATTATTATTATTATTATGATGATTATTATTATTATTATGATTATTATGATTATTATTATTATTATTATTATTATTATGTAGAAGTGAAAAGCTTTTCGAGATTTACAATTGTATTGTAAACCATTTCATGAATCAGCCCTCAAATGGAGTCTCCCATCATGTTCTAGCTATACTGTCCTTGGTAGCAGTGTTCAAAGTCCAGTATATCCTGGTGCAAGCGCTCACCTTGCTCCACTAAGTATGCTCCCATATTCTCATTGAATGTATCAAGATAAGCATTACAGATATGGGCTTTAAGGAACATAGTTCTTCATCAGTCTCAACCAACTCCACATTGTTTTTAGCCGTGTTTTTGTCCAGGAAGCTCCAAACCACTGTGACAAAGCTGTTCCAAGTGCTTCTTGGGGAATTCATTGCACTCCAGGATTTTCTTTATCTGTGGTCCTACGAAAACATCTGCTTTGACCTTTGCATCAGACAGCTTAGGGAAGAAGTCATGAAGGTACTTGAAGTCTGACGACTCCTTATATAGAGATCTGACAAAATTGTTCCATATTTGATGTGTAGTGGTGGCATCAGCACCTTCATGGGGTCCACCAGCGACTCTCACTTCCCACAAAGAACTCTGTCCGCTGTGGCCAGTCCCGCCTGTGGTAGTGTTCCTTGGTGTCCCTGTCTCATAGGAAAAGATAGCACAGAAAATTGGTTAAGCTTCCTTGGAGACCCATCAGAAAATGTCACCATTTTGAAGTTTCCGATGACCTCCCAACCGTACTCATCATATTTAAAGCGTCCAGCAAGGTCTTGATACTGTTGTAATCCTCTTTGAGGTGCACCGAGCTAGGGAAAGAGATGGGTACTTGTTCCCGTTGTGGAGCAGCATGTCTTTGAGGCTCCTGCATGAGCGGTCAATGAAGACATGAACAAATACCACTCATTATGGTAACAAGTGATTCCGATTGCCTCAAACAGACTGGTCACATTGTGGCAGAGCCCATCTTGATGGGTGATAGAGCGGGAAAAAGCTTGGTGATGCTTCCTCTGATCTGCGATTAGCACACTTTCATCCAACAAATTCCACTGATTAAACTTAGACATCCAAAGCTTGGCATTGGACTTTGCGAGACAAAGATCTGTGATGAAGTTGTAGATGTCATTTTGGTTGCAGTAGTATGGGTTTTTCTTCTCAGCTCCACCTGAAATTGCTCTGACTTGATACTCTCTTCTAAAGGTAGCTGTTCTATCTCCTGACGAGTGGGTAATGGAAGCTCAGGGCAGTGTGGCACTGGGGCGATGGATGAAGGAAGGTCTGGATATGTGATAGCAGGTGCATTCTTGCCAGTCTGACGTTTGAAAGGGACCACCATGTAGAAGTAGCAGTTGCTTGAGTGGTCAGTGGGTTCCCACCAAATTCTTGTGATAGTGAACTTCATGGCTCTCGTTTCTCCTTTGAATACGTTCCCCAATCACATTAACATTAGGGATATAAGCCTGCTACCTCACGAATCCAGCCCTACCAAAAGATGAAAATTCGTCTTTGCTGTCATATAGACAAAGGGCAATAACTCTTGCCCCTTACCTCCCCTTGCCGTTGCTAGGTGTCATCATTTTTTAAGCTTTGCTTGTACTGTGCAACCACATACAATTAGTCCTCCATGAATCCAAGCCATCTTACTGTAAATTCGGACCATCCAAAGTTAAATTTGGAATTATTGTATTGGATAATCATTCTTCTACAGGTTGTATACATTATTTCACAATATTTTCAAATTTTGAGTGACTTTGTCACCTTTATGGACTTCGATTTTGGACGACCACGTTGCAACGTGGACAGAGCACGCTAATGGCGGTACTCGTGTTGTCATTTACGAGTTCACGCTGTCACTGAATAATTTCGCTTACTCCGTTAGTAACGGTTATGGTAATAGCGAATTAATGACGTGCTGAATTGCTAAATTGTGCTTGTTATCTTCTTTTGTCATTTCAGTAGACTTTGTCTTTGGACGACCAAGTTGCAACTCGCTAATGGCGGTACTTGTGTTGTCATTTACAAGTTAACGCAGCACTGAATAATTTTGCTTCCTCCGTTAGTATTGGTTATGGTATTAGCGAATTAATAACATGCTGAATTGCTAATTTGTGCTTTGTATTATCTTCTTTGTCGTTTCAGTAGAGATGTCAATAACAAATGCATGAACGACAAAAAGGGTGTTGGCAATGTGGCAATGGAGGAAAATGATGTTGACATGGTACAACAGTCCGCCTTTGAACAGATGTGTTGTTGGGTACAGGAACTACGGCATAGTCTATTAACATCTTTTGGGGAGTGTTTCCCCAATTTTAGGCTGCCCAGTGGGTGTAAGTCCCCCCGCATGGCTGAGCATGGCTTTCAGGCCTGTAAGTCAGAACGCATGGGGTTTTTACCGGTTCCATCGAATCCATTTTATTATGCAATCTCGCTGTCATCGCACCGGCCTTCCAGCCGTCCCATCGTATTACTAACACTGTCCAACCAACTATGATTTATGGGGATTTTAGTGATAAATCTGCCCGTCAAGCTGTACCAGCGGCAACATGCCAATAGTATGACGGAGATTTTAATGAGAAATCTATCCGTCCAGCCAAGCCATGGCAGCGGCTGGTACTGGTGATAGCCGGACCGTCATTCCGGCGGAACACACACCAGACAAACCAGCCGGCAGTGCCATCCCAGTATGGGGACCATATTGCTCAAACGGGCCGACCAGCTATGATTTATGGGGATTTTAGTGACAAATCCGTCCGTCAAGCTGTACCGCCGGCAACATATCAATACTATGATGGAGATTTTAGAGCGGCTGGTACCGGTGATAGCTGGACCATCGCCGACATTCAGGCCGACCATTCGCCAGACAAACCAGCCAGCAGTGCCGTCTGTCCATATGTTCACGGCTTCTCCACAAGGGAGAATTAGTGAAAGTGTCAGTTATGACGGAATAGCGTCATCAATGTCACCTGGTATGCTATACAGATATGCAAGTTGTAAAGGAACCAACGTTCCCTCTGAGCGAATGGTAGATGTGCATGCCAGAGATAAGATCATTCTTGCGTCAGTGGCACAACCCCTGTTGGCTGTCCACAGGGATTACTCTGGAGATACCCCAGATGGAGATAACGGTATGTTCAGCCGCCAGTACCTACAGTTGGGGTGCCCACCTGTTACCGGACTTCGATACTGTCAGCAGCACGTGGGTGCCAGGGTTGAGCCCTCTCCACATCAACCTTTCAGAAATAAAGGCTGTCATCAATGCCTTTCATTTCTGGCAGGATCAACTCTTATTCAAAACTGTCCTCCTTATGTCAGACAACTTTGTGGTGGTGACTAGCCTTCTCAAAAAAAAGGGGGCACCAATCACCAGACCTGTGCAATCTGATCTGGCAGTTTCTACATTGGTGCGACAATCTCCACCTCAATGTACAAATCAGACACATTCCCGGCTGACACTCTATCCAGTCATTCACACGGAATGGTCACTCCATCAATTGGGCTTTCTTCCAATCTGCACACTTTGGGGACGTCTGATTGATCTTTTGCAACAAGGTGGAATGGCAAGTTGTCCACCTTCGTCTCACCGGTTCCAGACCCAGAAGCTTGGGCCGTGGATGCTCTGTCAATTAGGTGGGAGGGATTGTGGGCATTCTCCCACCCTCCCACGGTCTTGGTACTGAAAATAATCTAGAGGTTAAGGGGTCATAACTGTCAGATGATTCTGATTGCCCCTCACAGATGGAACAACTCCTGGGTCTCCGATCTACTCGATCTGGCGACAGATCTACCCAGGAAGATTACAGTCAGCCCAAATCTTAAGCAACCGCGGTCACGGGTGTTCCACCCCTGTCCGGACCGTCTTTATCTTCACGCTTGGCTCTTGTCCAGACGACCTTGCGAGACAAACAATTTAAATCTTCGATTGTGGAGAGAATCTCGAGAGCAAGAAGGCCCTCTACTCTGAAGGCTTACGAGGAAGTGGGGTGTTTTGAGGGACTGGTACCACATCAATAACATCTTTCCTTTGAGTGTCTCAATCCCTCAACTGGTCGACTTTTTCTCTGGCTTTTTTGAGGAGAAACAGTTGGCCCCAATTACTATCAAATGCTACAGCTCCATGATATCAGACACATTCCGCCATCATGGTAAATGTGATATCAGGCATGACAAAGATCTGTCAGATATTTTAGCGACTTTAGAGTTCAGTCGACTAATATCCCTCACTCTGTTTCCAAATGGAATCTGTCCTCTGTTTGAAAATGGCTCAATTCAGACAGTATTGAGTCTTTAGCCCACAATTCGTTAAAGCTACTATCATACAAAGCTACTATCGTACAAATCGGGTTTCATAATAGTCTTAGCTTCAGCATGCAGGGTGAGTGAGTTGCAGGTCCTTTCCAGTGACCCAAACTATCTTCAGTTCAGATGAGATGGTTCGGTGGTACTCTTGACGCAGCCAGGCTTCATAGCCAAAAAATAGGTTACCATCCATTGGCAATCAAAGAGTCGTCATTAGCTCGCTTTCTTTTATAGATAAGTCAGGAGCAGCAGCCATGCAAGATCCTGTTTGTGTACTCTAGCACCATTTAAACACACAGAGGTGAGTCAGGTCACATACAATCATCTCTTTCTTCTGGTGATAGCTGGGAAATGGGATATCACCATTAAAGCCCTTGCTTCATGGCTGAAGTGGGTTATACGCTCAGCGTACTCTGAGGTTTCACAAGATCAAAGTCGCTTCGTGAAGATTACCGCTCGAGATTAGAGCCATCTCAGTGAGCCTTGCATTCGATCGCAATGTTTGGATCTGAGATATAGTAGAAGCTGTTGGCTGGCATGCAGAGTCAACCTTCTTCAGTTTTATCTCGAAGATTTGTCCTCGCAGAGGCAAACCTTGAATCTAGTAGGTCCGGTGTTGGCAGCCCAGATGCCCACCAGACCCATTTAAAACAATCAGCACAGCCTATTAGCTTCGCTGGATTCGCCAGAAAATTTTTTTTTTGTAGGTAAGAAGATTTCAATAACTATCTTCTTAACCGTATAAAGGGGTCACATATCATGTGACCCTGGGCTGTGTTGCTGATTAAATTAGGAGAATGGGTTATCGTTCAAATGGGGAATCCAGCCATCATTCCCTAGAGGATACCTGGAGTAGAGGTAGGATGCTCAGCATTCCCTCCTCCTATTACCTATTCTCTTAATGTTAATGTGATTGGGGAACGTATTCAAAGGAGAAAGCAAATTTTTAAGTAAATTATGTTTCTCCGAGAAATCTTACCCAATCACATTACTTAAAAAACCCTCCCAACCACCCCTCCATGCGAGCATCCTTGTATGGTATTTATCGCTCAGCTTAAAAACTGGCGACACCTAGCAGGGGCAAGGGGACGTAAGGGGCAAGAGTTATTGCCCTTTGTATATATGACGGACAGAAAAGACTAATTTTCGTCTTTTGGTAGGGCTGGATTTGCGAGGTAGCAGGCTTATATCCCTAATGTTAATGTGATTGGGTAAGTATTCTCGGACAAATATAATTTACTTAAAAATTTGCTTTCCCCTCTGTACCATCCTACAAAAGATTAAGTGTTAAAGAGATTCTCACAAAATTTTTTATCAATGATATACATTTTCAATAACATTGAAAATTGTAAAACATGTTAAAATTAAAAGCTTTTACAATTTTACAAATGTTAGCAAACTTTATAACATGAGATTCCAAGCAACAATTGTCCATCTTACCTTCCAGGTTTATTTTTTTGCAATGCTCGCAGGTGAAATTTGTTGCCCAGGGCTTGTCTTGATCACCGACAGGCATAACAAAATATGCCTTATAGGTCTCACACATCTTCGTAAATGCTTCCAGCGAGTACTTTTTCGCTCTTGTCTTGATTAATTGGCCACACATAGCAGAATGTGTCTGGCGGATGCTTGCAGCCTCTTGATGCCATCTCAGACAAATGCAAATATGTATCAAGCTGGAACTAAACTAAACTGGTGGGCTTAAGGACCCTGTATTTATACTACTATTTGTATTTCTAGAAAGTTCTGGAATTTATTCCCAAGTTTTCTCAGCACTGAATCTATCTGGAATGTTCTGGAAAATAGCTACTTTTCAAAATATCGCTGTCCTGGTCATAAAAGCAAAGTTTGTGCAGAATAATAGCCATTTCCTATACTTCTGAGGCATAAGTAATTAGGAAATAACACTTGCTACTTACTACCCAGGAACAAAAAAAATTGTTACACAATGTAATTATAGTGTTGGAATTATTTTTCTTTTTAAATCTTGAAATGTTAATTAACAGAACCCTGTTTTCTGCATGCACTATTTGCAGAAACTCTTGATATAAAATACTTTTTTTTTTTACCTTTTAAGTACAGGAATTTATTAATAAAAAATCTGTTACATTGGTAATCATTGTTAAAATCTGGAGGTTTATGAGGAAATCTGGACATGTAACATGTATGTAAGTGATCTTTGTTTATCTTTTAAAGGTTGAAAATGAACTGGACAAGCCAAAAAGACCAGGCTCTGCATATAGTTTGTTTCTGAGGGATTGGTATGCCAAGAATGCATCAAAAGATTCTGTTAAAGGTAGTCCGATTGTAAGTATCAGTTTGTTGTTAAAATAACATAGCTTTTGGTGGCATTGCATTTTTGGAAGGCACTACAAAGAAAATTGTATGAATGGTTGGTAGTTTTGTTTTAAATCTTCTTCAAATACATGATTAATTGTAACCGAAAAAAAGACTGTGGACTAACTGATGATAAATAATATATTTTGCAGTATTCCTCCCCTCCCCATACTTGACATATTTCATTAGTCTTTGAAGTCTGAAATCCATATGGTTACCAAAGTAGCCATCTTTATCATCTTTTTATTGTTATACCTCCTGAATGGATGTTTATTTTGACATCTGGTTTTTACAAAAGACGTTTAATGATATCTGGTTAGTCCCAGATGAAATTGTACCACTGTATAGATATTGATACTATTTAATGGATGAACACATGTGAGATGTTTACGAAAGGACTTTGGATGCTTAGTTCGTCATTAGTTAAGATGGCAAGTTATATGAAAACGTTTGAATGTAAAATTGCACAAGTTGGCAGATACCTGTGCAGGAACATTGTTATGGAATTGTGTCATTAATAGTATTTTATGAGAATGTTACATTGTAATTTATGATGTAAATAGTATACAGTGGTCCCCCTTATATACAGCCATCCCTTCTGCATCGGGCAAGTGGTTGTATAAGACTGCTGGTCTTTCATGTGTTTATAGTAAGAAAGCTACATATAACTGAAAGTTTTTAATATCTTCATTTAAAAGTAGCATTAATTATTAGAAAATTAATTATCTTTAGAACTGATTTATTTTAATTTAACATAAATTAATAGTTCTTATTTTTAAGGGTGAGATTCGAGTAGAATATTGTTAGCATAAGCATTGCAGAACCATTGAAGAACATAATTAAAATGTAGTTAAATAGCATTGCTTAGCATTTAAAATAATTCTCTTTCCATTTATTCCATATTCTCACTGCTGTAGAATATTCTCTTTATCTGTTACGATTTTGTTTATTTGAGTCTTCTCAACATAAAATATTTCGGCAAGAATTCTTGAACTCTTTCCATTGTCGTCAAGTTGAAAAACTTAATTTTTCTTTTAAAGTATAAATTTTCTGATTATGTGCTGGCATGTTAGAGTTTTATAACAAATTATTCCTATGCTGTTAATTGTACATTATTGAAATTATGCAGATGAAACTTTTGCAGAGTAGGTGAAATGCCTTGTTTATAAAGGAAGTAATATGTATGTTAAACTACAAAATATATTTAGCCTATGTTGACCAAGTTATGATCTTGACAGTTATGTCCAGTCATAATCATCAAAGGAAAAAATTCCAACTGCTGTTGACCACATTTCCTGTAAATGTTGGCATTAATCAGTGTATCCCCTAGCGGTCCAAGGCCGAGAGTTAAAAGTCTCCTTGGTGTCAAAATTGGGGGGTCATACTGAGTAAAAATCAAATGAGGTATCAAATCTGGGGGTGAAATTAAAAATTTGGGGGTCTCTAAAACGCAAATGAGGGTAAAGGGAAACACTGATCAATGATACAGTATTACACTTAGTGGTACATGTACTTTAGCCAACACTTCTTCAGAAACAAAAACCTGACATCAGGAAACATAAAGATATCTGATTACTTATCATACTGTATGAATTAAATATTAGTTCTAGACACATTAAAATAAATCGTGACCACATGTGTGTGGTAAGTTTTACATTTTTGGCACAAATATGCTGGCCAATGGTCATGTTATATGGTGGTCTTTCTTCAGGAGTACTTTGAACACAAACTTGTCAGTGCCAAAAAGATTCATTCTGTAAACAGTGCTTGGCCGCTGGTCAGGGGAGCTGTTTACGAGGGGAGCCACTGCAAGTTGATATTACATTCCTCCTTATACACCTAGAACTTGCATACAAATAAAGATAGAACCATCGTTACTTTTTTAGTCATTAAACAAACCAGACATGCCACTTTGTAATTTTATCCAATTGACTCGAATTATGTAAATGTTGGTATCTATTTTTTTCTTTCCAGATCAATTTTAAAGTTATAGCAGATGTATGGGGTACTTTGCCAAAAGAAGAAAAAATGGTATTTACTCTATTAGTTAAGCCTTCCTTTTGACAGATATGCAGGGGATGAAAATATTACTGATCTAAGGCCCTTGACTTGTTAAAAAAGATCTAAATCAGTATTATTTCTCAGCCTACTATCCCACTTTATAAAGTTTGTTTTGACATTTTAGAAATAACATCGATACAGACTGTTTATTACTTCCCAATCAGTATAAATAAATATTGAATAACTTCTGTTCCCTCCATGTCTTGAGGGATAATATCTAAGGTTGGACAAAGTATAATTAGTCTTGCTTGCATCAGCAGTCGCCAAAATTGACAAGGGTGATGATCTTATGAATGTAGATTTGTTTAATTGAAACATCGCAAATTTTAGATTGGTAATTTCAAGGTATTGTGGTTGGAGTTGCAATGTCAAGTCACTCGGCTGCTAGTGAGAAGTATTATTAGTGTTGAATTGAAAATGGAAACTATTTCAGATGGGAGAAAGTTGATTAGCATGATTTTGTGTTAAATTAATGAATTATTGATTAAAATACAAAGAATTCAAACAAAACGAGAATTTATGAATTAAATATTACCATCGACTGGAACTGGAAATTCTCTTAGTTGAATAGCATGATTTTGTGTTAAATTAATGAATTATTGATTAAAACACAAAGAATTAAAACAAAACGAGAATTTATGAATTAAATATTACCATCGACTGGAACTGGAAATTCTCTTAGTGCAGAGCCTATATGCCAAACCAAAAGATCGAACATGTCAAGTGTTTTTATAGGGTAAAATTTGTCAGCTGCTTTGTAAACTTGATTGCCAGACTAGACTAAGTATAAACAGGATCATTTATGTCATATTCCTTAACATTATTAGAGTGTAGAATATTAAAGGTCACCTGCCATACTCTGACATTTTTTTTTATTTATATCAGATTTGCATTACATTTGTAAAAGTAGTCATACTCGCACAAAAAGATTTTAAAAATTATAAAGTGTAAAGATGATATAATAATTTAATTACTCGAAAAATAAGCATCGCACGCTGTTAACTCCCCTTAGGTAAGATTTCCAACCTATAGAGGACGCCAACCGGAAATGACGTACATTTATCCCCAGAAGAGAAAGTACACGCTTCTTGTTGTAGAAAACGAACGCTACAGATTATGGAAGGGAAACTTTTAGATGAAACTATTGAAAACGATTTTACAGTTCAGCCTTATATGTATAAGCCTATCTCAATAACTTAAATCTCAAGCAAAACATGAGATATTCTCGTATTTGTTACAAATAAATTTATACAGATAAAATGGTTGAAACTGCATAATTAGTTATTTTGCGATAATTTGACAAATTTAATTCAGAACATTATTCCGTTTTGCTGTTATATGTTACGAAAAAGACAGATAAATGTGCACAATGAAAGATGCATCTTTACCAAAATTTCTTGTATTTTAAATTTCATTTAATTTGATAATGAGTATTAAAAACACCAGAAACATTTTAAGTTGTCAAATTAATACCATTCTAAATATAACATTTTTCGATTCAAAATATTAGCGCGAAATGGCGTCCTCATGTGTATTTTCCCCTTACATAATTTATATAATTAAGTAACCATACAATAATTAATAATTTAATTAACCCATTTTTTTAAAAAATAATTTTAATATATTTCAAGTTTAAAACTATTCCCTAACATTCATTAGTGGTCCACATTCTATAAGGGTTCTCGTTATAAAGTCCGTTATTACCGGGTATTATTAATTCCTTAGGTTCTGGCAACAGTCATAGTTTGTTACTTAGTCGCTCAAATTTTGTATTTTTTGTCTTTCTCTTACGTCTCAGGTTTAAAATGTCAAAAATATTTATGCAGTTTTCAACCATTTTATCTGTATAAATTTATTTGTAACAAATACGTTCAAATACGAGAATATCTCATGTTTTGCTTGAGATTTAAGTTATTGAGACCAAGCGTACAGCTCTTCTATACTCCTTTCTTTCTCCGGGTTTTCCTAACAATTATAACTTCGGAAAACATTTATCTTGTTCACAAAATGTTCCAACTTTTATTTTAAAACATATTATATAATAATTGTCAAAATATAAATACTTGTCAGTTGTATTTTAAAATTGGGCCGAATCGTCTTTCGAGTTGGGCCGAATTGTCTTTAAAGTTGGGCCGAATTGTCCAATTTTCCGCAAAAGTTGGGCCGAATTGTCTTTGGTCCGAATTGTCCATAAGCCGTATGTACAACCATAACAGCCTTGATTTCTGCAGAAACACTCAACCAGACACTGATTCAACAGATTTGTACACCTACTGTAATGATAAACGTCATACACTAATACCTTATATTTCGAGTTCATAATCGGTATAATAATGCTAAATAGTTTCTTCGAGATGAACAATTTACACATTCAGAAATTATGATTTTTGTAAACATTAATATTTTACATCTGCAATAACTATGCTGTACTGTAATCTTTATTTGATGTATTTTACCTACCCTCTTTCTATCCCTCTTCTCATATGCACCATAGAGCTTTCTACGGGATTTAGGTGGTCCAAACTTCTCTGGTGATGGAAGGGTTTTCTTCTTATATTCGACAGTCAATGGGAAAATTGTAGGCACTGCCGTCTTTAACAAATTCAATTTCATTTGAACTCCAATTGATACCATCACGGAAGGAGGGTGTAAAAAGCAACTGTCCTCAAAATGCCGTATGCACAAGCGGGATGTTGCAGTTGGTACAAACGGTACAACTTTCCCATCCCTCTCTCTATTGGACCCAACAGCTTCAATCCATTTTTTCCGGTAAACATGGTCTTTCGGAAAAAGAAAGAACCCTTTTGTCCCATCATCGCTCTTTTGGTTACATCCGTAAGCAACACAGTGCACCATATTTGTTGTAGAAAATCACTATCTTTAAAATGTATCACACAGATGATAGACATATACGCGTGGAAATTCAACGCATAAATGGCTAGGTTGAACCGAAGGGATAAATGTACGTCATATCCGTCTTTGGCACACGGAAATTACCGATTGTTTACGGAGATTGCCGAGTAAAATTTTTCATTTAAAAAATTGATTTTTTAGTCTAATTAAACATTTGTATGGTGTACATATATAACAGATGCATTTCTATTATGACTATAATGATATTGCAGTTTTTTACAAAATAGGTGGCAGGTGACCTTTAAACTAAGCAGGCTTTTTACTTTGGTTTATTCATTTATCGATATAAATAATTGAAGAATGTCTTGCTTATTTATTTGATCAATAATAAATAGCCATTATAAAGGTAACATCAGTTCATCTGTTTAATAATAATGAAAATAATAGACATCTATAACATTGGCCTACATTATCATGACCCATGTGCACCTTCAGGTTGCCAGGGGATAAAGAAATGTGTTCCATCCACCTGTCAGTCTATTCATTAGCCATCCCAGAGTATTACTCCAAAAACCATGGAAGATATCTCTTTGAAATTTGGTACATACATTAAATTAATAGTCTGGATGTGTCCTTTGCTATTCACAATTCTTCACATTTTTTTAATGTTTTTGTACATAATTCATCATCAGATCTTGGTCTGTGCAATTTGTTAGGAGAAAAGAGTTACAGAATAAATTTCACGTTTCAGGTACACCATTAACTTGATTTTGGACGGTGCCAGGTATAAAATACAGATGCACATAACATATAATCATTAAGAAAAGCTAACTTATGATACAAATTAAATGTTCTAGGGTTTAATGCCATTTTTCAGCACACAATAGGCTCTTGGTGAAGGAAGATCACGGAGCCACCACACCCACCCTCTACTTGCAAACTTTCTCACATACCCACATTGACCGAACAAAGTAAATGTAATATAACAGTTGGTAAAGTAGTGTTTATGTTTAATTTGCTTCATGGTTTATGTAGCTGAAATGGAATGGTCTTTGTGCTGTTGGGCTTAGTTTAAATAAACCATGTCACCTTCCTGTCATATTTAAGTCTTTTTTAATGTTTACTGTTCCCACATTTGTGATGGAACCATTTTAGGTTTCCATGCTGTGATTACTAATATTGTCAATTTTTTTTCTTAACCATGAATACCTTGTATTTATCTAAGTTTGAACTTTAGCAATGCTTTTCACTCCATTGAAAAGGTTCATTTACGTCTTTCTGTATGATCTGCACATGTAATTTATTTAGACTAAATATTTGTGCTGACAGCAACAGCAGAAATTTGGTTTGAGACTTCTATACAAGTCTGTCCAAGCACTAACCTCTGGGGTGAATCTCACTAGTTGCATCATGACATTAAGAAAAGTGACAGTATTCTCGATTTTCTTTCTCTTAGGTATCCTTCATTCCATTTGCATGACCAATAACTTAATGCATATGCTCTTTGCTTTTGTAATAATCACATAATATGTTGCTGTACTTTGTTGAATATCTTAAAATCCATATAAATTATATTGACTTCAGTAAATATACTTTTGGGCACTAAACAAATTGTTGGTATCTGTATGATCATATTACTTCTCTTTGATCAGGCACAGTATGCTAAACTTACTGTCATATAGTTACACCGCAGTATATATGTCAAACTTACTGGCCAATAGTTATACCACATTATGTATGTTAGACTTACTGGCCTGTAGTTACACCACATTATACTAAATTTACTGGTCTATAGTTATACCACATTATGTATGTTAGACTTGCTGGCCTGTAGTTTAACCACAGTGCTAGTCATTGTGGCCTGTAGTTACAGCACATTATGCTAAATTTACTGGTCTATAGTTATACCACAGTATGTATGTTAGACTTGTTGGCCTGTAGTTTAACCATAGTGTGCTAGTCATTGTGGCCTGTAGCTACAGCACATTATGCTAAATTTACTGGTCTATAGTTATACCACAGTATGTATGTTAGACTTGCTGGCCTGTAGTTTAACCACAGTGTGCTAGTCATTGTGGCCTGTAGTTACAGCACATTATGCTAAATTGACTGGTCTATAGTTATACCACAGTATGTATGTTAGACTTACTGGCCTGTAGTTACAGCACATTATGCTAAATTTACTGGTCTATAGTTATACCACAGTATGTATGCTAGACCTGCTGACCTGTAGTTACACCATAGTGTGCTATTTAAAGCTACATCACACTATGCTGAGTGAATTTGCTGGCCTATATGGTGTTTGTTTTTATCTCCTTTCTTTAGGTAATGCACATTTGGGTGTACTTATCTTGAGTCTGAAATTTTGCTGTGTTTAGCAATAGTTCTTGAACATCTGCATTGAATTTGTCACCTAATTAGATTCACATATGTAGATATTGCTAAGAAAGAATTCTGCTAAAACCTCTGCATTGAAAGCATTGGTACTTACAGTGTCCATGGCTGATGGTTACAGTTGCATGCAAGTCAGAAATCCCACAAGTGGGTTTCCATTTTGCATTTATATTTATTTTATTCTGAAAGTTTTGTGATTTGGCTTGCTCAAGTTTTCCATAGCTTTCTTAATGTTTCTTGCAATTCATGGAACTTTATTCTGGACATTGTAGGATTATGTACTTATAATTTCATCACAGTCTTTTCCAGTATGTTGATTTATGCAATCAAATTTAAGACTTGATGTGATCTTGAGATATTTAAGTTCATTTGAACATGTCATGAATATTGCCACTAGACACTGCAGATTTCTGTATGTACTCGCTTAAAGTTGAGCCAAGTAGTAAACAATAATAATCCTGATTTGCAATTGCATAATGTACTTTAAGATCAGGGTCTGTGTTGTTTGTTCTACTGATTACTCCCAAGAAACTCTTTAAGACCAGATCTGCTGGCACATAATGTGACAGCAGATCTGGGTCTCTGCAGTTTGCATTTTAACTTAAAAGTGAGTATATATGATAATCAATTTTTGTTGTTTGAGTCTATATAATGTCACAGGTAATCCTCCTATGCAGATCACTGCTGTTGTTAATTGTGAAGTTTTCTAAGAGGCTTTCTGATTGTGTGCATTATTCAGCATGTGCAGAAGGTATTTTGTTGATGGATATAGCATTACAAGCATTTTGTCTTTCTTGTAACATCATGAAAAAAACAGTATAATGAGCCGGCAATTGTGATGTCAGCTTAAAAATGTCAGTTGACACTGCAGTGTTTCAAATCATTGGTTTCTTCTCTAAGTGTGTCTGTGTGTGTGTGAGAAAGAGAGAGATATCCTTCCAAATATGTAAAGAATGCTGTATGTTGGATGTGGAAGCATCATAAATACATACTACTTAATAAAATAAATGATACATTTTTCTTACTTGAACAAGGTTCTCTGCATAGGCCATGTCTTGGGGCCCCGAGTGGCCAAGTGGTCTAAAGCGATCTCCATTACGGATCACTGCCATCTCACCTCTGTCTGCGTGGGTTCGAGTCTAAGATTCGGCTAATGTAGTTATGTGAGAAAGCTTGCCAGTAGCTTCTCGTGGGTGGGTGGTTCTTTCTGGGGGTTGTCCGTCTTCTTCCTCCACCATTAATACTGGCTGCCATGTATAGCCTATATTGTGCTGAAAAATGGCGTTATACCATCAAAAACAAAAGAAGCATGGTGAGACAGGCAGTGTAGGTATAACTTTCCAGTTTCAATTATGTCAAGACTAATGTTAGGGATGTCAGATTTTTATTTTTTTCCTGGGTTCTTCCTGCACCAATAATCCTGGCCGCCGTGTATAGCCTATCGTATGCTGAAAAATGGCATTAAACGAACAACAATAGGCCATGTCTTGGTAGAATATAGTTCTCATTAGATTGTCTGAAGCAGACCTATTGATATTAAATTCCTATTTTGGTGAAGATTTTCTTATCTACACAAATATTATTACATATTTTGGGATAATTTATTTTTTAAGAAAAGAAAAGTATAGTGGAGAGTCAGGTATTTAAATAGAGAGATTGTTATATGTGACCACTATATGTGATACTAAAGTTAAATGTGAATTTTAGTAGTTTAAACCATAATTTGAAAAAAGAAGTAAAATTAAGCCCATTGAATAATAGAGACAAGAGGAACAAACAAGAAAAGGAAAGGATTAAAGTTCGGTCAAAATGAGTGGATGTGGGCAATCAAAAACATCACACCAGTAGAATATGATAAGCTGTCGATTTTATTATCAGTTAAAAGTCAACTGAAAATGCAAATTATGTAATCATGAGAGAGAGAGAGAGAGAGAGAGAGAGAGAGAGAGAGATTTTGTTCATGACTAACATATAACTTACTCTGCCATATGAAATGGCTGTACAAGTAAAATAATCTTCATCCATTGCTCAATGTTTGGATTTTTACATGTTGAATACAAGTAGGTAACTGATTTTCATTCTGGAGCAAAGGCCAAGTTTTGAAACTTGGCTTTTATCTCCTTTTTTTTGGTTTATTGTTTAATAGGCAAACTATTACTGAGATGACATTATAAACAATGCCACCACCTGCACAAAATCATGTGAACCAGCCCCAAATTTTAAAATTCGGTTCTGTTACTTAAGCAATGCTAGCTTTAATTATTGAAAATTTCTTGTGATAGAAAGGTTACCGTATTTTCGCGCATATAAGACGCACCCAATTATAAGACGCACCCGTATATAAGACGCGGGTTTTGCCGATTTGTGTAAAAATATTTTACATAAGACGCACCCATATATAAGACGCGGGTTTTGACGATTTATGTAAACAAAAATTACATAAGACGCACGCGGTCTAGCCATCTGCCGCACTGAGCAATTTATATCCAGTGGTTTCCTTTCCTTTATCATAAATGAAAATTTGTCCAATGTTTCATTACCCATCGAATGTAAACAAGGCTTCATTACCATTTTTAGTTTAGATCAAAGAATTGTCTGAGGCAGGACCGCAACGGTTATTGTTTATTCTTCTCTGCCGCCGGGCCAATAGCGGATGGGTTGAGTACCTGGTATCTAGATTCTACAACAATAAACGCCTGATGTAAAGGCGGCTTCATTGATCTGCTAGGCCCAGTCTTTAGCGAGTGGGATTAGTATCGTACAATAATCAGAGATAGTCCTGGCTTTTAAAAATCTGTCGCCAAAAAAATCGCCAACCTCATTATTTTGTCGTCTAATTTTTCACATCTATACATGCTGATTCTCGTTAAATTCTCGAGAGATGAGATGCAGTTTTTTTCTGATGTCAGCATCCCACATCACCGTTTGTAGTTTGAAAATTGATGCTGATTATGAAGCGTTTGCCATATTTTGCCCACCACCTGTCGAGTGGCTATTGCGGTCAGCTGACCACCCGCCACATGATAAAATTCAGAGCAAATTACGAAGTTCGCCAAAATCTACATTAAATGCTCTATCGCTTCCTAAATCCCAAAAGAATGATCACTGAATGCTGTATAAATTTTCTCAACAAGCAAAATAGGATCTCCATTCCCACGAATGAAATTTACATGAGTCAACACCTGGCAATATTGGACCGTATATATTAGCACAAGTTAACACCCAATATAGGGATTCTTTCACTCCTGTATTTTGAGAAATAAATAATTATTTTTAATTATGCAAAACTTGTTTATTTGTTGTTTGCTATTTCTTCTTGCGGAGTTTAAGTCTCTGTAACCGTAATATGGGATTGATGGCAAAAGGAAAAGATCAATGAGTAAAATGCACAAATATTATTTACACCACCTGGATTCATGTTTGGTGACACACTCCTTCTTCAAAATATCACAGCCAGTTGTAAATGAATTGACGAACTTTGCCTTGATACATACATCACAGAACATCTGTTTTAACTTTTTATCATATCTCAGCCACGGACGTCCAAGTCTCCAACTGTCTAGAAATTTTTGGGAATTTTTGCCCTGTTCATCATTATGTGGTGTTGCACTTGAAGCACTACATGTAGATGATGTTGGACTGCAAGGTTTATCATCGGATTCAGTGACTGTATTGTCTGATGAATTTGCACTAAATCCAAACGCCGTTAATTCTGTTAACTTAGGAGGAGATGATGAACACGCAACGTCTAACTTCCGTTTGCTCATGATAATGTTGCACTGGCGACAGATATAATTGTGATTGAGATTTTTTCCATTTGCTTTGTATGTATACACAGTAGTCGGTACTTCAAAGGTTATCAGTTTTCAACGAAGGTTCAGCAAAACTGTTGTATTGGTATATGTAAAAAAAAAAAAAAAAAAAGACAAGGATTAGCCATTCAATTAATTTTATCTGTTCTATTCGCGTCTTCAGACGTCGGTCAGTTGTAGGTATAGTACGGTAGCATGATTGACTATATCACAGCATACAGTACTCGGCCCAGATGTCAGCGTAAGCAGATTATGATGTAACAATGCTCTGCTAAGATGGGGTTGTCGATACAAACAAAGGATCATTTGTGTACAGATTGATTCCAATGCATTGCTTAGTCAAGTTTGTGGCTTCCTTTCGTTCTCCCTTTAAATTTGTCCAGTCCAAATACATGATTGTTTGTACAAATTAAATAACCAAAAAGTCTGTCACCAAAAAAATCGCCAGATGGGACATTTTAGTCGCCAATAAGGGAAGAAAATCTCAATTTGCGACATTGGCGAAGCCCAGGACGATCCCAGCCCCTGCATTGGATTGGTACACGTGGTAATTACTGAACACTTACCCAACTGTTTTTACAACTAAACTAGGAATGAAAATCGTGAAACGTAAATATCGACCGCAAAAATCATCCTTCAATAGCACACACTGTACCGTTCGTTCGTGTTAAAAAAAATACTTACCGTATTTTCGTGCATATACCCGTATATAAGACGCGGGTTTTGACGATTTGTGTAAAAATATTTTACATAAGACGCACCTATATATAAGACGCATCATGGGTGCGTGGTGTGTAAAATGTTGTATAAGGCGCACCTTATATACGCGAAAATACGGTAAATCAAGAACAAGCTGTTCTGCAAGTTTCATGAAGATTTTGATGTGTGGCAGTGACAGTTTCTTATCTATAAAGGAAGGTAACTCACTGAAACTTATTGGAAAGAATTTCACCAAAAATCATTAGAATTTTCTATTTAATGATTTATTATTACGGGTTTAAAAGCAAAGTAAAGCTGCTGAATTATAGGTACAAAGCAGATCTGTTGAACTATCTGTTTTAATGACTTGTTATTAGGGATATAAAAGCAAAGTGGCTGAATTACGGGATGAAAAGGAAAGCTTCTATATTTTGTTATGACTTATTTTTAGGTGTATAGCAGCAAAGCTGCTGAATTGATGAGAGAGTACAAAAAAGATCTTTTAAAGTGGTACCACAAAATGGAGGATCAAGGAAGGCTAGAACTAGTGCCAAAGAATTATCAGCTGTTAACCACAAAAAGTAAACCGGGAAGAAAAATGAAGAGTGTGGAAAAAAAAGAAGAGTGAAGATAAAATCTGAAAGAACAAGAAAGAATAATGATGGTAGATTAAACTTTCTTTATGAGGGATAGCAACGAGTGAAAAAAATGTAGAAGGTATTATCCAAAATTAATATCCTTCAAGGAGTAAGACATTTGGTAAGAGGAAAAATGTTATGTCAGTATAAAAATTGGAGAAATGTTAATTGCTTTATGAACAGAATGTTGTGAACATGGCTGCATGTTTTATATAGTGTTAGAAGCTTCTACCATACAAATAAAAGACATTTTTTAATATGTTGTTCAGTGCGAATCAGAATATCATATCTCGAATATGTACAGAAATGATATATTGCAGGAATTATACTCTTGGAAGAAATTTATTGTGATCTAAACAAATTTAAAAAGTACTCTATGTAAATGATTGTGTTTTTTGTTTTTCTGTGAGCCTAACTTTTACACATAGATACAGTATATTGGGATGTTTTAAAGGGCAGTAACAGGAAATACTTTTTCAATCAGTGTATGTATTATTTTGATGCTTGAACATAATTATTTTTTGCCATTTGAATTTTTTTCTTTGTTTCTAATGAAAAAAGTCATGTAGGTCAGGAATTAGATATATGTGCATCTACCTCTGTATCTACAATTATATTTCAAAAGAGAACTTGGGTGTTAATTATTTGTGCAAAATCTATACTTGTGACACTTTTGAAAGCTTATCAAACTTTCATTGATTATTTGGTATGAAATTTTCCACTTTCTTCAGCATATCAAAGAAATTTCTTCCTATGTGTTGGTTATTTTGACAAATAAATTTTATAATATTTTGTAACATACTCTGTAAATAGGTTTCATTTGATAAATGTTTGTTAAGCAAGTTAAGAGTTGTAGTTTTTGTACACCTACTGCAATATATTACCTTATGATGATGTTCATCTATGGTTATCGCTGGCTTGCACTTAGGATCAGGAAGTATGCTCTTGATTATGAGGTCCATTATCAGTCACTGCGACTATTAAAAAAAGGTTTATGCAAATTATTTATAATTCTGCAAAATTTGCAGATACCAAACTTTGTGGACACTATGCACGTGGATTTTGCAAGAACCTATCAAATTTGGATTTTAAAAAGTCAGAGGTCAAGGTCACTGACTGAAAGAAAAAATAGGTGGTTTCAATATAATGAGTTATGATTTCCACCATCAACAGTTGCCAAGCAATCTGTATAACTTGCACTTGGTTTAAGAAGAAGTCTATTGATTTAGTGGTCAAAGGTTAAAATCACAGGTTGAAAGAAGGCAAATAGTATCTGCACAATATCAGTTCAACATCACAAGCCTAGACCAAACTTTCTGGATAGCTTGATTTTGGGATTGGTGAGAAGCCTATTGATTTTGAGTCTAAGGTCAAGGTCACAGATTGAAAATATGCAAATGTTTCTGTACAATATACATCATTATTTCTGCATTACCAATATGGACCAGACCTTGTAGATGGCTTGCATTTGTGGCGGCGAAGAAGCCTATTATATGTGTCAAAGGTTAAGGTCACTGGTGGATATAAAACTGGTTTTTGAGCACCATTTTAGTTATGGACTACCTATTGATTTTCAGGTACTAAGATCAAAGATAACTCACTTTGAAATAAGCGATATGGTTTTTACATAATAACTTTAGTACCTTAACTATAGTTTGTGGAAGGCTTGCAGTTGTTGTATGGAAGAGACCTATGTATTTTGGGGTCAAAAGGATAAAGGTCAGGGTCACTGTTTCTCAAGGAAAAATGGGTTTTGTGGAATAACTTCATAATGTTCAAGAATAATTTGCTGACCAAATATTGGGTGATTTGCTCAGAGTTTAATAAGAAAACCAATCGATTTGTGGTCTAAAGGTTAGAGGTCACAATCATGGTAAGTCTAATAAGAAAGTAGTGGTTGCTACACATAAACTTTAGTTCAAGACAATACATTGTGACCAAAGGTCCATGTTATTGAGAACTATTGCTTAGTAATCTCCCAAGTCTACCATATCGTGCTTTTGCTATATAGAGAACTAGTAAACATGGGTACAGCATATTTGCTGTATCTGCATTTTTAAATATAATATTTGTAAAAGTACTAAATATCAGCTTGTAAATTTAAGTTTTTCTAGGTGTTTTCTGATAAAATTTAAATGCAAGGTTTTTATATTAGATTGAAAAAGACTAGCAAGATTGCTAGTTTCCAGAATTAAAAAAAGAACCTTTGTTTAAATTGAAAAGACCAGATCATATTAATTCCATAGTTGATGGACCATTATTTAGTATATATAAATAATTTTATGAGATTGGTGTATAAGTATTTTAAAGAATGGAAAGAATACAGACAATATAAACAATTGCTAAGCAACCTAATATTTAGTAGTATTAATACCGTCACTATTGCTTTGCTTACATTTCCGGAGATGGAATAACCCTTGTCTAAATTGGAAAATTCAAGCCTCCCATTAAATAGAAAATTCTAGAACATCATGAAGACACACACGTTGACCTTTATATGATTGGTCCATGTGTAATAATTATTCTCTTTTCTTGGATGCTATTGTTCATAATGGTTGTGTTACTCCAGAAAAATGGCCTTTTTCTATTGTCCTAAGAAGATACCAGTATTTTAATCAGTTTATTATTATTTGAGTGATAATAGCCTCAGTTCTTGTAAATAAAGTGTAAAATGTTTCTTAAAATTCTTTTATTAGATTTAAGATATTTATTGTGCCATTTTTATTATATAGCGGAGCTCAGTTATATTATACCCTTCCTCTTCTTTAGTGATATGGTAGAAAATAGCTATTCCTATTGGCAGCTAGATTTATCACTTCTTTATCATCAATATAATTTCTTAATTGGATATTTCTGAAACTTTTAGGGCAAGTATTCTCATCCCCATCACATCTGGAATTATTGGGTCTTCAATCAACAATTCTGTGTGTGTGTGTATGTGTATATATATTACACACACTGAGAAGCACACTCCTAATACCACATGCCATTTTTGTCTTCGTCAGTGTGCTTTCCATTGCAGAAACCTATCCTTTGCAGGAATATTACATTATTGACGACATGGGAAGTGTGGGCATAAAATTACCCCATAGGAAACACACCCCACTGGCATTTCATTTATGAATTGTGCATGCATGGATCGATGTTGATTTGGTTTCCTATTGTCCAAGGAAGTTTGAGACCTTGCTGCAAGTTGTCACACCTATATTGGGAGGAAGGAAGTCCCTTCTTCCTCCTCATCTCTTTGATTCCAAGAAGGTATGGAATCTTTCTCTTTGTCCTTTGGGGCTTAGAAGCATACTCCTCAATCCAGGAATGGGTATTGGATTGGTACACCCACCCCCACCCCCACTTCCCTGTTTCTTCCTAATTCCCATGGGATGGAGGGGCAATCCTTTTTATGAGTTGAATGTTCCATCTCATTTATGGCACCATTCCTTGCACTCGTAACAATACTGATGTCGCAGGTCATGAACCTACTTCATCTGCTTGTGTGGATTCCAAAATAAAAAGGGAGGGTAACTGGTCTTCTTATCCTTCACGAAAGTCTTCATCTAGGGAAATTCCCATTACTCCGCATGAGGATTTGTTCTTCAGGAGTATCCATTCAAGATGGAGAACATTGCCAGGAATGCTGTTTGCAGAGATGCTGCCAGGGCATGCAAGTGTGTGATGTGTGTAAATTTTTTATGAATCCTTGCATTTGGGGAAGTGACACGAGAGTACTCCATAAATAAATGCACAATTTTAATTTTGACTGTTAACCCTTAAAGTGCTTGTTGCAACACAAGTCGTGCTGGCAGCAGAGATCTCATAATACTTGCAACCATATATCTTTTTTTTCAGGTAGGAAACTGTTTACATGTCTGCATTCTTTGACCTGTCACATTAATGGTTGTTGAATTTAATTTGATTGGCACATTGGACTCTAGATTAAGCATTATATTATATAGTGTAGTTCCGATTATCGATTATAATCGATTATCAGTTGGTTTAGCAAACCAATAAGATAATCGATTGTGAAACTCCATAATCGATTGTGTGTAAAGGGAGACTACTTTTTAGGTGTATGCAAAGCACAAAGGTTAGTAAAACTCTTAAGCCACTAAAGTTGACCTGAAATTTTTTAATCTCTTCACAACTACAAATATGAAACCTTATGATTCATAATTAGGAACATATAGTCATTATTACATGGTCAAGTTGTTAAATTGTTGAGTTAATAAATTTAAACACATTTTGTTGATTTGTTGCAGTTAAATTGCAACATCTTTTGTAGTATTTATAAACAATGAGAAACAAGAAAATCATGTCCTTCAATACTTTAAATTATAAACACATCACATATAAACAAAAGAATTTCAGGAGATCGTAGCGGTATTTCAGTTACATATAAATGATCAGCCATAAAAAGTTGCGTTCATTTAACAAAGTTGTAGAACAAAAGTAATACATGATGTAATATTATTGTCATTTTGAAGTATACATGTCATTAAAAGAGATTACTAATGTACATTTATAAACATATTGAACTCTTGATCAAAGATACAACTGTGTAACAAAAATGAAAATTTGATCTTAGTAACCGATTATAATCGATGATCAGTTGGTTAAGAGGAACCGATTATCGATTATGAATTTCTGACCGATTCCCATCACTAATGTTATAGTTTGAACCTTACATCATGGAATTTTTACATATGGTGAGCTATCTAGGCAACCTAAATGTCTGATTCCTAATATAGTTCATCTTCAGGTGTCAGTCTTCAGGCATAAGCAAATACTGATGCCAATGACAAGTGATATTTAACCCGAAAATGATGCTGAATACAAGTCCACTGTACATGTCGGATGGACAAAAACAAGACGACATGCTGGTCGCCTTTTCTTATGTTATTTCAGATTTAAATGTGGAAGAGACACTATATCAAGCTTGCTTAAATTAAAAGGCAATTTAAAAGTAGAATGCAATTATTTTTGTATTATTTGGGCAAACAATTGAGCCACATTTTCTTCAAAAATGGATATTTATTTGCTCAAAGTATGTCTGCCTGAGCAAGCAGTTTACAGCTTGATAAATTTGATGGACTTAAAACCCTAATACAGCATTATGGAAATTTAGTCAGCAATGCACTGACTGATGTAATATATTCAAGTCATTATTGCAAGATTCCTTTTTCCCAACCTGTTCTGATGTCTAAGTAGGCTGGGTCCAGGTAAAAGAGGATGATCACTGTGCATGGACCTGTGCTATCAGGGTTAGACTGAGTCATTGTTCTTTCTGTTCTTATGCATTCTGCAACTTTTCATCTATTGCGAGGGTGAAATCTAATTTGAACAAGTGTAATTCTATCTCTGTAAAGGTATGCATGGCAATAGTGACTGGTAAGTCTTACATCATTAATATTTGTATTGCTCCCCCCAACCTTAATCTATGAATACATTTGCTTTCAATGTTAGTCAGATTCAGTTATGCCACTCCATGATTATAAAATCGAAACATATGACATATGAGAGCTTGTATGCTGGAGACTGAGTTTATTCATTCAAGTAAATATTTGTTTTCACAAGTGTTAGTTGTTTCATAAATTCATAGAAAAAAGCCTTGCAGACTTAATTCAGTGGTTTTTAATCAGAAGCATTTTATTATTGTTTTTTTAGTGACAGAATAATGTTTTTTGGATGATGCTTTTTAAATGCGTTGTTAACAATTAATTTTTCTATGATTGCTATGAAAAGCTACCTTTTAAAGAAAGTTACGTCTTTGAAAGCTCTTCTTGGTGTTTTCTGTAATTTTACAGATTCTTTTTGTTCATTTTAAGTTTTGGCAGCCTACTTTTTTTCCAAAATATAATGATGGTGATATTGATTATCATCAGTGTTCAAATATATTTATTGAAGCAAAAATTAACTTGTGCTGAAAAGCAGGATGACACAAATATTGCTGAAATATTAAGCATTATGTCGCACTTCATTAATAGATTTGAACTTATTTCCTTGCATTCAAATTAGATGAGGTAAGGAATCAAAAAGCTGTTGGATGCATAACAGTGCAATTTGTTGCTCCTTCCTTACCCCCTTTAAAAAAAAAAAGAAACATAAGCTTGCTGGAAACACGATCCCAAGATTTTTTTTATTAACAAGATAAAAATTTGTTAATGCCCCTCTTTAGTGAATCCAAAAAATAATAATGTAACTTAAATATTTCACACCATTTATTTTTATTATTGGGTGACACTTAATTTTTATGATCAGATTAATTAAGCACCTGTTTATCTCTGGAACTGTGTTCTCGTCGAAATGAAATTATGAAAATCGGATTATTTTGTTCACTAAATGTATAGATTCATTTTCCTTTAGATGTACAGACTTTTTCTTCCATAAATCATTTCAGTAATTTAAACATTGGAAATGTACATCAGTTTTCATGGTGGTTCCATTTTATTCATAAATGCTACTTGTAGCACTTCCCTGACTGAACTTTAAAACACCGTCCTAGATGGAATTCTTTGTGCTATAATCTAAGAGTGGTCTGGAACCTTCAGAAATTATTTTGTGTGGACACTTATGTTTTTATACTTTTGGGCAGTGCTTAGTTGATGTAATAAAACTGAAATTGGCCCATACAATTTGTCTTGTTTGTATGATTTCACAAGTTTTCAGGATAACTCCAAAAATTAAAAATTGGGCCAGTTGTTTTTTTAAAAAAAATGCTGTTTAATTATCAAATGCTTGTACTTTCATTAGTCATTCTGACTTGAAAATGAACCATGTTTTTATATCTTTGTATATGCAAAATATATCATATAGGAACTTCCTGTACTGAATCATGTCAAAATCTGAAATATGGTAAAACTAATCTCCGTTTTCATCAATAATTTGGAAAAATAGATCTTCAAGATTTTCTAATTTATTACGATAGAAGTAACTTAGACCAGAAATGATTTTTCTAATCAAACTGGTATTTTTACTTTGGAATATTTATAACTTGGAAGTAATCCTTTTCCCAAAAATAACCAGAAGAATAATTTACTAATGAATAATATGCGGGTTTTTGTGGAATTATTTTTGGAAAATTTAAATGTTAGCATTTCTCCTCTTCTAAAACTGTATATGTAATAGTTTTTTGTATGAAATTTATTCCTTATTTTTTTTGTTTAGATCACCTCATTCGCATTGAAATAAATTGTCACCTCCAATCCATCAGGGTCAAAATTATGTATTTCATTGTTATTGCATTTTCTCACTTGTTAATGAATGAATCACAGTTGAAATATGTTTTGTCTTTTTTCATTGTAAAAAGTTCAATATGGATGATAATGAACAAAATTTATGTATGTTGCACTCATAAGGAGATAATACATGTACCATGTTCACCTTGACAACATGCAAAATGCCATTGGTTGTAACACAAGCTGCATTATACAGTCCTATAAATTTATGTAATTATGATTAAGTCCATTAAGGTTAGATTGCACTCATTTCATTTATGTACACAATGTGAATTTGGAAAAATAAATAATTTGCAAATAATGGCCTTGCTGCTTACTTTATATAAATTAAGAATATCACACCTTGCATTCTTAACCATTTGTAGTCTATAGCAATAGTAGTGTCTGTCTGATGACAGGTGGTTTCCATAACTTTTAGATTATTTTTGTTCTCAATTCTCATATATGGCTTCCACGTGGATAAAGGTGGAAGCCAGTCAATTTTGTTGTTGTTAGGTTGAAGTGAAGGTCCAAGTTTCTCCATCAGATACAATAACGGATCACATTATCAGTGGGAAATTACTCTTTGGGATCTTAGAATTTGGCTCTGCCTGAAAGAAAACATCTTTCTGTTTCCAGTTTAGAGAAGGGAACTAACTCATACAGATTAGCTCTTCTTGCTTTTGCTTGGTGGCTATCTGAATCCCAGATGTTTACTAATTTCAACTTTCACCTGCAAATGGAAACAGTACCTCAGAAGAATCTGTTGCAATTCGTTATTATCATCCAAGATTCATTTTCAGTGAAATAGCAAGTCAGAAGGTTGATCAAGTCCAGTTTTTTTTTTTTTTTAGGGTTTAACGCCATTTTTCAGTACACGAGAGGCTATACATGGCGGCCAGTATTATTGGCGGAGGAAGAACCCGGGGGAAACCCCGGAAAGAACCATGACCCACGAGAAGCTACTGGCAAGCTTTCTCACATAACTACATTAGCTGAATCTTAAACTTTAATTCACGCAGATAGAGGTGATACTGCAGTGATCCGTAACGGAAAGCTCTTTAGACCACTCAGCCACTTGGGGCCCCCAAGTCCAGAATGATGTATAAGGTGTCTACAAAATCAGTGCCCATTTACCACCTGAACATCATTTTCCAAGAAAGAGAATCTACTGGTACCACAAATCTAAGATCATTTAATTTTCACAATTTCTAACTACCCAAGCCAGAAAAGAAGTCATTCAAAATAGCTTTTAAGATTCTGGTTTGGAATTATATTCCTCATAATAAAAAAAAGATTCAAAGGCATTTTCCTTCCACAATAAGTGTAGTAGATGGACGAGATTGAAAAAATAAAAAATAATGGGTTCTTTTTTCAAGTGGCCTGATCCACCTCCTGTTTTCCATTTTCATTTTGCAACAATGGAGCATTGATGTGAATAATGTACAATTATTTCCTCGTGTATGTATATAAACATCATTATTAGCTTGTATTTGATGTACATCATACAGGTCATCTATGTACATTTGTTTGCATTTTAACTAATTGCCCCACCCCAACCCTGATGGTCTTTGCTATGATTATTTTTTTTTTATTACAGGATGGTGTGCTGGGTAAGACAACTCATTCCGCAAGAGATGTGTATGATCTTGGATAAATACTGCTGATTTTTTTTTAAATTTACAAATCCACTTTATTTATTTTAAGTACTCTGGTAAACAGGATATATCAACAAATTTAGTTCAAATGTTATAATATACCATTTAGGTTATTTTTGTGGAAATGAAATTTAGCAGTTTGTCACAAAAGAGGGAGAGTTCTATTTAGGGATTTCACATGGGTTGGGAATATTTTAGAGGGTTACCAAATAATGAGGGAAATCATCATCATCATCCATTTTGATTATCCAAGCCTTTTATTAATCCTCTAATGAGGGTAGGCCTGTCTGTTTCGTCATGAGAGTATTCAAAGCTTTCTTCCAGGCTCTACGGTCCTGTGGATTGATTCCGCTCAGCCCCAACATCTTTCTGTCTCTTTTTGTCAACTCTTCCCATGTTAGCTTAGGTCTGCCTGGAGCTCGACTTCCAGTAACTTTGAGGAACAGACCATGGATATCCAATCCTTTACTACGTTCAACATGGCCCAGCCATCGCATCCTATTTGATTGGATAATGTCAGAAATGTTTCTGATGTTGAGCTGGGTGAAGAGAGACTCAAATGGGACATTCGCCTCGGGATTTACATGGCAGATCCATCGTATCATGGCTTTATCATTGTGATGTATCTTCCTGAGAGTTGTAGCAGTGACAGCCCAGGTTTCAGAGCCGTATAACAGTACAGGTCTGATGTAAGTTGAGTAAAGATGACCCCTTGTAATGTGCGTCAAATGCCTATTCGTCAGGATTGGGAGAAGCTCTCTAAACTTATTCCAAGCAGACTTGCAATGCGTTGTTGATGCCAGTTCACATCCTCCTCCGGCCGATATGGTGTCTCCTAGATAACAGAAGTCGGCTACAACATCAAGCTTTTCTTCACCTACAGTTACTTCTATCACAGGCCTTCCATCAATAGGTCGAGCGAGTCCACTACATCTGGGACACTTGTAGCTTGGATCAGGTTTGAGAGGTCCATTGATTCCACTACATTTCTTGTGAACCCAATGTGAACAGCTGATGCAAAAGATTGAGTTTCTACCTGCGCCTTTTAGGCAGACGGCACATGGGTACTTTCCTGTACTTTTCAGTGTTTCCCTTTTCAGGCCAGAAATCAATACCTTGGATTTACCCATGTTGACCCTGAGACCTTTTTCTTCCATGCCCTTCCAAGCTCGGAAAAACAAATTGTGCTACCAGGTTATGTCTTTTTATTGACATGCTAATCCAATTTAATTAGGAAAAAAAAGCATAGTCAAATGGTGTTTAACTTATCAAAGCAACTGGCTGGAACTAGAAACATGGAATACTCCTTAAACCTGTATAGCTGGAATGGTCACAGTGGCCTGTTTTGGCAAATGGCATAACTTGTACTACATGTATTATCCATGGAAACGGAATGGTTATGATCCATTTAACTCCTTAATCAAGGCATCAGTAACAAGAGTATTGGTTTATTCTTAATTAACATTAACTAGCGAAAATTATTTATTAAATTTACATATCAGTACCAAATGTTGGGTGTCACCTGGAATGTAGAAATGGTTATTTTCGATGCTGTCTGTGGTCATGTATACAGAGAACAGAGCCTTCCAAGTCCTTCCCAATAAGGTGATAAAAGACATGTTCATCAGAATTTATTGCAAAGTGTTACTAAAAGGTACAGATTTTTTTCACTTTAATTTCAGCAGGTAATACATTTGTGCAGTCTTTCTTCACTTAATTGCTGAAGGCTTTCCACTACTTACTATGTCACAATGTCTTGCCTTTATATTTATGGTGCAACATTCATTGTATATGAATGGTGAGATGTATACTATGGATATGTGGTAAATATCTTATTCTTGTATGCATGGTGAGACAGGGGCCCCGAGTGGCCGAGTGGTCTAAAGCGCTGTCCGTTACGGACCACTACAATCTCACCTCTGTCTGCGTGTGTTAAGAGTCTAAGATTCGGCAAATGTAGTTGTGTGAGAAAGCTTGCTAGTAGCTTCTTGTGGGTCGGTGGTTCTTTCCGGGGGTTGTCCGTGTTCTTCCTCCACCATTAATACTGGCTGCCATGTATAGCCTATATTGTGCTGAAAAATTGCGTTATACCATCAAAAACAAAACAAGCATGGTGAGACAGGCAGTGTAGGTATAACTTTCCAGTTTCAATTATGTCAAGACTAATGTCAGGGATGTCAGATTTTTATTTTAATTTGCATCTGGTCAAAGCTGAGAAGAGCTTGTGTGATAGCCAGTAGTTCATTTCATTTGGCGTCTGCCTGGCATCTGTTAGCTCAAATTTGTTGTCACTGTACCAAATGATCTAGCATGATGATCCCTTGAAACTTTATAAACACAAATCTCATAGTCTGGTTGGTCCAAAATGAAAATGCTGACACTCTGAAATCAAATATGATCAACATGGCAGTTAGATTAAACTCGTTATTGCTACTCCTGAATGAATGGTGATATCACCATGGGGTTTTCACTCAAAGACTCGGTATGCTTGGTTTGTCCTAATTGAATATAATGCAGATCTTATGTCCAACATTAACCCCATGACTTAAAATCATCTTATAAAAAAGATGTTCGTGTCTACATGGGATTTTGACTTGATGACTTCTTATATAAATATAAATGAAAATGGTGTTACTCTGATATCCAGTATGATTGCCAAAGCATACGTCTTGAAAAATATTCTTGTTACTCAACAGATCACATCTACATGTGGATTTCACAAAACAACCTCTATTTAGAGCTTGTTGAAACTAATTCTGCTCTGCATGATGTCCAGTATGGCCATCTTGAATATTCTTCTATTGCTCATCTTTTTAAAAGACCTGCTATGTAGTTGATTCAAAAGGAAATTTGTGCTTATCTGATACCCAACATGGCCATCATGGCAGCCATCTTGAATGTCTTGTTATAGCTTCCCCTACAAAGATCATTACATCAACACATGGTTTCAACTTAAAAGAATTTTCATAATATCTAAATGGCTTTAACTGAAAATAATACCGTATATGCTAGACTATAAGTCGAGAAATTTAAGACTAATTTTTAACCTAAAAACCAAAGTTCGACTTATATTCGAGTCAGAAACGACGTGCCTGTTAAAATCGACGAGAATTTTCAGTGTCGTAAAATTATGCACGATTCAGTCATCGTGTACATACACACAATACGTGTTGGCAGCTGAGCACCGAATTGTTTGTACCGGTTCTTGCTTTGTGCCTATTATGAATGTTTAATTTCGATTTTATGCAAATTTGGGTACCAGTAATAAAACTTTTACGTCAACTCGACTTGATTTTATGGGTTCGACTTATACTCGCGCCGTCGATT
This sequence comes from Unio delphinus, assembly GCA_029339505.1. NCBI lineage: Eukaryota > Metazoa > Mollusca > Bivalvia > Unionida > Unionidae > Unio > Unio delphinus. Next base: position 5,554,447 of record JAQISU010000026.1, read on the forward strand.
TTGGAAGCTATTTTTACCAAATAATGACACTTAGACTTATACTTGAATCGACTTATAGTCAAGTATATACGGTACTTCTCATGTAGTTTGGTTCTAAAATGATATGGTTTTGATCTGACATATGTAATCTAAAAAATATTGTTATCAATGCCATTCTTGCACGGATCAACACTTAATTAAAAGACCTTATAATATTTAAAAGTCTTAAATCAGTGCTCTTTGGGCATTCAACATGGCAGCCATCACAACAATATTGTCATTATTAACAGATGGCTGACAGTTTTTTTCTCCTACAAGACCTTGTATGATCTTTTTGTTTGTCCATGTCAACACGTTTTAAAATCTTGTTATTACCACACTTCTGTGTTGGGACTTAATGACATGGGGTTTTAACTAATGCACTTATTTTTCCTTGACCAAAGCAAATACCAAAGACACTGGGTATTACTCACCTGTCTTACATATAGTAAGAGAAGTATTTTTAGTAGATGTGGTCTGGCTTTTTTTTTTTATTTCTTTGCTTGACAATGCATTAGTCTTAATGTATCTTGGTGAAGACTATGTGCATCATGTACTTCTGATGCATGATGGGTCTGAAGACCTGGGTCTATACTATTTTATCTACTTTACAATTTCAATAGATTACTGTGAATTCTGAGCTGCCAAAGTATTTTGATGATGGTTTATGCTAATTCAGCAGACTTGCAAACTAGGGTACATGTACTTCATTTCTTATACATGTACTTTATAGCTTCAATTAATCACCTTGGATCTTGAGGTGACAACACATTCTGTCACAGCAGTTATTGATCTGCTTTTTGCATATGGATGCAGGTAATATGCACAGATAATGGTATTATTTCATGACAGAAAAGAAATAATCAGCATAGGTAAACTACCTCTAACATAACATTGTCAAAATTAAAGAATTTAAAGTGAAGACAGAAAAAACCACCAATGGAGTTAACTATAGGGGCAGATCTTTGTTTTATCTAAATGATGCAGTACTTTGTATACTCTGTAACAGGTTACATCATTGTGAAATAATAGTTCTGTGACAAATCAAACATATACATACACCACAAAAAAAATACAAAGCTCAGCATATAAATCGGTATGCTCTATATCCTTGGGAAAAGAAAAATGTTTAACTTAAAAAAACATGCTTTAGAACTTAAACCCATTATTGGAGAGTGTCATCCAGATTAGAAGAAATTGGAGCACTGTTATTGTGCCAATTGTACATATTACATCTCTGTCTGTGGTATACCTTGTGAATGGTGAATCTCAACAATAATACAACGATTGCTAGTAATAAATTGAAAATAGAATATGTTCTTATCATATATATAAATCTTCAAAATTTTGAGCTAAACACAAGGTTAATGCAGGCAATAGAGGTCAAATATGTCATACTGACTTAGTTATAGTTTATGGGGAACAATACTCTGCATGGTGGATCTGCAGAGTTATATAACTTAAGAGGCAATAGTATATGGGAAACTTAAGTTTAATCCAAAGTCAACACAACTGTCTGGTGGAAAATAAAGGTCACACTGATGTTTTGACTGTTAAGTGTAATCCTCATACATCTCTATCATAAATTACATCATGACACAATCGCATATCTTGTGACGGTAGAGGTAACATGGTGTGACAAAATGAACTAAATGTAAAACTGAACCCAAATCAATTGACTGAAATATAAGGCACAGTAACATAGTTTTTAATGAAGATGAAGTAATCCACATGGAACATCTAAACAGCAACTTCATTGTTGATGCCAGACAGTTGTCACCCACCCCTTAACCAAAATGCTTTGCAAGCAGGCCAATAAATTGCAGTCGAAACTGTTAATGGTCAACTATACATAGTGGCCACCTGGTCATAATGACCATTCAAATCCTGGCAAACTTCCATTTAAATGTCCTGTGTGGAATGGTCATCTGCAGTCAGCATCCAGGTCTTTTCTAATCAACAGTGCTTTCTCCCTGAATTAGGCAGTCACTGGAGAATATCTTCAGTGACCACTCTAAGAAAGCAATTGAAACTTTTAGTTAGATAAATTATAAATTGGGTTTAAACATTTCATATTTTGCTTATCCTCAATGGACTCCAAACAAATTTAAATTCAAAGATATCAATATATAACATTTGAAAGCAATGCAGGTTTTTCTTACACGAGATGCCTAAAGTATGTTGTTATCCCAGCATAAATGTAAGCCACTTCATATGACAGTGTGACAGGTATATTTTCTTCTATATTGTGCTAATGAGATGGAGTTAAATGCCATTTCCAAGGTCATGCTGAGGCAGGCAATGCACGAGAAACCACTGGCAAGCTTTCTCACATAACTACATTAGCCATATATTTTTTACTCGAACCCACGCAGACAGAGGTGAGATGGCAGTGATCCGTAACAGAGAGCGTTTTGGACCACTCGGCCACCTCTCTGACTGAGGCAGGTATTGAATATGTGTGCATACAGGAGGGGGAAGTAAGACCAAGTATTACTTTTACACCTAAAACTAAAAACTACATTATACCTATTATGAATAAAACCTATGTGTCTTGGCCAATAACAAACAACCTATAGTATGTGCATCCCTTCCCGTTTATTTGTAAACCAACCCCCACAATTACTAATTTTACAAGTGAAAAGCATCAAGGATAATTTTTTTTATAAAACTTGGTTATTTCACTGATCAATTTATAATTTTGAATCTGACTTATGCCAGCAGGTCCACAACAATGTCAATTTATGGGTTTTTCAAAGCAAACGGAAGCTCTTGATGTAAACAATTATACAGAGTGCTCCCTGTACTTTTCTGGTTTATCGAACAGTCTATTACTATAGTACCCCTTTATAAATCTTTTTTTTCTTCTTAAAAGCAGAATTGTCCACAATGAAATAGTAGATCATGCAATAGAGTGTACATTTGGTAATAAATGGCTATGTACAACAGGAAATTTAGTGGGGTGGGTGAGTACTAAGCAAACGCATATGTGCGAACAACGAATAGTTGGAAAAAGTACACCATGCAACACGAGTGGCTGATTTTTTTGCATACACACTAAAAGAATGGCTCACATACATACATACATACATACATACATACATACATACACACACATACACAAACACATGCATAATTTAAACTTCCCATAAAACTTTAAAACCAGAAAACCACAAAGACAACACATTAATTAGAAATTAAATAAAACAATTACAATTTATTGTTTCCATTATAGAAGTAAAGGCATAACAGTCTCACTAATAAATATATAGAAATTTATATAAATCACAAAATACTGACAAGCCTTAAAAAACTACACAAATTAAGCATTGATATTTTGGAAAAATATATTTTATATTAAGGTATATGCAAAATACATATTTTGACCTGTAACACTGCAACTTGCAAATATAATGATGCTAAAATACCTTGGTATTAGAAATACATTGTTTACATTTGTGATGTTGCCCCCGTCATTTTAGATATTTAACGACTTGGATCTGATTATAAAGTATCATTAGGAATTTTCTATTACAAAGTCTGATAAATTCCACTGACAGAAGCAAGAAAAATACACATAAAATTCAACAAGAAAATAATGACTTTAGGCTGACAGAAAACCACTGTCATTACAATATCTCGCTGTCGATGTAATGTCATCTTCTATCCATCCCATGAGATCACAAAGATCTTGCCTGACTAAAAATCCACTTGCCCTAATTAACCATATTTTTAAACTGTTATTCTGACAAATGTTAAAACTGCAGTTTTAATGTGAAAAAATTTAAATAGCAGGAAAATGTTTTAAATTGACTACTAATCTGTGTATTTGCCTCTCAAATGGTATACTTAAAATATAAAATTGTGTGACTTCGTCTATAAAATTTTGATTTGATTTATTCTCTTTAATAACAATGAATACTCAGTACCAGAATAATTATTTCTTTACAGTGTTTTCACACAACACTGTTTATTCAAATTTTGATTTAATTTCACTTAAGACAGTTTTTTTTCCCCTTTAGCTCCCCATTTCAACTAGTATCCAATGCTGTCTCAATGTTCTTACTGACTGGACCATCAGTGTTGTTCACTGGGTTAGAAGTGAAATTCAGCTTTTACATCTGAGTTAAAAAAAAAAAAAAAAGGTTTACGATTTTTTGTGTGTGATTCAAGACACAAACAAGTTACAAGATTGTCTCTATGGTGAGCATAACTTTTATTAAAAATCTGATAAAATATGGATTCATTTTGTTTCTACATAAAATGAAAGTAAAGATAAAGTGAAAATTAATAAATAATAAAAAAAAAACAAATACATGTAAGTGTTAAGACATGCATTTTCTCGACTGCTAGGCTAGCCTAATGAAAAACCATGTCTAAAAATGCATTTTTTGTGAGGTAGATTATTTTAAATGTAGGTTTCCTTCAAGCTTTTCTGATTTTTTATTAAGGTTTTTAAGGTCAAAATGAAATTGTAGGGTTTTTTTTGGCATCATTTTAGGTTTACTTTTAACCCTGCATTCATCTATTTCTGACATACCCCACTTTAAACTGTTTCTGTTTGTAGTTTTGATATTGTTCATGAGATTGAACCCATTTTCACCTTTGGCTGTAGAGATCATAGCTAATATGATTCACAAGTTCTGCATGTTGAGGTGCTGAATTCTTAATTTTTGGGGTGTCTGACTATATCTTCATTTTGATGTATATTTTGCATATTTCATCATGATCTATGGAAATAATCATTGGATTAGTTATATGTCTGAATTTTGAAAAAATCTAAAATTTCTGAATGCTGCAAAAATCTCCACAAGTTGATGATGTCTGACTAAAGCGGAAAACAGAGGCTGTACAAGTCAGAGAGCCAATGGTCTCATTTGTATCAATCCAAAAGACTAAAAACTGCAAGTTTTGTAATTTGTACAATCACTCCATATGTCAACAGATCCAGTGGCTACCAACTATTTGAACTAAATGGATTAAATAAAATGTAGGTATCTCTGTTCATACAGGGTGAAAAACAAATTAAACTTAACATTTTTAACTTCCTAATCCTCTTACTTAGCATAATTGTCAAGCAATCACAAAGGTACTGCTCAATATAATTAATTAGTGATAGCAATACTGTGTTTTAATTGTTGTTGTTATAGGCTGAAATGCCATTTTCAGCACAAGATAGGCTATACATGGCGGCCAGTATTAATGGTGGAGGAAGAACCAGGGAAACCCACATAAAGAACCACTGACTCACAAGAAGCTACCAACAAGCTTTCTCACATACCCACACTGGCTGAGCCAAAGATGCGAACCCATGCAGAGATGGAAGTGATCCGTAAAGGTGAGCGCTTTAGACCACTCAGGGCCCTTGCAATACTCTGTAAGTGTGAGACAGTGATTACTTATTGCTATTCATAAAGGATGAAAAAGCATTGGGGTTCCAGATGGCCATGTGGTTCAAAGTGTTAGCCTTTATAAATCACAGACATCTTACCTCTATGGGTTAGAAACTCAGGCTTGGCTAGTGTGTGTATGTGAGAAAGTATGCCAGGAGCATCCTATAGGTCAGTGGTTTTCCCCTGGACATTTCCAGGTTCTTAAAGGTGATATTAGCCACAAGACAAAGCAAGACAGACTCTTATGGCAATAAAAAAAACAAATGAAAAATGTTCTTTTTATCAACCATGTTCAAATTGTGACTAAGATAAAATTGAAACACAGGTGTGAATTGAAATGTCTGACAAGAAGCTGGCAATAATTCTGTTATGTTAGTTTTTCAATCCAAAGAGGGATTGATAAAAAGTACTGAAATAGAAAGCAAAAAACACTATGGTTAAGCTAGGGCTTGAATGGATATATGGATGGACAGGTATGTACCGGTATATGAATACCAAAGTAATCATGATGTCATGTTTACAACATGCCACTCTCAACCAAAATGAATAGCTCATTGTATAAATTAATCAAATTCTCTAAAGGAAAAGTACTCCAGCATAAAAAAACATAAAACTAATACTGCACTGACATCGAAATTAAGATCTAATTACCCATGATCACACCTTTTTATATAATAATGACCATCTCTATATTATATAAATTTCATTTATAAATGTGCTCATATAACACAGATGCTCCATCACGGTGTGTGAAAACGTACCTAAACTGCAAAACCTAATCTAGGTGTGGTGGTTGGACAGACAAAGGTAACACTATATATATCCCCTACTAACTACAATTATTATTTAGTTTGAACCAGTATTTGTGCTAACCATTCTTCTTGGCAAGCATGCATAAGTAAACAAGTGTTTGCTATAAGAGGTTACAGTTCTAGTAGTATATACATCTACCAACATACAAGACTTCAAATTTTACTGAAAAAGTACTACTGTAGTGTCATTAATATTTGTGAGGGACCAATTTTCGTGGTTTTCATTTTTGCCACGAGCCACAAATTTAAATCGCCAACAAAAAAACTAGCCACTTAGGAGGATGACCCCCTTCTTTTCTTACAGTGTTTCATTACTAGAGATTAACACAGCTACCATTTTTTCCGGCCTATAAGTCGATTCGGCATATAAGTCGAATTCACCAATTTTGTAAATTTTCCATCCTTCGTCCGTATATAAGTCAATTCGGAGTATAAGACAAGGCCAGGTCAATATCTTGGCTTCGTATTTTACACTAGTAATGGTATTGTTGTATGATATTCCATATTACAGGCAATAGTGAAATTGCATTACCAATGCTAACATGCTTATGATTTTACTTCTGAACAAATCACTGCTTTATTCTGTTATCAACTGACACAGCTGAATAAACAGTCCATGCTAGCTTTATAATAATTGAAAGCACATCAATGTTGTAGTTCATTTTATTACCTGAAGTTACGAACATAACTTATAAAAACTTTCAATGACACAATCAATATATAGTCAATTCAGAGCATAAGATGAGGACCTGACTTTCAAGTAAAAAAGTATGAACTTTTAGGCTGGAAAATACGATACATGTACTTGTATTTGATAAATCAAGGTAAATACTATAATTTGTTAATTAAATATTAGCTTTTACATGTGTTTGTTTCATTTTTAAAACTTGTAAAGCAAGAATTATAAATCATTTTCATTTGTTTCAACGCACATGCCTTTATACTCACTGCCTTAAATCAATATCTGAAGAAAGGGTAGAGTGAAAAGATAGAAAAGGCATAAGATATTCAAACAATAGTAGGTCATAACCGATTAGCATTTTTCTACTGATTTCTGATTCCGGTTTTTGGGCATGAAATTTTTCCGATTCCGGATACGATTCAATTAATCAGAAATGCTAAATTCATATTTTTTTTCCTAAAAAATTTCATCTTCCGTTTCCGGGTTTCTGGTATCTGGTTTTGCCGTGTCTAGCATGTTACTTAATACTTTACCATATCCGGCTTCATTTCCGGTTTTCACCCACTGGTTCAAATAGATTGTCTCACAGCGTGGTTGTGTTGACCATATTGGACTTTTCTGACTTCTTATTTAACTTTATTAACGCACTATCGAATGACATGCAGTGTTAGACACGGTGCTATAGAAATTCAACTTTATTATTTTTATTATCCGAATCAGTCGTTCCTGCCTTGTCCGACTCTGATTAATCGGAAGTTCATACTATCTGGTGGAATCCGATTTCCGGATCAAAAGTCGGTTATGCCCTAAACAATAGTAATACTAAAAATGAAAGACAAAAATAATACAAAATATTAGTATATAAAAATTAAATTTAATACTTACTCAAATCGATCCTTCAACTGAGTACAACTGTTGTTTAAACATTTAAATCCTTCTAAAAGCAAATTTGATTTTATCCATGCATTTTTAATCCAAACTTGATGGACAGTGGTTTACGTAAGAGATCATTCATATGTACTTTAATAACTGATTAGTTTGGTTTTGTTGGTTGCATCGGCTTCTTTTGATGCTGAACACTCAAACGAAAACATGGTGTAACTGATTAATCTTGATGGGTATTTTACTTGTGCTCATACTCACAGAGATGGATGTACTGTATTAGTGTTGTTGGTTGTGTTGGCTTCAACTGATGTTATTCACTTGGTCAAAAACACGATGTAAGTATTGAACTTCCCATGTCTTTGATTTGCACTCAAACATGTGATAGTATTGTTTTAAACATTAATATGACCGCTGTTTGTGTGGTAAGTATCAGGTAGGCTAGGTATTTTTATGGGAAACACCAATGTCCTAGATCCAGACCCTTAAAAAAAAATGTTTATTTCTATTGATAATGATCTTAATATTTAACTCAAACTCTAAAGAGAAAATATTATCTATGCATATTTTGTTTACCAAAATGAAAGTTAGTGGTCAGAACACAATGAACTTATTTTGGAAAAAGTTCATGTCCAAATTACATTCACACATAATATATAACCATGGAGAAAAACAAATAAAACAAATTACAAATACATAATAATGACAGAATACAGCCATAATTGTATATGTGACTCATCAAATATATTATGAAATTACAAAACTTAGAAGATTATTTCAAAAGTATAACTCGCTTAAATAAATGTAATGATAAAATTTGCAATGTCTACTGAATGCTATTTCAAATGAATGTGCCAGTGTTTTTTTCTTCGTACAGGCAATGAAGACAATGAAAAAAATAACTAGTTTTTAGGGGGTGGGGGTTATTGTTAGATGGGGGTTTAGGTACATTTTAATGAAATTGTTATAATAACCTCATGGATACAGGAAACAATGAAAGATCCTTCACAACCTGAAAATCAGTACTGATTAAATAGTTCATCACAAAATCCCATGCTTTTTTAATCATTCATTGCCTAATTTGAAAACAAATAAAAAAGAAAAACTATCATATGTGCTTTTTCACAAGTTTGATCCAGCTGTCCTCACAAAATTCAGATATGGGTCTATGCAGTTTGTAGGGACTAATCAGTAGAACAAACAACATAGACCCTGGTCTGCTGGTGCTGGGTTAGACATGGATCCGTGTTTTGACATATAAGGAAGAACATATGATATAAAAGACACAAGAGCAACATACTATGACACAATGATATTGGACATCAAAAATGAAAAGAGGAATATGGCAAAGTCTTCAGCAATGGCATTGAAATAACCCATGATCTTGGTATAAGTCTCGATTACATCCTTCCGCAAACCACACAGCACTAGAACTCCCATCATGAAGGATGCCTTGTGTGGCAAGTCTATATCCTGAAATAAATTTAAAAAAAAAAAAACATTATCTTCAACTTCATCAATTGGTCCTAAGCTACCATTAGCACATTTAAAAATCATGTGTACTTTAGCCATTGGCATTTCTTCACCAGGTCATAGAAATGGTCAAAACTAAAAAGCAGCATATATATTATTTATCTTTATTAAAATACATAACAATGTATAAAAATATTAATATATATTCATAACATTTTAAAGCTTGCAAGTTATGATTTTAAACAGTGCGGCAACATAACAGATGCAAGTCTTCTTGCATGGATGATCTACTACTGGCTATAAAGAATCTTCCAAACAATTAAAGACAAGACCATTTCTTTCTTTTGACTGCTTAGTGCTGAATCCATCTCTGATATTCTTCAGTGATAAGATTTTAAAATTAATTGCTGTGGTGGAGATACTGTCTGCCAGATTTTCATCTAGCACCAACAACTTCCAATAAAAGCCTGATGTTATCATGACTTTCTGTTACGGAGAAGTAAAGATAACATGATTTTCAAGATGGATATTGTGGTAGTTGTATTATAAGTTGGGAGTGGTGTCATTTTCATTTATTACATATAACCCCTGACTGATATGATCATTCCAATATGAATAGTAACCTTACAAAGATTTTCAAGATATCGGCTCTTGCAGGTATACTGAAGGTCTGAATGACACCATTTTCATTCATAACAAATTAGATATCTAAAGATTTTTTTTAATGAAAATCTAATTCTCATATAACTAATTTACCATCTATTTAGGGAGGAGCAGTGATAACTTTATTATTTTCAAGAAGGCTGCTGAAATGGCCATTTTGAAAATAAAATCAGGACCATTGTCATTTATGTGCAACTATACATAATCAGAAATCTTTTAGTGAAAACCCCATGTCAATATATGACCATCCATTTTGAAGATATTTTCAAGATGGTTACAATGGCATCCCCATTGGATGTCGGAATAGCACCATTTTCACTTAAAGAATTTAGGAACTAAGCTATAGGATGAATGTGTGTGGCATTTATTGTCCAAGATTGTTAGAAATAGCAATAACAAACTTTTGCTAACTGAAAGACGACAGATTATCCAATAAGCTCTCTATGCCAAGAAAGCTAATAAAAAGGAAATTTGAAGCAAGAGTGGACTAAAAACTAAATAAATATCGCCACAAGCAGTATGAATCATCATAAATTGTCTAGGTACACTTGTGTCAAAATCGCTGCAGTTTCTTTTTTTTCAATATAAGTATAAGAATAACGGCAGCATTGCTAAAAAATGGCCAATGTATGAATAGTGACTGGAACATAATTATAATTATTTAAGAAGTCAATAAATTCTGATAAATTTACCTATAAATATATACATATTAAAGGAGTATAAAAATAATTATAATTTGTACAAACAATCATAATCAATTGTTTGAAAAATTATTGCATTGAAACACCACTGTTGCAGAGCCACAGAAAACAGTCTGTAATGTTATTACACTGTAACATAACCTATTCATGATACACAGAACATAATATTTAAGACAATTTATGTATAAAAGTTCCAGTCTTGTCAGAATGGGAGCACAGCCTCTAATGTGAAGATTTTAGGAAAAGAATCGAGCTTTTCTGTTGCAAATGTTGTAACAGCTCCAAAGTCTGTAACATATCAGTATTATTTCTCAATTCATAACAGTATGAATAAAGCCTTATAAATGAGATTGTTATATTTGTCAAGCTCTTAAACAACCTAACCTCCTTCTGAACCAGAAAGTTGATGCAGAAGACAAGTAACCTTTACAGAGGGGGACTGTATTTGTGAGAAGTATATGCATGTGTATGTAGTAAGAAAGCTATATATAACTTCCAAGTATTTAATATCCTACTCTAAAAGTAACATTAATCATTAAAATATTCGTTCTGCCCTACGAAGAGTCATTTCAATTGATCATGCTTGTTTGTTTTGTTTTTTTATGGTTTAATGCCATTTTTCAGCATAATATAGGCTATACATGGCAGCCAGTATTAATGGTGGAGGAAGAACCCAGAAAAACCCCTGACAGCGCTTTAGACCACTCGGCACCCCTCAATTGATCATAGTTCTTATTCTTAAGAATGAAATGTGTGTGGGGTAGTGTTGTTGTGCACATTGCAAAAACCACTGAAAAACATGTTAAATATATATATATATATATATATATATATATATATATATGCATGGAATTTTTAATAATTCTCTTCCCATTTACTCCATTTTCCCACTACTTCTGAATATTCTCCTTATCTGTTACAATGTTGTTTACTTGAGTCTTTCCAACATAACTCTTTATGGAAAGAACTTCTGAACTCCAGTCAATGTTGTCAAGTCAAATAACTTGTACTATTTTTTTCTAAAGTAATAATTCCCCATTTATGTGATGTAATTTTGAAGTTTGCAACTATTTATTCCTATGCTGATAATTGAATAGTACTGCAAATTAATTATGCAGACAAAAAATTTGGAGAGTAGACAAAATGTACGTAAAGGAAATGATACTCCTATTGTAATCAACCAAAAAAAAACTCAACTGCTGTGTGAAGCCTAAAACTGTATCACAACATTTTTAACCTCATTTCCTGTTATCTTTTACAGATAATTATACATTCTTTACTCAACACTTGAGTAGTGCAAAAAAACGGACATTGTGACACAGACACTGGTAAAGATAATCAAATTACTTATCTTACCATATGAATTAAATACTGGTTCTGGACACATATTAAAATAAAATGAGGTTACTTGTGAGGAGCAAACATGCTGGCTAATGTTCATGTTAAAGGGGTGGCCATTCTTGAGGGGTACTTTTAAACACAAACTCATTGGTGCCAGGGGATTCTGGCTGTATAAACAGGTGGCTGCTGGTCAGAGGGCCATTCAAGTGGGGAACCACTGTATTCCTAATGCTGAAACAAGAAATATCCTATTAAGCTATAACATACTTACAGCAAGCATATGTTGTCTGAACAGGTAGAAAGCTGTTTCCATGCACATAAAAGGAAGCACAATTGTCTGAAATAAATAGTTTATTCATATTATTGTTAAGTAACGAGTAAAATGTAAGTCCACAAATTAATACTGTTTGTTCTTATTTACAAATAAGATAATAACTTATTATTATATCCAACGAACAAAGAAGTGAAAGAAATAAAATACCAAATCGTGGGATGGCTGTCAAAAACTGATGGCAAAAAAAGGACTGATTTTACCTGAGCATTAATTGGTACAAGCTGATTTTAACTCTTATGGTACAGCCATACCAGCAATAAATATCTTAATGTCATGGAACACCTGACTGTACTGGCTTACTCGCACCACCTATATTAGAGCTTAGTTGGAGAAATTCAGTATGGATGAAAAGCAAAATAAACAATTTTAAGATAGAAACTTGAAAGATATTAATTTAGGACAAGCAAGACATGATCTTAAGAGAGGTTTGAAGAAGACCCCATGCCAATATGACCTTTTATTCAGAAGGAACAACAACAACAAGATCAACATAACTTTTGTTGAGGACCATCTAGACACCATAATAAGTATTCTGGTGAAAACATCATGTTAATATGTCTTCTATTAAGAAGGAGTAGTAATAATACAATTTTCAAGATGGATGCAATGATGGTCATATTGATGTCATATTGGCACCATTTTGATTCAGGACCAACTAGATATATTAATTAACTTTCTGGTGAAGGAGGAGTAGTGAAACAAAGTTTTTCAAAAAGGCTCACAAGGTGACCATATTGGTTGTCAGATTGGTCACGTTTTCCTTTGGGACCAAATTAACACCAAAATAATTCCTCTAAAGAAAATCCATTGTTGATAAGACAGTCCATCTAAAAGAAGCATCAACAAGATTTAAGCAGCCATATTTGATGTCAGATTAGCATCATTTTCATTTAGGATCAACTTGAAAGACAAGAAGTTATTTAAAACAAATTTGCAATGTTGATATTGCCATCCATTCAGAAATAGTGAAAACAAGACTTCCATCGTGTTTGCTGTACATCATTTCTGAGTAGCACCATTTTTATTTAGGACCAATTAGGCAACATAGAAGGTCTTCTGTTGTAAACCCATGTCGATCTGAGTTTCAATTCAAGTGCAGGTGCTATAACAAGATTTTGAATGTGGCTGTGTTGACCACATGGGGTACAAGATCAGCATAATTCTCATTTAAGACCAACCAGATATCATAAAAAGTCTTTCAGTGAAAACCTAATGTTAATCATGACCATCCATCATGGAACAGCCATAAAAATATTTTTGCAGATGAAGCCATATTGAATACTTGATGATCATCATTCATTTAGTACCAACTAGAAGACCATGAGATGAAAGTTTCAAGTAGTTATTTGGAGTAAATATAAACAAAACTTTTATTAACAGATAGACAATAGATTAACAGGTCAACACATAGATTATTCTTGTATATGAATAGCTATAAATGAACTGTGCAAACAACTGGGTCCCTTTACACAAGCAACATTTAATTACCAATTAAACAAGCATAAGTTTTCAAAAATAAACAGATCTGGTACCAGTTAAAAATAACTGTCAAAAACTAAATCTTAGGACCTTTACAAAAGGAAAGCATTGTGGATTCCAGCTAGAGTTTTCTTGGTCAATAGACATTCAATGAATTTTCAGCCCCTGATTTACTAATTTTAATTGTATTCCAATGACAAAACAAGCTGCAACCACTTTTATAGCATATTCTGAACAGCTCAAGCACACTTTGGTCTGTAGCTCTAAAAAAGATTATAATGGATGGTGTATTTTACTTTCTGGTTAGAAATCAATTTCTATTTCTGAAATTTCAAAAGGATTGTTTGCAAATTTCATATTACACAGATCACCTAACTAAATCTTTATCATCAAGATGTCTATCATACTTCTGAAAAAGAGTCTGACGGAACATGCAAAACATGTCCTGACGTACTTCTGACAAAGAGTCTGATGGAACATGCAAAACTTGTCCTATCGTACTTCTGAAAAGTCTGACAGCATGCATAACTTGTCCTAATCATACTTCTGACAAAGAGTCTGACGGACATGCAAACTTGTCCTATCATACTTTTGACAAAGAGTCTGACGGAACATGCAAAACTTGTCCTAATCATATTATTTACATTGATTAAATGCAATAACAAGGATGGTACTAAGCTTCACCAATGTCGCCAATTGCAAATTTTTTAACCTATAAGCGGCACAATATACCACCTACAGAAACCTGGTCTGGCTACTGTATGCCTTGATGTCATGCTGCTGTATGCCTTGATGTCATGCTACTGTATGCCTTGATGTCATACTAATGTATGCCTTGATGTCATGCTACTGTATGCCTTGATGTCATACTACTGTATGCCTTGATGTCATACTAATGTATGCCTTGATGTCATGCTACTGTATGCCTTGATGTCATGCTCCTGTATGTCTTGATGTCATGCTCCTGTATGTCTTGATGTCATACTAATGTATGCCTTGATGTCATGCTACTATATGCCTTGATGTCATGCTGCTGTATGCCTTGATGTCATCCTACTGTATACCTTGATGTCATGCTACTGTATGCCTTAATGTCATGCTACTGTAATGCTTGATGTCATGCAACTGTATGCCTTGATGTCATCCTACTGTATGCCTTGATGTCATGCTACTGTATGCCTTGATGTCATGCTACTTTATGCCTTGATGTCATGCTACTGTATGCCTTGATGTCATCCTACTGTATGCCTTGATGTCATGCTACTGTATGCCTTTTGATGTCATGCTACTGTATGCCTTGATGTCATACTACTGTATGCCTTGATGTCATGCTACTGTATGCCTTGATGTCATGCTCCTGTATGCCTTGATGTCATGCTACTGTATGCCTTGATGTCATGCTACTTTATGCCTTGATGTCATGCTACTGTATGCCTTTTGATGTCATCCTACTGTATGCCTTGATGTCATGCTACTGTATGCCTTGATGTCATGCTACTGTATGCCTTGATGTCCTCTTACTGTATGCCTTGATGTCATGCTACTGTATGCCTTGACGTGCCTTGATGTCATGCTACTTTATGCCTTGATGTCATCCTACTGTATGCCTTGATGTCATCCTACTGTATGCCTTGATGTCATGCTACTGTATGCCTTGATGTCATGCTACTGTATGCCTTGATGTCATGCTACTTTATGCCTTGATGTCATGCTACTGTATGCCTTTTGATGTCATCCTACTGTATGCCTTGATGTCATGCTACTGTATGCCTTGATGTCATGCTACTCTATGCCTTGATGTCCTCTTACTGTATGCCTTGATGTCATGCTACTGTATGCCTTGACGTGCCTTGATGTCATGCTACTTTATGCCTTGATGTCATCCTACTGTATGCCTTGATGTCATACTACTGTATGCCTTGATGTCATGCTACTGTATGCCTTGATGTCATGCTACTGTATGCCTTGATGTTATGCTACTGTATGCCTTTTGATGTCATACTACTGTAAGCCTTGATGTCATGCTACTGTATGCCTTTTGATGTCATACTACTGTATGCCTTGATGTCATACTACTGTATACCTTGATGTGCCTTGATGTCATGCTACTTTATGCCTTGATGTCATGCTACTGTATGCCTTTTGATGTCATACTACTGTAAACCTTGATGTCATGCTACTGTTTGCCTTGATGTCATGCTACTGTATGCCTTATATCATACTACTAGATTAGCTACAATCAATCGATCAACATTTATAGACAGAAACAGGAATGGCTACAATGAACTAATTTATAGTTTTTTGCTGAAACTTCAGAGAAAACTGATTAATTATTAATCAGCAATTGTTCTGTACATGTATGAAACAAATGAAAAAAAAACAATAGGTCTCAGTCAATGCTCTAAAATTATTTGATGTTACATTTGGAATAACAAAGTAGCATTTGTTTGGTCCTCGAAAGGTTGCATTTAGCAGTGATTTTGATAACCAATCATGTGATGTACCCTTCATCAAAGCAAGCTGACTACAATCTTCAATAAAAACAAAGCATTTTTCATCAAAGGAAGTCAGCACCAAACTTAAATGCAAGCAATGAAATTAGCTCGATTGTTGCTTTTTCCAAAGTGATTAGAACACTTTTATTGCGCAGTGAAAGTTTCTACTTGGCATGAAAAATGTTTACACTTACAATCGCTACCAAAGGTGGCATAATACACAATTTAAAATCTTTTAAAACCGTAGATATTTGGTCACAAATATATTTTTTTAAACCTTTTAATTTGTTCATGTGTTTTCACTTCCCTATAAACAGCCTCATTAGCCTTGACAAGATGAGCAAAATCTAGGCCATATACATGCAGCTAGCAAACAACAATAAAGCCACATGCTACTGGCAACAACAAATATCTCAGTGAATTTTTACTGACATGTACTTATTGAATGACAATGGCATATAGACCAAACATACAAGTTATTTGCATTTTCTAATGGGATGTGAATGATATAAAAAAAATAATCTAACATGTCATCCATACACAAATTCATGGACTTTTCATATACATGTACAGTACTTTACAACTTATGGATTATTCTACACAACTGGAAGTTGTGAATACACATGTATTTCAGACTCATTTTGTCTTCAATTAATCAAAATTTCCATTATTAATTTTCTCTGTGAAAATCCTGCTGATGACAGGTTACCATTTACACATTTTATGTGTATGCAAAAATTGATTTTTTAAAATAAAAAAGCCTCACCCAACACATATCTCAACATTCATTTAAGTCAACAATATTACAAGATAAATGGGTAGCACTGTATTATGAAAAATAGCGATCTTTTTTAACAACAAAATATTTAAGTTTTTGGCAACATTTTTGGCGACAACTTTATTGATGGCAGTGCTATCATTAAATAAAAACAAAGTCTTTTTTATCGGAACAATAAGTTAAAAACTAATAATAACACATTACAAATTCTTTAAGCATTTTCAAGACTTTTGACATAAACTACTGTTATATATATTTAATGTGTATTATTTGTTGGCTTTTCTTAATGATTATATGCTTTATACATTTGTATTTTGTATTTTACCTCATTCAATATCAAATTAACTGTGTACCTGATGAGGGACATTTAATTGTAAACAACAGAATAACAGAATACACAGCTAGATATTTCTCTATGAATACGGATTAGATTTTCAGATCATTATTAACATTAAGCAACTTTAAAGTGTATTGAATCTGACCCATAAAACATCAAGAATGGAAGTCCCATTAAGTGAGAGACGATTTTCAGCATATGGTAACTGTAACCTTGGTTAAGCAGAGGGGTAATAATCGTGCTTATCTAAATATTTATTATTCTTTCTTAACATCCTAAAGCAAAATCAATCTTATTGTTGTGTTCAGTTTTTTCTTTGGGTGGATTTAGTTATTCCAATTATTATTCACTGAAAATACAAAGTGCTCATCAATAATGTTCTTGGACTAGAACATCAATTTTGAATTATACACGTACATTTTTGGATTGTATTATTGTGGCACATTAAAAGACTCTTAGCACTTCACTTCAATCCAGACCATTGTCACATTAACATATTCAAGACTACAGGCACATCAACACATCCAATACCAGCATTTATTTTGGAATACTGCTGGAATTCAATTGGAACTCCATACAATTTGGGATTTAATTCAAAATACTGCAAGTTCATTGTAAATTTTCACTTTGTACTGTTGAGAAAGTTTGTTGAATTTTATAAAACATTTTGGTTTTCAATCTTTTCTGTTCTTAGTTTAGTACAGGTACATAACACTACAAAACATGTTACTTTTCAAGAGCTTAACATGATCTTCATGGTGGATGAAACCAACAAACTCAAGCACGCCATTCAGATGTATAAAAAGAACCTGTAGAAACAATAAACTGTTTCAAAGGATTCTGATGCCCCACCCCAATGCCTGAAAACTGAACCAAATCCATACCTTATCCAAAGCGTGATAGATAAAGACAGGAATAACAAAAGATACTGTTGTGGTGGGACGAAAAAAAAAGAAAAATCATAAACTTTACCTGAACATAGAACATTCCATATCCAAAAGCTAAAACTTTTCTGCACAAAAATGCTAATAGAAAACAAATGCAGATTCTTAAAAAGTCAAACTGTTTCAGCAACATTTTCATATCAGAGTTCTTCATGCTCTTGTTCAAGGACGTGTCAGATTCATCAATATTTGTAGTGTTGGCCACATTTTCCTTTCCTGACTTTTGCACAGGAGCTATTTTAACAGTATTTTTTACTGCGGTCTTCTGTTCATTTTTACTGTCCCTATGTATGTGGGCCTCTGTTGAAACTGTATCATGTGCTCTTAATGGTATATCCTTGTTTACTAATGTGACATCTTCCTCCAGTAACTCATTGCTCTTGTTCTGCAAGGCTTCATCTATAGAACGATCAGCTTCATCTGAATAATAATAATTAAAAAAATGTGTAATCTAGTAAAAATCCTATAAAACATTTTAAGATTTTACACAGCATAAATTTATGATGAAAGCATCAATAGAAAAAGACTTTTTTTTGGGTCTAGAGTTGTATCTAAACAATTATGGTCTTGAGGGGGTCATTTCAATGCTTCAGACAAAATAATGAGCAAGGTTTCTGTGATAAGAAAACGCTCCTTATGCTATTAACTTACACCTACCATACATAATCATTAACCCATAGGGTTAATGTTAGCCAATACAGACCATGATCTGCCATTACATGATGCATTTGCATATCTGGGTCTATGCTGTTTGTTCTAATGATCACTCCAGATAAACTGTGGAGACTCGCATCTGCTGGCACATTATACAAAAGAAGATCCGACTTGTTTATTAGTATATATGGTAATTATATGTTCTAACATCTGCCAAGTGATGTGACACAACAGTCTGATACCAGAACATATAAAGTTGTTTATGAGCATGACAATGTTTTCGTAATCTTAGAATCCTACTTGTGTGGAATTAATACTAATCCAAATATGCCAGTAGATGACAAGAATATATTGATTCAAAACTAAAACATTCACTATCCAGGTTGCATTTAATAGTGGATTTTTGATCATCAGAACTGACTGAGCACACCTGACATAAACAATGTTTGAATGTATATATATATATATATATATATATATATAAGTTCAAAACACAGCTGCTCAGATCATCTTTAGAGTACCTCAATCAGAGCATACCTCACCACTGCTCTGTACCCTACACTGGCTATCCATTCAATCCAAAATCAAACACAAAATTTGTTCTGTGCTACGTTTCACTGACAGACTCCAGTCCAACATCCATATCCAGCCTCACCCATGTATATACACCAGCAAGAAACTTACGCTCCTCTTCCGACAATTGAATACTCATTGTTCCCACTATGAAAACGAAGTCTTATGGACAACATTCTTTTGCATACCAGGGCCTGGCAATGTCCCGTTTAAGAGTGCTCTTAAAACTCACATATTTCGACTGCAGGAACAAACTTAAGACCTAATAATGTTTTGTACCTTATGTTTTCAGCATGGTTTTATGTTTTTCAATTTCATGGTTATTGTTTTTTGATTTTCTGTAGTGTTACCGTGTAGTCATAACATTATAGATGTGTAAAGCGCTTAGAGCTTCTAAAGATTAGGCGCTATACAAAGTAAAGTCCTCATTATTATTATTATTATTATTATTCAGTACTTCCTACATAATAAAAAAATATACATCAAAACTAAAAATTTAATGTGTTCTCCACTCATTTTCTAGAAACATTTAAATATGCATATATTTTCAATTTCATTTCTTTCTTCTTCAAACACTTTTCTACACAGTATTATGCAAACAAACATGTTATTTTTGTCCTCAATTATTTCCATATATTAAGCTGATCGTGCACACAACCAAAAAATATCTTTATCCATCAAAATTTTGTTTATGTTTCAGGAAAGGAATAAATCTAATTACTCTGGACATTAACAACATTCTCATTGACTTCTTCACCCTTTTTTTATCAAGAAATCAACAAATCATTGCAAATTTTTAAAACACTTATCATAATTGCCACAAGCAGCTTGTTGGAGGGAAATGGCGGACAAAAGCAATGCATTGAGGTGTGTCTAATTACATTTGCTAATTGGTTAATGGATCTGAGTGATTTAAAAATGGCAATAGGTCAATTTTCACACAAAAATGTTGCCATCTTCATAATACAGTATTATCCATTCATCTTGATATCCCTGTTACCAACATAATATTGTCAAATTAAGCGGATGTAGAAATAGCAGGAAAAGACTACAGAAATCAAATTTCGCATAAAAGTGAAATCTGTAAGAGGTGACCGGTCATCAATGAGTAGGATTAACAAAAAGAAAATAAAAATTTTATTAAATGGCTACAGACATGTCTGAACTACATGTGTATAGACAGCTTTCAATTGTGTAGAAGATTCCATGATACTGTGCAAAATACTGTACATGAAAAGTCCATAAATTTTAGTACGGATCACGTGTAAGAATATTTATATCTCATTCAGATCATGTTAGAAAACATAAACAACTTGTATATAAAGAAAATAAAAAATGTCTTTGATCTATACCACTGTCAACAAACATATAACTATTTTAAGGTTTAATGCCATTTTTCAGCACATGATAGGCTATACATGGCGGCCAGTATTAATGGTGGAGGAAGAACCCGGGAAAACTCCTGCCAAGAACTCACGAGAAGCTACTGGCAAGCATTTTATATTGGCCGAATCTCAGACTAGAACACACACAGACAGATGATCCGTAACCGAGAGCGCTTTAGACAACTCAGGGCCCTCAATTCAATGAGATATTCACATTCATGGTTTCCAGTAGCATGTAGCTTTATAGTTGTTTATATGCCAACTGAAAATGACCTAGATTTTGGTTGGCCGGAGACAGCTAACATGATGCCAAGGCTATTAAGGGGATGATGCTTTTATTTAGTAAATGAAAACCTGTGAACAAAATAAAAAGTTTAATAGGCACCTTTGTGACCAAATATATACGGTTTCAAAAAATTCAAACTTTAATTTGTGTTATATGTAGCCTGTAGGATAAATTGTAAGCCTTAACATTTTTCCAGCTAAGTAGAAACTTTCACAGCATTGATTGAAACTGTATTTCTCTTTATTATTTATTTTGGGAGGAGGGGGTAATGAGGACTGTTTTATTTGCTTAATTTTATAAATAACAATCAGCACTTCAAAGGTAATCAGTTTTCTTTAAAGTTTCATAAAAACAATTTTTTGGGGGCTTACACCTACAAAAATATAAAAAAATTGCTCTAAGTCAATTTGAGATGTTCCTGTTCTTGTATTCTGATGTTGATTCAATTGTAGCTAATCCAGTAGCATGCATGAATGTTTTACAGCTTACAGTTCCTAGAACCGATGTCTGCATAGTTGAGTTCGATTATGAGACGCAAGTCATAGTAATAAAAGGGCTGTAATAAAACTCAGTTCAATTCCTGAAGAGATCCAAAATTGAAGGCAATGATGTATCTGCTATGGTCTGTGAAGTACTGATTTGTCAACAGTCTCTTCTTGAATTACAAAAAAATATTGTTCCAGGTTTGAATTCAGTATAAATTCCAACGAATGTCTATATCCAAGATAAATGCACTTTTGTATTTCCAGAGAAAATTATCACTTGACTTCAATAACTTGAAGAAAATAAAATTCAGCCCAAACTGGTCACAATATATTACAACTTAAAGTGCTAAATATTAAAGCACAACTGGCAAAATCCTCAGTCACATGATAATATAGTTCTCTGCTAGACCTCGGGTCACAATTAGCATTTTCTTAAAACAAACATCAATTACTTAATGGAAAACAACCTTCCAAAATGATCTAAAGAGCCTTGTTTATTTACAACTCAATAGCCTAGAAAATTCACTTATCAATCTCCAAAACCATGACCCTGACCAACATATTTACTTCCTTGTTTACCTGAATAACAATCTTGATAAGCTCATACACATAGAGAATAATGAAGCTATTATTAGCTGTTTACATAAATAAAAATTTTTTAAAAAATAAAAAACGTCAATCAGGTCAGGCAGAAATGAACTCAGTTTTGGACAAGGTCAAGTCTAGCAAACAAATTTACATTACAATAAAATGTAATGCAATTAAAAAATATAAAACAGGCAAATAATGAATTAAATATACATAAAAATGGGAGATGAAACAAACCAATTTGCGAAAAACAAATTAGCAAGTCTGATCTCAAGTGGTCACCTACTTAGGTTGCAGAAGTGAAGGCATTTCTTGGAATACTTGTTTTTAGTGTAATGCACATTCCAGAATATAAGATTGCTTGGAACACAGGTAACTTTTATGGAGTCCAGGGATTTCCAGATTTGACAAGAGAACGATATGAGAAGCTGTCAAAATATTTTCACATTAACATGGCCAACAACCCTCCAAGGAGACAACCAGGGCATGACAAGTTCTCTCATAATTGATGAGTTCTTAATACTGTCCTGCATGATGTCTTGAAAATTATAATACACCCAAATACCATGCTATTGGTGAGGGTATGATAGCATTTAAAGGCAGATTGTTCATGAATTTCAGATATATTCATACATGCCAACCCCTGACGAGGAAAAAGTGTAATCCAAGTGGTCAAAAAGAGGAATCCAAGCAGAAAAAGAGTAATCCACATATAACATACTACAATTACAATTAACAATGATTTATTTGCTTTTCTCGTCTTTTATCATTCATTAATGGTTCAAGTGTTCATATGTAGCACTTTTAGCTTTAGAAAGCAACAGATTGTCATATTGCATTTCAAAACATTTTGTACCAGCTGAGGCCATGAATGTTTTGCATACCAGTAGAGCACTCAGTACCGGGTTACTTAGCCTGGACCCGAATTCAGTTTTATTTTTGTTAACAACACTGAACAATCTCTCACAGTCAGCATTAGAAAGGTAAAGAACCAATATTCCTTTCATAACCTGACAAAGAAGAGGAAATTTATTTCTTCTAGTGATAGAGTCTTTTAGCTGGGAAATGAGGTGCCATTGCACATCAACTCTATCTGCATTAAGTATATTGTCGGGTAGAATCCCAACTTGATACTTCAGGAATTCTTCTTCCAGATGATCCAAGTTAGACAAGGGTTGCAATAGAAAGGGATATCTCTTGACAAAGAATCTAACACTTTTGAAGCTTTTTGACTGTCTCTCATTTACATAAGCAACTGAAGCATTTAAAAGCAGTTCATCTCCATATGGGAATTTATGGAGCATGAAATCACAGGCTGTAGCATAATAATCTCTAACATTATCATAGAACATCTTCACAGGAAGAGTAGAATTGTGTTCTATGAATTCTCTTGCTTCTGCACCAATAGCTAGATCTTCATTATCTTTCTGGCTTGCATGGTCATGAAAGTCAATATCAGTTAAAAGTTTGGCTGATGCGATGATTTCTGGCTTAATAAACCTTATTAGCAAATCTGACAACTGGTTTGACAGAATCTTGTGCATAATATGAATGCATGGTTCTTCTTTCTGCACGACAACATTTGCTGCATCAAACAATGGAATGGCACTCTTCATAAACAAGCAGTACAGTTTTGTAACTGGATCATTAAGCTTTTTGTAAACCATCTCACATTTAGAGTCTTCAAAGCAGTGAACATTCTTTTTCTTTCTGTGCCATCTTAGTATCCACTTTGCTAGTTTTGCCCTTGGAATTATGAGAAGATCCAGTATGCTTTTTAACAGATTTATACTCTGAAGAACCTGATCCAGATGGCTGATGAAATTTTATGTCAAAAGATTTATCTTTAACAGTCATGGTCTGAGCCTGGAGGCCCTCTAGCTGGATAGATAGAGGCCTCTCAAATAAAAATTCCATGGATTTAAATTTCTTTCTTTCTGCTACACCAATCTCTTTATTGTTAGTATGTCTGTCTATACTTTCATCTCTTGTTCTCTTCTGACTTGCAATAACAGATTCTGCTTTTGTACCACTCTTCTTCACTTTTCCACCACGTTTTCTCTGTGCAGATTCACTTTCAGTTTGAAAGAATGCTTGTAGTGCATCCCAAAGCTCAAGTAAACGGCTAACACATTTGTCAAGGGATAACCATCTTGTACACACATGCTTTATAACTTTATAGTCTTCAAGATCAAACTGATCTTGTAACAACTTTAGAGCCTGTTTCCTTTTACTACTTTTCTCCAAAAAATAGTAGATATCTATTAATAAATGGCCAATATCTACTTCTAATTTATCAGCAGCCTTACCAGCAGCAAGGTGCATCAAATGACAGGGGCAACCTGTTATGAACACCGATGGAGACATTTTCAAAATATAGGATGCAACTCCTTTATGAATTCCAGTCATCACTGATGCATTATCAGCTGCAAACCCCATACAGTTCTGCCAACTTATGTCATGTTTCTTCAAAACATTGTCAAGCAAATCAAAAATGTTTTGTCCAGTGGAATCTACTGTTAATTCTGGTAAAGAGAGAAGAACACTCATGACTTTGCCTTTTTCACTGTCAAAGTATCTAACACATACTGGGTACAACTTTTTATCATCATAATCACAACTCCCGTCTGTGGCAACACTAAACGGCCCAATTTTCATTGCTTCTGCAATTTTAAGTGAAGTATCTTCTGCTAGGCACCGAACAATGTGAGATGATTTTGTTCTTGCACAAGCATATTTTTCCGCAATTTTCGAATCAGGAAACATTCGCTTGAACAAGGGACCAACGTGGTCTGCTACCGCTAAGGGTAGTCCGTGTTCTATTAAAAACTCGGTAAATAACACCTCAGCATTTATAGTATTCAAGTCTGCACTTGAGCTCTGCTGTAAATAAGAAGTTACCTTATTATTAGAGTTCGTAGGGCGAGCTAATTCGATGTGTTTCCTTGTTTTCATGTGTTTTTCCACATCAAATTTACCACCTTGACCAATGCTAAAATCGTTTCTGCAGTCTGCAATGAGCATGATGCTGTCATAGAATGGAACGCTGTATTATGTCATTCATATATTCATCTTTGAATCTTTGGAGGACTCGTTGTTTTGCTTTTTTCTGATCCATCTGCGAAATTCTTGGGGGGAAAAAAAATGTGCTCTAACATACACAAAGACTAGAATCCATCTTAACATCTGAAGCCATTTAGCGCCAACGATTAGACGTCACGTGATGATGCCCTCGTCGTGTTTGGAGGATTGATTACATTTTGCTTTGTTTATTATTGACTTTTTCTAACCCATCTGTGAAATTATTTAAGAGATATTTTTTGCACTCATAAACGCATTGAGAATTTTTTAATACTTTTTAGCGCAAAAAAAACTTTTAGACTGGTTCTGCACTATACAAAATTAGAACAAAGAGTATGTGCAAAATGATTTAAACAAAATAGAAACCAGTCTGTTCTCTCCTCACTAAGCCGCTATAAATAGAATATGAGGTCGAAAGTTTGAAAGTATCTTAGTAACATGATAGTTGCTATAAATAGAACATGAATATTAGGAAAGTCCTCGGACAAGTATACTCGTATATCGTAGTTATGTAGAAGCGGGGTATTTATTAATTAAAAATAAAACAGTATGTAAAAAATAAAGTAATGCCAATAAAAACGAAAAAAAAATTTTTTTTTGCAAGATGGATATATCGAAAAAGCGTAATCTATAAACTTTAACACGTAACGCGGAATTTAGTGGCAAAAAGCGTAATGATTACGCCAAAAGCGTAATGGTTGGCATGTATGTATATTGTGGATGTAAAGAAGTTTGAGGTAGTGACCATAGCCTAGGTTCCAGAGCATTGAAAGACTTGACAAAAAGACTTGATGGCAAGAACCACAATGTTTACATAGATAATTATTTTGCAAGTCCAGCTTTATTTAAGTCTTAGAAAACTGACAAATTATACTGCTGTAGAACCATCCATGCAAATAGAAAAGATAAAGCCTGAAGCCATAAACAAAATCCCAGAAACCTTTCCAGCTGTCAATTCAAAACATTGCAAGAGGAACACTGACAATAACTGCATGGAAAGATAGAAAAATTGTCCATTTTCTCTATAACAACATCAGCTCAGGAGAAGAAACTGTAGCTCAGTGATGGTAGAGACATGGTGTTCGCCACCAGTGTTACGTATATTTGACTTAAGTCATTTTTTTGTCAGATTCAAATTTAACATTTTAAGTTTTAATATTCATTCATTGGGAGATATTTTTTTTTTAAAAGTGGGATGACTTGTACTTTACAAATAAACACCAGATGTTGACTTCATTTCTGACCTGGCTTCATAGTTGTAAACAAGCTTTTAAAATGATTGGTTGATTCCAAGGAGATTATAGAGCTTTGTTATAAACATCTTTCTATTTTTAGTTGGGTCATACGATGTGTACGAGATTTTTTTAATGTAAATTTTTCTAAAAGATTCTAGAAGATCATGTGACCCCTTTCTTGTTTACGCAAAAACAGGTATATAAATTATGTTTTGGAGCGAACTATTTAGTAGAAGTTGGGCTGTTAGAATATTAAGTTGTGTCGTTTTGAGTTATTTTAAATTACCTTGTATTGGAAATTATTTCAATTCGTTTGGATCAAGAGGATTTATTTTGTTATTTATCTGGAAAATAATTGTGCTCATTGAATTTCATTACCAAGAACTGACTTCATCACGTGACATCGTCTTCCATCTTGGATGCTTCACTAAGATTTGAACTGGGAATTATTTGGACATTTTATTACCAGGACTTTTGCAATTTCACTAGTGGATTATATTTTGAATTATTTTTGGATTAATTTTGGAATTGATTCTTAAAACTGGAAGTTTCTTTTTCTTTTCTAGAAAATATTTGTGCTCAAATAATTGTTTATTAAGTTTCTACAAGCTTGTTATTTTCACTCTTTCTATGTTACTGTTTATTCGAGCCTAAGCACATAACACCAGATAAATGCACCTTGTGTGGCCACATTGTACTTACCTGTACCATCGTACTTCCTGAATGAAACTGCGGTGGTAATGCCTCATTCTATCATGAATACACCTGTGGTCATAGAAACCCATTTTATCTTGAATACGACCACGGTCGTACTTTACTATGTATATGCATAGCATCTCTAGAAACACGTGTTCTACATCACAAATAGTTGTGTACTTCTGCACCAACACAGGAAATGGTTAAAGCACACATGCACAATAATTAAAAAAACATGGTAGAAAAAAAAATTGACTTGACAATAGATAAAATGATGGACGACAACTCAGATGTAAACATGGATGCTGACGAGGTTAGTGACATTGAAGTTGATGATTTGGATGATTCTGATGATAATATTGATCTAAATGATGGGTCAGAATCAAATAAAGTTGATGAAAGAGATGAATCATGGCTTCATGCACTTTTCAACAGAAAATGAAGCAGAGTTTGAAGGTTTTCAAAACTACAACAGGAATGTGTCTGGGATGATATTTCGCCTCGATTGCAGACATGATTTAAATTGATAGAATATTATTATTACTGACATAGTGATGATTTGGACTTCGAAGCATGGACAAAAATTGTTCTAATTACCTTACTGAAAGATTTCTAACATTAAATTGTGAAAAGTTTTCATGGGAAACTGCACGCTGAAATACTGGTTCTAGAGTGAAATAAACAAATTGTTCTAAGTGTTTTGTTGTCCAATTTTAGTAAATTATTATAACTTTTTAACTAACTGTGCTAGAAACTTCAAATTTGGACCAAAATACTAGAAACTGAATTACCTTTATTTTATTTTTTTAATGTTTTTTTTTTATTACTTTTTTTGAAAGTCAAATTTCAAAATGTAGGTGTGAGCATGTACATTAATAAATGATAACAAAGCAGGTTACTAGAAACACCAAAATACACAAGAATTTACATGTTCTCTCTGTATATATTGATTTCCACACACAATTATTGGTTTTTGTTTGAATAATAACACAAATCAAAATAAAATATGATTAATGTGATTTTGATACAATTTACTGTTTTCCTATTTATGGCACAATTCATGTAATGTCACTTGGTTGAACTTGATTTGACAAGACCTACTACATGGCAAATTGTAGTAATACAGAGTGAAAGATAAAAAAATTTTGAAGTATCAAACTTATTTGCCAACATCATATTATGTATTTACTATAACTTTTGATGATATAGTTTTTTGATAAATAAAAAACATTTAATTTAATTTTTGTTTAAGAGGTTTTCAAATATTTGGCATATACATGTACATATACTGATTATGATGCTGTGACAGTTGATTGTATTAAGTTTTCTTCTTGGAAATATGTGAATGGGGAATATTCATATGTATTTGAACAATAATAAAAAGCAAAATATTTTAAATTTATGAGTTGTTTATTCTTTACTTGATTTTTCAGATATATATATATATATATATATATATATATATATATATATATATATATATATATATATATATATATATATATGATAAATGGCGAATTGAAGATTGTTTTCTTAACTTAAATAAGAAATGACATCAAAGTGAGAACAATAAATGTGTGTGCAGTGCAGTCAATTAGAACATTAATTAAGCGACTTGAAACAATATGAATTAAGCAGACTTACACCGTCTGTTCCAGAGATTATATCCATTCCGGAATGATCAACCTGTCCAATAAAGTACGACCAATCGATGCATGCTATGACTTGGAAAAGTAAATAATTGGTATCAAAATCACATAAAACATATATTATTTTGCTTTATATTATTATTCAAAGAAAAACAAATAATAATTTGTGTAGAAACCAATATATATATATAGAGAGAAAATGTATATACATGTGCATTTTGATTTATTCAGTGTATTTCAGTGTTTCTACTAACCATAACAAAACATATATCACTTTTTTGCAAATTGTATTATCTTTTCAGAGATAAATAGTTTTATATACTTTAAAAGAGAAATAACAATGTTACAACATTTATAGTAAACATGGTGAAGGTCATCACAATTTATGCTTCTGCTGCTCTGTTTTACCACAATGTATTTAGAATTGCTTCTCAGGAAAGAGGCACTGCAGTTGAAACTGGTAAGCAGGATAAAATGGGTTAATATTAGGGCCTAACCGGAAATTGTCTCAGACATTCGCTTTGGCCGAATATCCGGTTTTTCGGTACTATTCGGAAGTATTTGCCTCGGCAAATAATACGCACACTAATGGTTACAAGTAAAATAATTCAATAAATATCGAACTTATTAAAAAAAAGTTTTTTAATACATAATAATTTTAGTTCATAATAAAAATTTTCAACTTAAAGGCGATATATACGGTATACGGTACACGAAAAGTTTAAGCTTCACATACAATAATGAAACAAACGGTACTCTCCGAAGTTGCACCTACTACTCAGTTCATACCCGGATCCGGCAAATTGTACATCCAAATACTCGGATTTCGTACTCATCGAAAATTATCTACTCAGTTAGGCCCTAGTTAATATATCAGTCAAATCCTGCTGAATGGAATTCTGTCCTCTCACTGGTTAAAAGAAAATGACATCCAACATTTATTTATAACTTATTTTCTGTTGGCCAATGAGAAGGCAGTATTCCAGTCGGCATGTTGTTCTTGCATATTAAGCGGGTGTGATCATGGCCGTCTCAAGCAGTAGTGTGGGAAAATGGTCTAGCATTCTTTAAAGGTACGATAGAAAGCTAAACTTTGGATATGCGTACAAAGTTGAAAGCCTGACCTAAACATATGTACCAAATTTATTATGCTATGCAAAATGTAGCTTGAAATATCAGCATTTAGTCCTAAATAGGTCATGCAAGAAAGGAAAGAAGTGTTTTCCCTTGTACACATGACAGGTAAATTGTACACCATAGAAGCCCTGTGATCAGGCTCAGTAGGCTGGGCTGTTAATACTTGGAGAAAGTACAGATTTAACTGATTTGTTAGTTATAGCGATTTTAAGAAGATATAAATTCTATTCGAGAAATTTGGTTATGGAAATTACTTGCAAATTGATAATAATGGTGTAGATATAAAACAGTGTACTCGTCAGCAATTCCGACCACAGGTGCTCAATGCGAGCTTGATGTGAAATAAAAAAAAATAATCTACAGGGAAAAAAATCATGTAGATAAAAATACCTTAGATTACACCAATAACCCATTGTGACATAGGACCCTCTCTCTATACTATATAAAAAGAGAAGGTTCGTAACTTCCAAATACTTGCGAGCTCCTGTGACAACCGGTGAAAAGAGCTACATGCATTATGAATAACCTTTTTAGCCAATCATATTTCGGCGTTGTCATGTGTGGCTAATACTTGAACTGTTTTGAACTGATTGTTTACGGTATGTGCAGTGAAAGAGAAAATGTTTAATTCTTCCATGGAACATAATTCCTAAAGTTGAATCGAGTTAATATTAAGTAAAAACTTACTTTTACATTTACCACTGTTCTGTAATTAAAGAATTCGTGTATCGTAGAACCGCAAACATGGTACATGTAGCTCTTTTTACCGGTTGTCACAGGAGCTCGCAAGTGTCCCAAGATGAAAAATTTGCGAAAATCGCACATTTCGGAAGCCGTAACTTCAGTTTGGTACAACATAGAAAAGCCAATGATGGCTTGATGAATAGAAAAATATCTCAGGAGTAAAACAAACCATATAGAATGGTTGTGTGCTTTTAAATACGGAAATAGCAGAATGAAATCGTGAGTCATGGGTGGAACCAAGTATTTGGAAGTTACGAACCTTCTCTTTTTATATAGTATATAGAGAGGTTCATATGTCACAATGGGTCATTGGTGTAATCTAAGGTATTTTTATCACTCTGCATGATTTTTCCCCTTTAGATTATTGTTTTTTATTTCACATCAAACTCGCGTCGAGCACCTGTGATTCCGACATGTTCCCGTATCAACTGGTGATGCAGAACAAGTAGCTTATTGTTATGTAGTGTAAGATAAATACACAACAGTGTTTCTCTTTCTATGGAGAAAGAAAAAAAATCAAAAATGCGAATACCACGATACCATGGAACACAGAGTATCACTGAAACCTACCACATAGCATTTATGTACAAGTAACGTTATAGCATATGTTTATTGGAGAGGGACTGGAAGAGATCTGAAGCTTTATGCAAGATTTATAAAAAATAAAATATTTAATATGCATTCACCACGTAAGAAGTATCTTCCCATTAATCGATTCATACGTTCTCCGGAATTTTCAAGTAATTTTCTTCTACGCGCATCACGTCTTGAAGCTAAGTCAGCCATTTTTAATATATACACATATTCATAGCCGTTAATTCGAACACTGTCGAATTAAAAACCTTTAAACGTTGTCATCGTAGTGTTCTAATTGATGACTTCTTCAAAATTGTTATATATTTACATTATTTAACCTCAAATTGTCTTAATTTCAACGATTGAATAATTTACGCATCCATGGCCAACTTTTAGGTGTTATTTTTAGCACAGACTCGAGAATTGGAGATCATAGTTTTTCAAAACGATATACACGATATAAATTTCCAGCGAGAATAGTAACTTGGAAGAATATAGTGTTTCAAAAAGAAAGGATTATGGTTTTAATTATCTTTAAATTTATATATTTATAGTTTTAGTTTCTGAAGTTAATATTTTATTTCGCCTTGTTAGCTAATGTCATGAAAACATCTATGAATATGATGGTGCTTATCGTATATATAAAACTACACCGATTCGAGTCCCATTGTTAAAAATGAGTTCTACTAACCACCAGAAGCAGTTAGAAACAGTACTGAAAACATTGTGCGCCGGAGGTAATTAATTTTTTTTTATCTTCATCTTTAATGGTTGAATGCAATATGTTATATTTTAGCAGAAGAAACATTCATGGATATGCATGTATCATATGGTTGAAGCGGTATCATTTACCATTTATCAATACGATTCACGCGTCACAGCTGCGATATGATACATTATCTATGCACATTTCAACTTTATGATCGTTCCATTTTTAAAAGAATGTCAGTAGTAAGTGGTGCTCATTTATGTGTGTTGACATATTGATTGTATTAACAATATGCAGATCACAGACGTTTACTTCTCATCCATGACAAGAGAGCAAAAATACGTTCAAACAGAATTCCTGTTAGTTGGTCGTGATTTTACTTCAAAATCTGGTCATTTCATTCTGCCCCATTTTATCAGGTGCATGACTCATAATGGCCACCACACCCTTGTGAAGTTGTGTTGTACTGCATGACTACCACACCCTTGTGTTGTACAGCATGAATGCTTTAGAAAGAATTAGAGCTGTACCGATTAATCACCAGTACTCATAATCGGGCTGATTATTAGAACAATCGGTATCGGCAGAAATAATCTGTGCCGATGCAAATAAATTTCCGAAATATAATTTCAATTATAACATTTATCTTGACATGGCTTGAATTTTAAAACAGAATTAAATAGTGGAAACTAAGGAATAAACATTTGATTTGGGGATTAAGTGAAAGACAATATATTCTTAAAAGTAACTACTGTTTTAACACACTTGCTGTAAGCTACCGCTGATTTTTGCTGATAACTCCCAATTATATTATGTCGTCGATTTTCATTTTCCTCTAAACAAGAAAAGTCCTACATGTTCTGTTGCATCACCTGTGAATTATTGTTGTGACGAAATAATTACTTTTCTATAAAGAATTCGCATCTTCACTAAATAGAATGTTAAGTTTAAACATTTTTCATGTAATTTCATGATTTTTTTTTACCTATGCAACAATACAAAAATAAAAAATAAACCAGAACAAAAACAAAAGCCATATCAATAAAATCGTCCACAATTAATTTAAATCCCAAGAATGATCACTACGAATGCCTAACTCCAATGCTACAGCACCATTCCCATGAAAGAAACTTACACGAGTTAACATCTGGCATATTTAGACCATATATACCAATGTTAATTACCATCGTTAAATGTTGTTGATGTAGCTGTTGTTGTAGAGTTTAACTCCATTTTTCAGCACACGATAGGCTATGCATGGCGGCCAGTATTATTGGTGGAGGAAGTACCTGGGAACGTAAAAATGAATCTTTTTCCCGGGCTCCAAACACTCTAGCTATGCCTCTGCATCAATGTACTGGTATAGTTAGTGTTCAAAATTCCTCTTGTCACAAGCCAGTTTCAGGCCTGAACTGTTGTCGCAAAACTATAAAGAAATTCACCGACTATCATCAAAGGAGACGCCGAAACATCAAGCTTTCCATTGTGTGGAAAGTTATGATGTTTGTTCAGCCAAAAGACAAAACTAAAATTGATTGATCTTGATCTTAGTCGATCTATATGAGAATTATAGTTTTTATTATTACCCATCTTCATGAGCATGTAAATTATGATGGTTATGTGCCTTGTACAATCAAACATGGGTACCTTTTTAAACATATTGCCTCGAATTGTGACATTGCTTTTATCATTGAAAATGAGTAACTTGTTAGAGGTGATTCATTGTAAATGATACAGCTGTTAAGGACTATCTGAAATGTTATTTAGAAAAATGCAACTTGGTCGAAACAACAAATAAAGCAAAATCTACATCCAATATGTTTGGGAATAAATATGGATTTAAGTGATGCTATGCACGCTTTGCACTGTGTAAGTACTCTACATTACAGTACATCGTCTCCCTGGCCCACGAATTATGAAGTCTGTATTTACCTTTATTTAATTTCGTGTTGGAGAAATCAGAAAATATGCCCATGCAAAATGATAACAAAATCATAGTTTTTTGTAACAGTTTAATAATTGTCAGGTCAAAGTTACGTTTTTAACATGCCTCTGTCTTAAGACACGGAAAAAATTATTGTGTCATGTTCCAAGATTTATAGCCATTACAGTAGTCAAGAAAAAGACCTAAAATCGGTAAAGTTTAGACATTGGCCCGCAGATAAGCCTACCTCACCCCCACTCCTTCTTCCAGGCTTTTATTTTTTCCTAAATTATTAAGCTTATACGCGAGTATATATACTGTGATAATAAATAATTGGTGTCATAATCTGTATCAGCAGTTTTAATAATCGACCATACGCTGTATCGGCATAATCGGCAAAACATGACATCGGTACAGCTCTAGAAAGAATCTTATTACCAGTTTCATATCTTCACTTAATCTTGGAAATATCTTCAGCACTTATTTTGAGTAAGGAAAATCTCATCTAGAATAAGGCTGGGTGTGGGAGTAAGGTAGACCAACAAATTGATCTCCACCTTTTTTTATTTAAAAAATAAAATAAAAGTTGGAGAACAATTTGTTGGTCTAGGAGTGAAGATGAATCCCAAAAGGATCTATCACATTGTACTTCCTAAGTTCCTGCAGACAAAAAACAATGCCTGCTACTACAGGCACTTGATTTTGTTAATGAAGAAAACCCACTCCCTTTCTTGAAAACAGACTTGTGCAAGGTGAGAAACTTGGTTTGTTTTAAATTTTAAATACTTTACAGATCATAATAACAATTTTTGCTATTTCTCATTTGTTACCAGTGTTTTATGCAGGAATAAGCTTTATTAAGTTCAGATTGATGAATTTTGTTGTCCCTGAACTGTAACAAACAATAACCACCAATCCAAATTCTGCATAACATTTCATGGCATGATACAAGTAGACAAGAGACAAATCAACAAAGTAACTTTGCATAAAAAGGGTTATATATTGATGAGTAAAGTTCTTCATTGCACATGGGGTATATATTTGAAATGTCTCCTTTATGCTGATTGTACAGAAGGGATAAGATAATTAGCATGGAATTATATAGGTTGATAGAGGGGGGGGGGCATTATGAACAACATCAATTTGTGTTAATTTTTTGAAGCCAAGCTTATGTTGTCAATAGATTTTTCATTCTTACTTACAAAAAAATTAGTAAATGTGCCAGCGACATCTGGCTCAGTTGAATTTTTTTTAAGATAAAAGTTTAAAAATGATTCATTATGAATATTAAAGTTATTTGTATTGAATAAGTATCATTCTGTATAAGTTTTCTACCTATATGCCTGACATGAAATTTGTATTTTGAGCTTAATAAGCCATGCATTATTTGAGCAATAGGTTATATTGCATATATCATAGTGTATCATTGGTTGTATAATTCATATCTTTGATAATTTTATATTGTTTATATACATGTAATAGAATATTGTGTACTTTATTTCTTGACAAAAAAAGTGATGCAATGCCTGCTACTCACGTAATGTTCATGTAAATGACATTTTTTCCATCGTGTCTCTGAGATGCATAGACTATAGAGTACGGTGTAGCTGCTATTTCAAGTTATTACAAACTGTATTGTATTTAATTATTGGTATGTTTCATTGGCTGGAGATTGTGATTTGGCTCAAAAAATGTTTTTTATTTCCATGGTTTTAAAAATAGGGAAGGCATGTTGGTTTTTATATTTTTCTTTGTAAACATTATATATGCTTAATGTGTATTTTTTTTAACTATGGGGGAAAATTTGCTATGGTCAGCAATGAGAAACAAAGACTGTCAGCTGACTAGAAATACATATTTCTGGGAGGGGGCCTAGGAAACTCAATGAAACACATGCATGATTTATTATTGCAGTTATCACAAAAAAAATTGTTGTGGTCCTTACTGGTACAGATAATGAATACATGTATCTTTAAGACAACACTTCTGCTTTATCTTTCTTTGGGAGAAATTGTAACAGAGTGGTAAATGATTTTAAAAAGTTATTTTCTTTTCAACATTGCACTTTTAATTCTTCAGTACTGTTTTGATTAAGTAGTTGTGATTAGCAAAAACATAAAAAATTGAACAACCAAAATGAGTAACTCTGTAAAAGAATAGGTATTAGCAGGTTAAAATCATATCGAAAGGTTTTCAAAAGCAGTATCTTGAAATGATGTTTCATTTCTCTATGATGATGATGAGGACTGTCATCCAAATGTATTTTTCTAGAAACTGTAGTAGTAGCACTTTAAGAATTGAATTTAAAAATACAGTGTACTTTAATTATGCATGTAATATATAGATTGCACTTATTATTCTCAGATTACACATTTTTGCCACTTGTATTACAAAGATATATGCTTCAACTTCTCTTCACGTTGACATGTATGTATGTGTGTGTATATATATATATATATATATATATATATATATATATATATATATATATATATATATAAACCTTTCACTTTTACAGTTATTGCAGAATCTGTTTTATATTAAAGATATTAGTTAAAGTTTAAAGTCTTGTTTTTCTAAAGCCTTTCACTTTTACAGGTATTGCAGGATGTTGTGCAAAGACAACAGTAGCTCCTCTTGACAGGATAAAAATTCTTTTACAAGGCCACAAGCAACATTTTAAACATCTAGGTAAGTACTTCTGCAAGGTTTGTGTTTGACCACATAAGGAACATCACAGATGCATGAAAATGTGTGAGATATATGTTAATCAGTTTGAAACACTCCACTGTTGTTCCCCATCATGACATTGGTTGGGGCATAGAATGTTAACCATTGTTTACTTACATAATTTTAACATTTTGACCTGTTATATTTTGTCTTGTAGTACTTAATGTTTATATTTGTTTAGATGGTTGCAACTGAATACAGTTTAAGACTATATCTTGTGCACACATCTAGGATCACAGTTTTCATTGGATTGCCATGACACTTGATAAATAGTGTAGCCATCATCTGTTAACAAACACTTTGCTTCCACAATTTTTGCGACAGGAGTTATGACTCTGAAACCAACATGGCCACCATAGGGCCAACTTCAAAATCGTATTGCTGCTCTTCCTGAATGGAT
Source organism: Unio delphinus (assembly GCA_029339505.1). NCBI lineage: Eukaryota > Metazoa > Mollusca > Bivalvia > Unionida > Unionidae > Unio > Unio delphinus. The sequence continues at coordinate 5,591,631 of JAQISU010000026.1, forward strand.
GATCATGTTGACATGATGGTGTTAATAGCTCCTAAATAAAAATGATGCTGTTCTTACATATCATAAGAACAGGGTTTAAGTACTCATCTGCATGTCATAAGAATAGTTTTAATGCATTCACCAGCATGTAATATGAACAGATCTAATGCTCTCACCTGCATATCATAAGAATAGGCCTAATGCTCACACCTGTGTGTCATAAGAATCAGCCTAATGCTCACACCTGCATGTCATAAGAATTGGCCTATTGCTCACACCAGCATGTCATAAGAATCAGCCTAATGCTCACACCTGCATGTCATAAGAATAGTTTTAATGCATTCACCGGTATGTAATATGAATAGCTCTAATGATCTCACCTGCATATCATAAGAATAGGCCTAATGCTCACACCTGCATGTCATAAGAATCGGCCTAATGCTTGCACCTGCATATCTAAGAATAGGCCTAGTGCACACACCTTCATGTCATAAGAATCAGATTAATGCTTGCACCTGTTGTTCACAAGAATAGCTGTAATACACTAACATGCATGTCATAAAGTACGCCTAATGCACTCACTTTTATGTTGTAAGAATAGGTCTACTGCCTTCACTTGCATGTAAAACCTATAGATTGAATGCTCTCACCTGCATAAGAATAGATTTATTGATCTCACCTGCATGTCATAAGAATACGTCCAGTGCACTCTCCTGTATGCCATAAGAATAGGCAGTTATATTGAGATGTATATTGGTATGGTCGAAGTATCCATGCATTGTTTCACCCACAGTAGATAGCATGATGGACTTGATACTAAAGGGTTCACATCCTACAATTGGATCAGGTTTGGTCAGCTACTGTGATGTATACCTGGGTGTGTCCATTTTCTCCAGTTGTCTCAGCTTTGAATAACCTACTTGTGTAGGAGTGCCAAAACTGACATAGAACTCTCATCATCATCATCAGTCTCTTGACCTAGTGTGGTCGTTGAGGCACTGTGCTGTTGAATATCTGACCAGTTCCCTCCACTTGTCTTGATCATAACGCCTGTGTCTCCGCAAAACTTTTTCTGGTCCATTCAGTGATGTTGCCATTCCACTTTTTTCTCAGTCTACCTCTCCTTCATCCACCCTGGACGCTGCCCTGCAGTACTGTTGTGGATAGACTGTTGGCTCTAGTGACATGGACATACCATTTCAGCTTTCTCTTTTTGACAGTGGTGAGGAGGTCTTCATAATGGCCTACTTTGTGCCTGAGGGTCTTATGCACTTCTTCAGTTGTGATGTGGTCCATGTAAGAGAAGGATGGTTCTGTAGCATCTCATTTCATAGAACACTAGAACCACCTGAATTAGAATACATAGCCCTTTTGTATGAAAAAATGAAAGGACACAAAATAGTTATGATTTTCATTTCTTGATGGTTTACAAAAAAGAAGTACTAACAATGATAGTTGTTTATAAGGCTGAAGCTTTCCTCAGGTTACTTGTTCAGAAGCTGCGATGTCATGGTGCCTTCACCCTCAGAATGAAAGTCCATGTATGGTTAATTCCTTATGGGATGTGAGTACCCATTTACAGCTGGTTTAACTTGAGCCAGAGAGGTAAAGTGCCATTCTTAAATGATATGGGCAGAATTTAAACTTACAACCTTCTCATCCTGAGTATGCATCGCTTACCACTAACCCACTTTGTCTTCTACCCTATTTACTCACCTGTGGCTATCCTGTATATACTCCCATACTAAGTTAAAATTTAGGACATTTGGTATCCTGGAATTGCAGATACCTTTGCTTTTTTAAATGCATATTCCAAACACATTGTGACTGCATGTATGAGGTTTGCTCTGAAGATAGGGGAAAATATTGTTGTACAGTGTAAATGAAATTTGTGTAAGTTTAACCTTTGAGCCCCTTCCAAGGACCCCATGGTTGTGAACCAGGAATGACACTCTTTCTAGATTGTTACAGCAGGACAAGGAAACTTCAAAGTTTTCATGATTACACCTTGTGGTTGAGGTGTAATAACAGACAGAGAGTATTACAGTCTCCACACACATGATGCTATAGCATGGAGATAATATATTGTTAACTCTACATTCTGGCATTTAAGCTAGGAATTTTCCGAAATATTTACTTTCAATAAGCAAGAAATACCATAGCAGATTTATTCCTCAGTCACTTTAATTATTAGTCACTAACTTCACTGTCATGCAAAGTCTTTCCTATAAGTCATGTTTACAAATTTTCAGAGTCACTCCAAGTATTAATCACTAACTTCACTAGTGTGCAGAGCCAGGTCTCTAAAGTCTAAGTCAAAGATTTATAATGTTACAGTCTTAAAGTCATCCCGCCATTCAGTTTATTCAGGTCATCTTTGATAAAATCTTAGCTTTTCCGTATAAATTGCATACTATGCCACCGAATTGATTGTATATATTTAACTTATTTTTTGTTTATTTCAGGGGTATATTCCTCTTTGAAACAAGTGAAGCAGAAGGAAGGATTTTTAGGTTTTTATAGAGGAAATGGAGTTCAGATGGTCAGAATATTTCCATATGCTTCTATTCAGTTCTTCTCGTATGAGCAATACAAAAAGGTATACATTATTGAATTTATTTTGTAAAATATTAGATTCATAATTGAAACAGTATTTCGAATTATGTGACTCATGGTGCTAATTCAGTTTCCATAGTAAACCTTTGCAAACACCATGGTATTAAAGATTCAATAACTTAAAAATGTCTGTGTGCTCATGATCAAATCAGTATTTATCAGTATACATGAAATCTGGATGTCTGCTTGTAGAGAAAGAATATGTGGCATTTTCTGGACCTACATGTGTTAGAACCATGTGCTTTCAATTCCACACCAAAGAGTCAGGTGCAAATTGTAGTAATGGGTGTTCCAAACTCAAGACTGTTAAAGGCCTGAAATTCCATAAATAAAACAATGACTCTATAAGGATATGCTCTGGAAAAATTCTTTTTCCTTAAACATAATTTACCTTATTAACCAATCCTGGCCAGCCTAACCCATATATATACATATATATATATATATATATATATATATATATATATATATATATATATATATATATATATATATATATATATATATACACACACACACACACACACACACACACTCTATTGGATGTTCACCCATTTCTGGGCTGGTTCCCATATTTACATATAATTAATACCGAGTGTCCTCTAGAGAATAAATACATGTATTGATATATTTTAGCTTGCCATATGTACAGCTACACAGATCAAGATCTATCACATAATATGTGGGCAGATGTCTCTGCAGTTTGTTAGGACTAATTAGTAAAACAATCAACAGGTCAGGGTTTACATTTTTACTTGTAGATGAGTATGTTATGTATGGTATTACAATTTTTGCAAATGTTGTACAAATTATTAACAATTAATTTCAATCCCGCGATTGATCGCTACATATTATGAATGCTGTAACTCTATATTATATGCCATTCCAACCAAAGATACATACACTAGTGAACACCTGACATTTTTATACTGTATATACCAATGTTAATCACCATCATTAAATTAAATGAAGGAATGAAAGTACATACCACACTATAAATGTGTCCTCAAAAAAGTGAATTCAGAATACATATGTTTTATAGTAGGCAACTCTAAATGCCATACAAGTTGACAGTACAGGAATAAGGTTAGATATACAATGAGGGGAAAAATAGTTGCCACATGTACGGTACTGTGAGGCTGCCTATTTAGGTATCTTTTGTTCAACAAAATTAGGAATGCTTTATTTGACAATTGCTGGTGATTGCATAACACACAGTAGTGTAGAAAGTTGTTTCATTAAATTATGATTAAGGGCCATTTGTTTTCACAAAATAGTTGCATCAGTAACTTTTAATTAGTCACGCAAGCTAGCTTGTTTTTTTAGGACTAAACTTTAGCTATTGTGCAGTTTGGCCACAGCTAACCAGAATATGAAAAATGGCACATTCTGGGGGAAAAATAAGGTGTGTCACAGAGAGAAACAGTCTTTTTGCATATTTCATGCACATAAGACCAGAAAGATGGATCAATATTTAGTGAAAACTCAGCTTTAAAAACGCCATGAAAAACCTCCTCTCTATTTTAGATCCCAATCTCTGTTGTTTTATTTTATTCAGTCTCCCAACTTGGCTTTTGACAAGCTAACAGGTATGCCATACACCCCATTTTACAAAACTATGGTAATCATTCCAATATTATAAATAATATGCAACATCAATGTACTGGTCTAGTTGACGGTCAGAATTCCCTTTTAACACAAGCCAGTTTCATGGTTTTAGTGATTAACTGGCCTGTATTGTTGTCAAAAAACGAAAGATAAATTTGTCAACTATTAAGAAATATCAAGGTTTCTATTGTGTAGAAAGATATATTGTTCAGCCAAAACACAAAACTAAAATTGATTGCTGTTGTTCATAGTTGATATATAATGAGAATTTTAGCCTTTATTTATTACCACTCTTAGTGAACGTGTAAGTTATGCTGGTATGTGCCTTGTACAATTAAATCATCTTATGTCATAGAAAATGAGAAACTCGTACATGTGTTCTGCAACATAAATGAAACAGCTGTTAAGGACTATCTGAAATGTTATCTGAAAGAATGCAATCTATTCAAAGCAATGAATAAAGTAAAACCCGCATCTAATATGTTTGGTAATAAATAAAGATTTAAGTAACACTATGCATGCTTTGCACAGTAAGTACTGTATATTACAGTTCAGCTTGGTCTCCAGGTAAACTCAACTGGCCCGTTAATTATGAAGTCTTTATTTGCCTTTATTTAATTTCATGTTGGAGAAATCAGAAAATATGCACATGTAAAAAATCAAAAAATCAATTATAGTACTTTATAACAGTTTAATTAATGTATTTACTGTATATGTTGGGACACCGTATTTGTTGGGACACCATCAATTTATTTTAAAAGTAATTTTTTTGTGCACTGTATATTCTGGGACACAGCTTTTTTCGAGTCGTAAGCTGTGGGACACCTTTTAAATCATTCGAAAATTACATGTCAGAAAATGTACTTAAACATATATTTTATTAAGTAAAACTTTAATAAAGAAAACTCTGTGAGTTGTGAGTGTTGTTTGTTTTCACTTTTTGTAAAAATATATTAAGAGAGAGAGAGAAAAATAAAGACAGAGAGATATACCGGTGGATAGTGACTGTACAGAGTGATTGATAAGCATACTAATTCCGAAACTGAACATCTTTTATTTACACAGCAGTGATATCTGACATCCAAGTACTGCTGAAAAAAACTTGATTGCCTCAGATATATTTAATTTAAATCCTTTAATCTGTCCACATTCTTAATTGCCCACTCAACCTCCTTAGGCTCAGATCTATCAAATTCGTCCTCATCACTGTCGCTGCCATCACATTCAGTATCTCTTATGATATTGTCCTCACGTCCATTCAAGTTATTGTTAATACCACAAACTTTAAATGATTTTTGGATCAGATCTGGCTTGTCCTGAAGCAATTCAACTGCTTTCACAATCCAGTCCACAACTGTTTGTATATCTGCACTCTTAATACAAGACGTGTTGTCATTTCCTTGGAAAGACCCTCTGCTGCTTTACGAATAAAATTTGTCCACCTTTCCCTCATGTCGGACTTGACCGGTTTATTGACACTGACGTCTAGTGGCTGTAGCTTTGATGTGCATCCACCCGGAATACCGGAATAACTGCAGGCACCGTGTTACCCCTTCTCAAAGCCTGTTTTACAGCATCTATAATATGCACCCGGAATGAATCCATCACTAAATGAGATCATTCCTTTCCTGTATACTTGAGATACATCTCGTTAATCCACTGCAGCATCACTTCCTCATCAACCCAACTCATCAACTCATCTCCTGCACACATACGATCCATCCCTTTGGTGCATGGATATCTTTTAGCTCCCTCACACCACGAAAAATTATCATTGGTGGCAACACATCTCTTGCTGTGGAGACTGCAAGTACTAAGGTTAGATGCTTTTTTATCCGCACCAGTTGTGCGAATTTTCACACTTTTAACACCTTTCTTTTCGACAGTTCGTCTGGGAATAATATCGCAGTACATAGGAGTTTAATCCATGTTAAATATCATCTTGTCTTCGAAATCGTCTTCTTCTCTTCTTGCCTTTACGAATTCGAGGAATAATTTTATTTTTTCCTCTAAATCTTCTGGGAGATGCTGGGCCATCGCTGTACATGAACGAAGCACGAGGTCGTGTAGCTTCAAAAAACCTGTTGCCCAGTTCCTACTGTCTTGAAACTAAATTTCTGGACGCTCACTTGACACAGATTCCTTGGCATGAGCGCATATAGTGTCCACACTAACAGGTATCTGCAGATCACGTTGGATGAGAACCCACTTTGCAATTTTTCCATCTAACTCATTGCCATAAGATACTGGTCTCCCACTCCTTGCTAAATATCCCCATTCATTTAGCTGCTGAGAAAAATCTATTTTGGACTAATTTGCAATGGTTGATTTGGGGATTTTGAAATGTCTTGCTGTTACTCGAATTCCATGCAATTTTGAGATATTTACAACCTCCTCTGTTTGCTTTAATGTAAAACATTTAAAATGCCCTCGCCTGACATCATAATTTTTGTAGGCATCATCTCTCTCCTGATTGGGGTCTCCAATTTCGTGTCTTTTTGCAGCTGGTTCATTTTTTTTTACATCACACTCCTCTCTAGCATGCTTTTTTGCTTGACCTACGGGTCTCTTAGGTGAAGCTTTAGGCAATGCATTTTCTTTCCATGCACGAGGCAAGTCCTCTTCACTACTTCAGTATCGCACTACAAACTTCTCTATAATAGCGGAGATCTATAATGTGGTTTGTTTTGTTTTATTTTTATTCCCCTTTATATATGCTATGTACGCAATAACAATAACTGCGAGGAATCACTTTTTGTGTAAATGTGTGAGAAGTTATCATTTCAATGTGTCCCATTGTTTCTGTATATTTTCAAAATCCCAGTGATAACTGGTAGAAAGAAATAAAAGTTGGCTTCCCCATGTCGGCCGACTTTTTATGCATAGTTAAAAAAATCTCCATGCTAATAGGAATCCAAAGTCTGCTTCCGGGGTCAGCTTGCTTTGTAATAAATTAACCTTTGTATTTGATATCCTGCCAGTAAGTTCAAACAATGAGTTTATAGCTGTTGCAAGATGTGTATATTCAACACCTGGGCTTTCATTTATATGCCATCTGTAGTCATAATTGACACAAACTGGTTTCGAGTTATTTGGTAAATAGTACACAGAGCATTAACTTGCTTTAAAAATACTTTTTGTAACCCATGGAATCAAAAAGATTGTCATTTGTACTCACATTGAATGTATTTCTGATAAGGATTTTAGTTTGTGAGATATTGTCATATTGTTACCCTGGATATAATACTCTTGGTTGTTTTGTACCTTACAACGTATCACGCATAAATGTCAGTTGCTTTCGACCAATGGGGCTGATAATTCTCAGTCTTTCTTTCTCTATCTCATTCGTATGTGATTTTGCGGGATCCAATTTTCATTTTCATAACATTCCAATCTTTAATGATAACTAAACATGATTCGTTTCTCAATATTCAAGTCAATGACTAATGTGTTGTGTTGTCTGACGAAAGCTATTACTCTATGGATTCATGCACTACTCAATCAGAGTTTGTGGATATATTTTTCCTTTAATAAAATGCTAATGTCGACCAAAAATGTGAATAAATGAGAACAGTACAGGGTTAGTTTCTTTCATTATATTATCAAATACGCATTTTATTTATCTATTTTATTGTAACATGCGGTGTGGCCGGTTGAGGGGGGAGGGGTTTGGGGGCAAATTGAACATAATGTTTTTCATTTCCTAAGTCTTGGGACACATGATGTAGGTTTAAAAAAAGTTCACCATAAGTTCTGGGACAAAAAAAAATTTTTTTTTTCATGTCCCATCATATGTGGTAAATATGGCAGTGTCAGCTCGCAGAATTTCGTTTTTCATGTCCCAAGATTTACAGCTATTACAGTAGTCAACAAAAAGACTTAAAAACTGTAAAGTTTAGACATTGGCCCATGGATAAGCCGACCCCCACCTCTTCCAGCCCTTTATTTTTCCCTTAATTATTTGGCTTATATGCGAGCATATACGATATATATTAAAAAAAAATATCCAGGGCAGAAATTAGTCATTGTGACCAGGAGACTGCTGTGAATAAGTGACTGTTAAACTGGGTTGACTCTATTGTGCTGCATCATACAATTAAAATGAATCATTCTCGTTAATTTAGTTTCCTCATCATACTTGTTCATCTTGTTATGAATTGAGCTGCCCATATTTTAAGTCATCATGATCTATAATCTGTCCATTCTGAAGAGACAGATTGTACAGTTCACACTCTTTTTGTGTAAATGGAACATTATTGTAAAATTTTTTAATAGTTTTTTTAATTGTTTCCTTTTCTTGAATGATTTTTTTTTTCATTATTAGATATTCAAGTTGCTAACAAGTCAGCCACACCCTCATGTGGATAAGTTGGTATCTGGTTCAATGGCAGGTAAGCTATATTAATTCTGCATTACACAAACCTAGAAGAAGTATTAAAAATATTAATTGATTAATGTGAAAGTGATAAAAGTCCATGTGATAATGGGTATTACGTAGTATTACACAAAAGTTACTCTAGAGTTAAAGCAGGATTTTGTTAATGTACATGTTATAAAATAAGATTAATATTACAATATTGTGAACTCTAATCCAGTAAATGGTGACAAAGTTCGCCGTTGATAAATATTGATATCAGATGTACCAGAAAAGTCGCTATGAATCTATCTTGCTCTTGTTCAATACATTACAACAGTGGCAGATATGTCAGAATTGACGGTCACTAATAAAATCAACTGTTTAAGTTTAAAACAGTTATCAACTGAAAAATTAATGTTGATTGATCTGGCCATTTAGTAAATAACATTATAAGTCTTACTTTTCTGTGTTTCTTTTAGATTTATTCTTTAAAGTGAGGTCATTTTATTAAAGACATATAGTTTTAGGATAGAAGCAAACTTGATGGGTTTTTAGTTCAGGTCATGGGATTTCTTGAAAACTAGACTGACCTAAGTCCTGATTGGCCACATGCTAAAGTATCTGACCTTGTTGATCAAGTTAGATTGATCTAGAAAGAATATGTGACTCATCTATAATGTATCATGTCTTTAATTAATATTATTTTTATATAATTGATAATTTACTGAAAATGAGTTATTCCGAGCCAAAACATTGGTCTTTGTAGAGTCAGATAGTTGTGTTCAATTCAGTTCAGATGACTGAATTTATTTATTTCAGTTATTCGTAGGAATTACAAAGTTTCTGAATTGATGAATAGATGTTTTGGAATTACTGTGATTTCATTTGAAGACATTTGGGATTAAATCATTTTAATGCATCGAGACTATTGGTACATCAGCACAATATAATTAACTTATTTGGGAATACAATTGGAACTCATTTGGAATACTCAATATTTTTGGACTTGTGATTGAACTTAGGATATTTAGTATTCATTCCCAATAATGTATGTTATGTACATTTTGTAAAAATGCCATGGAAGTAATGCTACATTTGTTTTGGGAATGCATTGTGATAATCAGACTGGAATGATGGGTCCCATTGGATACGAAATAAAGTGAACATAGATATTGTACCAAGTGCAAAAACAGTTTTATATTATGAGATTAAAGTAGAGATGGAATAGATGAATAACCATATTATATTGTTTTCTTCTTGCCAAATACTAAATTTTTATGTGTAAAATGAAAAGTGATATATGTAAATTTGTTGAGTTGAAAGTTTTCTTAAAGACCACAATTACTGGGAAAATATATTGCAATCAAATTTAAAAGGAAATAAGCATTTATGTTGATTTGGAAACAGTAAGATGCATTATTCCACAAGCTGTTTAATAATATCATGTTATACTGCACACTGTTTTATTGTGTTTTTAATTATAAGTTTATAGTTAACCCCAAAATATTTTAATTGAATCTGATAGTAAATAGGAACAAAGGACTATAATATCACAAATCTCGGTGACCTATATGCTGTATGTTTGTATTTGTCTAACAAGAGACTGTATTGTATGAATATGTGCTTGCATGTGTGTTTGTGTTATTTGTTCCTTCACTACATTTATTGATCCTAGATTATGTGAGATTGTAAGGTGACCTAGGGATTTTTTCCTGACCCAATGGTCAACCTATTGTGGGGACAATTTAAAAACAAAATTATTTAAATAAATAAACAAGTCCTTTATCAGCCATATCCTAATGGAGACCCCTAGTATAACCTATTTATCTTTGAAAAATTATGAATGCAGATAAGTATTCATTTAGTTGTCTGATGGTATGATCCAACTGATTTTCCTCAGAACAGTTTCATCAAAGTAAGGAGAGGGTGTAATTTGGCATCTTCAAAATATAATTTTATGAAAGCAAAGAATGAAAATAGATTAAAAGCAATCACTTTATGATAGGACTAGATGGAAGCAGTTTGATGCATATTATATTGTGATGTCATCCATGGATTTGCATATGATGCTTAAGATTTTTTTTTTGTTTTAATACAGAAACAACTTTTTAAATAATCATTCGGTATATAATTTGCATAGCAATTTATCATACCATGATAATATTCATGCACAGTTCATTGCACACATATGATTAGCAAAACTGGAAAAACATATGATTAGCAAAACTGGAAAAAAATTGCATGCAGCAAGCAGTGTATGTAGTCATCTCTCTATCTTCTTAAGTAGTGGTAGGTGTGAAACGATATGCTTATGCATGTATTGATATGTATTAATTTATTATACACTACGATATGATTGATATCAGTACACACTAGGTATAAAGATGCAAACAGCTAATGATTATTCATTTCCATTGAAGATTTTTTAAAATAAAAAATACTTTTGTCAGTATAATATATAATTTTGAATCCTCTGCCTTTATTACTATTGTGTTTATTGTAATTGCAGAATATTTTATGCATCCTCCATTGTAGCTGGCTGAAATTTATAAGCATATGTCTGGGTCATCACAATTTTTTTTTTTTTACAATGTCATTATAATTTGTAATTTAAGTAGAACATTTATCAGCTGATTTCTGACTGCCATTGAGAACATTGATGTATAATCATTTTATTTGTATCCTTGCAAAAACTCTGATGTTATTTATTTATCGATACAGGTTTGACTGCAGTATTATGCACCTACCCTCTAGACATGGTGCGGGCTAGGTTAGCATTTCAAACCAAAGGAGAGTATATACATGATGGCCTTGTGGGAACTGTTAAAGCCATTGTGACCCTTGAGGGTGGACCCAAAGCCCTTTTTCGAGGCATTGTTCCCTCCCTGCTTGGAATGGCTCCATATGCAGGTTCGTAAATCACAATACGTTAATAATAATTAACTTCACACTGTCGAAGAAATGTGGGGATGCTATTATACAAAATTCATACAATAAAAATAATATTAACCGCTCTGGTGGCCTAGTGGTTATAGCATTCACCTCTGAAGCTGGAGGTTGTGGGTTCGAACCTTGGCCAAGTCATACCATTGACTTGCAAAAATGGTACTAACAGCTGCCTCGCTTGGTGCTCAGCATTAAGAGGTTAGTGTTCAGACTGGTGTCTGGATAATGTGACTGGGTGGAACATCATACATTACATATCTGCAGCATGATGCCCCAGTGCTAGACATCACTATTAACTGCCACACTACAGACATTGTAGTGATATGACTGAAAAATTGTTAAATTTACATTGCAGATCTCCTAACCACACATATAATAATAATAATAATAATAATAATAATAATAATAATAATAATAATAATAATACAGGTAACTAAATTAGATGATAGTGAGTGACAAATTATCTGTCTTGATGCGTTCATAACTTATGAAAATATTGATATGTACATGGATGTTTATATTTTCTAACACACCCTTTCTGCCTTTTTTCCCTCTCTAATCCAACCTTCTTTCTGTTTCTCGCTCAGTGTCATCCAACACCAACACACACCCAATTATACACATCATAAGCCATAACATTAAAGTGAAATTTTTTCATATCATTCTCATAACCATTTGTTTTCACATAAATTACATGTGAAATCTGCCCCAGAAGCGGGACGTCGTGGGTTCGATCCCCAGCCAAGTCATACCAAAGACTTACAAAAACGGTACCAACAGCTTCCTTGCTTGGCGCTCAGCATTAAGAGGTTAGTGTTAGGACTGGTAGGCCTGGTGTCAGGATAATGTAACTGGGTGGGACATCATGTTACATGTGTGCGGCATGATGCCCAGTGCTAGACATCACTATAAACTGCCTCATTGCAGACATCGTAGCAATATGACTGAAAAGTTGTTAAAGCTACGTTAAAAATCCTAACCAAACAAACAAACAGACATGTTAAATCAAGGCTAACTATAGTGTATAGAAAGCTTGAAATTAGCAGGTAGTTAATTTACACATGTATGATGAAAAAGATTAATTGGAAATACATCTGTAAAACAGAGCAGGAAGGAAAGTTGTAATTGATATGATGGGAGGTAGATATGTTTATTAATTTTGAATAATTAATAATGAGATGCTATAAATGAAATAATGAAACTGAGGGAACATTTCTTGCATCATAAGGTATGTTGTACCACAAAAAAGCTGCTGAATATTTATAAACTTAAAGAGTTTGAGGTTTTTTTTGCATTTGTTTGCAAAAATACATTTTGTACATGGAAAATTATCTTTGAAGAAACAAGGATTGCATATTATTTGTGGCATTTATATTAAAGATGAGCAACATTTAAAATGGAATGCTGCATATGCCTTCTCATTTATTCTGCACAGCATGATTCCGTTTAGAAATCACAGCTCCCTGAAATGATTTCAGTCAAATTTATTTTTAGTATTAGTTTTATTTCAGCAAATAGTTTTTTATGTGACTTCGTCATTATTTTGTCAAATTATGGATTGGTCTTGGTTCTCATTGTCACCTCTGGAAAATATCCTCTCTTCCAGTCCATGTGTTATCAATATACATACCATTATGTAGTATATTCAGACATTGACTGCTCAAGTTTTGTTTTTGCAAACATACAAATTGTGTTTGCTTAATTAAGATAGATTTTATCATATGACTCCAAAAATATTTGATGCTCGCCTATAAAGCTGCAAGAGAGCTAATATGAAAAATTATTTTTAATTTAATATTTTCTCTTTTCAGGTATTTCATTCTTTACTTTTGAAAGTCTGAAAACATTTTGCCTAGATACATTCCCTGAGAATCTTGGAAAACCATGTTCATCTAACACAGGAGGCTTGGTCTTGATTCTGCCAGCCAAGTTATTGTGTGGAGGTTTAGCTGGGGCAGTTGCACAGACCCTCTCGTAAGTAGATTATACAAGAGGAGTTTTCTTGTGTTGACTGTTTATTAGTTAGGAAATTATGGAGTTGTATTATATTATGTAGATTGTATTATTTTAAGTGACATATGCTTTTTATATGCAGTATATTGCACTGCAAGTTTCATCATTATCAAGTACTGAGTGACATGCATTTTATATGCATATATTACACTGCAAATTTTATCATTATCAAGTACTGAGTGACATGCATTTTATATGCAGTACATTACACTTGAAGTTTAATCAGGATGCAGTACTGAGTGACATGCATTTTATATGTTGTATATTACACTACAAGTTTTTGAAGTTACAGGTATTGTGAGAACAAGTTTGAGATTCTAATAAGACAGCTATAAACACTATATTGCTCACTGACATTTCTGTTTGGTGTCATTATGTGCAGTTTCACAATGACCTGAAGTTATACTGCACTGCTAATAAATATGAATGTTGTGTGATAATCATTATCTAGTTGTTTTTATACTAAAACCTCCAAATTTTGTATGTTTATAAGGAAGTAACTGTTTATGCTTTCTGTTATTTCTGCCAGTCCATGCTACTGTTTATCAGTTGCTTATTCTTGTATAAATCAGTCCTTTTCAAATGCTGTATGAACATTTTTTATGTTGGTAATACAATGCCATGACCTACAGCATGCATGAAACTTTTATTGCTGAAATATTTTCAAATAGACATTTTAACTGATCCTTTGTGTCAAGCAATTGGAATGGTGGAAATTGCATTACGGGATGTAGAGAACTTAAGTTCTTAGTTGATAACACTAGAATGTAGACAGATAGACACTAAAAGTTAATGGTTTAGTAATCTTATCACATGCATTTGAATATACTGCAGAGTTAATGTAGGAAGATTACATGTATCTAAATTTGTGGCAAAGTTAATGTAGGAAGATCACATGTATCTAAATTTTGTGGCAAAGTTAATGTAAGAAGATCACATGTATCTAAATTTGTGGCAAAGTTAATGTAAGAAGATCACATGTATCTAAATTATGGCAATGTTAATATAGGAAAATCACATGTATCTAAATTTGTGGCAAAGTTAATGTAGGAAGATCACATGTATCTAAATTCGTGGCATAGGTAATGTAAGAAGATCGCATGTATCTAAATGTGTGGCAAAGGTAATGAAGGATGATCAAATGTATCTAAATTTGTGGCATAGGTAATGTAAGAAGATCAGATGTATCTAAATTTGTGGCAAAGGTAATGAAGGAAGATCACATGTATCTAAATTTGTGGCAAAGTTAATGTAAGAAGATAACATGTATCTAACTTTGTGGTATAGGTAATGTAAGAAGATCGCATGTATCTAAATGTGTGGCAGTGGTAATGAAGGATGATCAAATTTAGAGCTGTACCGATGTCACTTTTTGCCGATTATGCCGATACCGCGTATAGCCGATTATCAAAATTGCCGATACCGATAATGAGACCGATTATTTGATTTTTTTTTTTGCAAACAGGAAAGTTTCGCAGCACAATAAATATGTTCTAATCACTATGTAAATTGAAGCAATGCTTTTGAGTTTATTGCCGACTTTCTATGAGCAAAGGTCGTCAGCTTGCTTTGACGACAACAAATACTCGTTATTGCTGCGGCAACATCAGATAATTGTAAAACATTGATATAGAATTGTTTCATTTGTTTAGTATATGTCGGTGCTTCAAAGGTACAGTAAAACCAGTTATGACTTATGAGAGACCGCCCCTTCTGCCAGATAGTGGCTTGGTGAAACACTAACAAAAGAAATAAAAAATAATTTTAAAAAATCCGGAAATGATTCTCACTTACTAGTAGTATTAAAGACAATGAGTTCGTTCACCCCCCAGGCATTACGGATTAACTGAAAGACAGACGACGTACTCAAACCTACACTGAAGCCCTTTCAAACAATTTCTCACTGGGACATAAGGACTATCGGTGTTTTGTGAGTTTTCATAAAGATAAAGAAAAAACACAAACCTCAAAATTGACTGTGTATATATCCATCATTACTCCCTTTGATGTTAATCTTACTGGCTATTCACATGACTTTGGCACTACAATGGCGGTTAGCGACATGTACTTTAGTCTGGTTTACTGCAGTTTACAAATGTTACCGGACGCTGGAGTTGAAAATTTCGCACAACTGGCAGCAAGATAAATTCTTTTTAAATACTTTATTAGAGCAATCTCTTTGTTACAAAAGATGGTTCAATGTGTTTATCTCGATATATGGTTATTCAACTATACAGTAGTGTTAGTTAATGAGCAACTTGTTTGCATACTGCATTTATTCCGAGCTCTAGTGTTACAAAGGATTAAGTTACGGTCAGTCAAAACGCGACTGTATATACAACTTTTATCAGGAAAAATTGGTTATTTAAAAAAATTATTTGCATCGGCACCGATTATTTTTGCCGATACCCGATTATACCGATTGTGCTAATAATCGGCCCGATTACGCGTACGGTCGATTAATCGGTACAGCTCTAATCAAATTATCTAAATTTGTGGCAAAGTTAATGTAGAAAAATTACAAGTATCTAAATTTGTGGCATAGGTAATGTAAGAAGATGACATGTATCTAAATTTGTGGCAAAGTTAATGAAGGAAGATCACATGTATCTAAATTTGTGGCAAAGTTAATGTAGGAAGATCACATGTATCTAACTTTGTGGCATAGGTAATGTAAGAAGATCGCATGTATCTAAATGTGTGGCAAAGGTAATGAAGGATGATCAAATGTATCTAAATTTGTGGCAAAGTTAATGTAGGAAAATTACATGTATCTAAATTTGTGGCATAGGTAATGTAAGAAGATCAGATGTATCTAAATTTGTGGCATAGATAATGTAAGAAGATCAGATGTATCTAAATTTGTGGCATAGATAATGTAAGAAGATCAGATGTATCTAAATTTGTGGCATAGGTAATGTAAGAAGATCACATGTATCTAAATTTGTGGCAAAGTTAATGTAGGAAGATCATATGTATCTAAATTTGTGGCAAAGTTACTGTAGGAAGATAACATGTATCTAACTTTGTGGCAAAGTTAATGTAGGAAGATCATATGTATCTAAATTTGTGGCAAAGTTAATGTAAGAAGATAACATGTATCTAACTTTGTGGCATAGGTAATGTAAGAAGATCGCATGTATCTAAATGTGTGGCAAAGGTAATGAAGGATGATCAAATGTATCTAAATTTGTGGCAAAGTTAATGTAGGAAAATTACATGTATCTAAATTTGTGGCATAGGTAATGTAAGAAGATGACATGTATCTAAATTTGTGGCAAAGGTAATGAAGGAAGATCACATGTATCTAAATTTGTGGCAAAGTTAGTGTAGGAGAATCACATGTATCTAAACTTGTGGCAAAGTTAATGTAGGAAGATCAGATGTATCTAAATTTGTGGCAAAGTTAATGTAGGAAAATCACATGTATCTAAATTTGTGGCAAAGTTAATGTAGGAAGATCACATGTATCTAAATTTGTGGCAAAGTTAATGTAGGAAGATCACATGTATCTAAATTTGTGGCAAAGTTAATGTAAAATGATCTTAAAAATTATGTGTTAGTGGAAAATTGTAAACATGTACACTTGTTTGATTTCTAGATTCCCCAGATCATGTATTGACCTTTGTGTTTGTGTATCCATTAACATTAGCTGTAAACGATGGTTATGCTTTAGTTTTTTATTTGAGATTTATTCTTATTTTTATAAGTATTTGAAATGACAGGAAGTGATCTTTATATTTTACATAGCAGTGTGTACTAAACAAGCTGATGCAATTGAAATAAGTTGTTATCCAAGCCATTTTTTTTATATTCTACTTGCCCTAAACCCATGTATTTACTATTATTGGAGGCTAGCTCTTCTTCTTAGCCAACTATTGGTATTTCACTATCAACATACTGCAGAATAACTATGGAAGGTATACATGACTGAAATCAGTTTCATGAACAGCACAAGCCCAAAACACCTAGTTCACAAATATATCCATATCTTTAATTAGTAAACAATAATAGCTGAAAAAGACACACCATAGCCTTGAGTTTAGAAATTTGCCAGGGGCCAATTTATGAAGCTAAACTCTACCCTGCCACCTTAAATTCCAGATTTACATATCAGACTGGTGGGTAAAAGAGTCCACAAAGGATACACATTTTTACTTTAATAAAAATGATATCCCATTAGCTTAGCTGTGTAAAGTCTGATGACAAATTTTCATGTGAAGAAAGAGGAGAGTATATAGTGTCATCTTTAAAGTTATTGTTCCCCTCAAAAGCATTTTTGGCCAAGTTTATGTCATTTTTTAATTCACAAACTGTTTTCTTTGACAAGCTCTGTGGTTGATGTTAAATATTATTAAACACTTGCCTAATCAATTTAAATTGAAATGTACTTAAATATGGCAAAATGTTTGATTAATTTGTTTTGAAAAGCTGTGATTAGACATGGAGGAAGGATCATATTATTCTCTAGCAAGGGCACAATAGAATGAACAGAGCATATTTTTTATTTTTCAGTTATCCATTGGATGTTGTTAGAAGGAGAATACAGCTGGCAAGCATGCTGCCAGAATCTCATAAATACACAGGGTAAGTACCATCATTATGCCAGCCAGTTTAGCAAACAAAAGATTATCTAATACTCATAATATTTTAGCATTATTAGATTACTTTTGTCTTTCTTTAGTTCAGCCTAGTTTTAACTTGAAATTTTCATGAATTACTCATTACAACCAGTGCAAGTCTCTTCCCTTAATTAGCAAACATATATACTTGCAGATATTTGACTAATTCTGGTACATTATTTCTTCGTTGAGAAACTTAGATGGCTTGCTTGATTGGGCATGGGATTGCAGATCTGTCATTCCTTATGATTTTAGCAAATAACCAATAAAATATTAAATCATTCCAGTCAAATCCAGATATTAACATGTCCAGGTTGGTCCAGAACTAGGTTTTTATATTACAGATTCCATGTGTTTGATCAGGGAACCAGACTATTTAACTTTACCAGGATACCTCAGATGCTTAAGACTGCCTATGTTATTCAGTTAAAATGCCAGTGCAATAAAACTTTTGCATAATAGCATTATCTGGAAATGCCCAACAAACAAAAACACATTGATGGAAAAAGAGGCCAGTCAGCCTCTTAAAAGGTCCTGATATATTATACATGTACCAATGTGTACAACTGTTCCTCTTTCATGGCTGAAAAATATACCATTCAGATCTTGCAAAAATAATTTGGATACAACTTTGAAGATGAGCTCAGATTTAAATGGATCTGGTATTTTACTCCTTGATTAGAGGGGTCCCGAGTGGCTGAGTCTGTCTAAAGTGCTCACCATTACACTGCTTTCTCACCTCTGTCTGCGTGGGTTCAAGTATCGGGCTCTGCCAATGTGGGTATTTGAGAAAGCTTGCTGGTAGCTTCTCGTGGGTCAGTGGTTCTTTCCTGGGTTCTTCCTCCACCATTAATACTGGCCGCCATGAATAGCCTATCTTGTGCTTGAAAATGGCCTTAAGCTCTATAACAACAACTGTAGCAACTCCTTGATTAGAAACTAACTGTAAGTTTAAATATTCTCCATCATCATGCCTTTGAATCAAATAGTATTGTGTCAAAAACTACCTTGGGGGGGCAAAGGGGTGCAATCAGTTAAATGGCTATTTTTCATTTTTATTCAAACAATGATAAAAGTATTATCATTTTAATTGTGAACATGATCACATTCTTTATATTCTTTGAATGAGTAATAAAACATCGACTTCCCTTGCAACAGAAGAAATATTCTGACAATTTTGGGATCGATACTTGAAATTAATTTTTCTTTGCATACTTTACATACATAATTCAAAAAAATTTCAGTTTTATTAAATTTATTTGAATATAATATGCAGCTTTTCTAGAAATCAGCTTGTAAGGCATCACTGAATTTTATTACATAATTTATATTAGGGCAAGCAGATATTCTAGTCAAGTATGTGCTGCTTGATTTGAAATTTACAGAACTGTTTTCTGCTACTATTTCACTCTCAGAATTTTTGTGTGGAATCTTACAGCATATTTACTGTACAAGACTAAGCATTCAACAGTAGGATGTTCTTCATGGATTTGATACTGAACTGAATGACATTGTGACCCAAACTTGGCTCTTTCTTTTTTTATTAGTGTGGTCAAATATTATTATTCAAACATGAACAGTATATAAATAATCTTGTCTGGATCACATTCTTGATATGCATCAAATGTCTCGTAATTAGGGATACTGTCCAGATTTAGCACTACCTTCATCCACCCAGACTTAGCCTGATTTAGCATTACCTGGGGATATCTTGTCTGACAAAGGTAGTTTCCTACCAGGTACCTGGACATGGTAAAATCCCCCACACCCACACACGAACAAACACACACACACATGCATTGCGTGTGTACCTGGTCTGGCCACCTGGACCTGGCTGGGTTTTGCACTACCTGGTAAAAACTGACCATGCCAGGATCTGGCGTAGTTCCTTTTCCTGTCCATACCTAGTCATAAGAAAACATTGACTGTAGTTACAGTAAACAAAATCTACTAATAGCTTTTAACAAAATGCATAAAGTTATATTTTGCTTGTAAAGCAATACTGAATTTTACAATCTTTCACAATTTAGGACAAAATCCATGCATATTTCAGTTAAGGGAATTATTCAGTACACCTCACATTAGCATTGTATGGATCATTGAACTCCTTCCAAAAGGACATAGATTTCAGTGAGAGAGTTCATGCAACTCATTGGATTATTCAGTGCAGCAGCGGGCTTGATCCTGCTTGGACACCTATTTATGCATCCGATACAATTGACCTTGCTAGCCCAATGGCACTTCTTCTCAGGTTCCCTTGATTAAGTAGATGGCACATTATGTACAACCATTCCTAGGTCAGTAGCACAACTTTGATTGGTTTTCATGCCAGGGACTTCTCTTTAGCAGCTGCACATGGAAATGACACTATGTACAGTTGCCAGTACATACAGTTGGGGTACCCACCTGTTGCTGGACTTCTCTATGGTCAGCAGTTGTGGGAGTCAGGGGATTGGCCTCTTCACATCAGCCTTTGCAAAACGAAGTCTTTCATCAATCCATTTCAGTTCTTGAAGGATCAACTCAGAGCAAAAACGATCCTAATTATGTTGTACAACTCTAGTGGTGAACTACATCCTCAAACAAGGTGGCACCAAATCATTGAACCTGTGCATTCTGATTTGGTAGTTTCTGCATTGCTGCCCAGGAAGATTCAGCCATGCCAAATCTTTTCCAAAGGTAGTCATATGTGTTCCACTTTGCCTGGACCAACCTCTTCTTCACACTTGGCTCTTGTGCAGGCAGCTTTGCAAGAGGAAGAATTTACACCTTGGATTGTGGAGAGAATCTCACAAGTAAGAAGGCCACCACTTGGAAAGTTTGAGGGAAAGTTACAGCTTATAATGGACTGCGGCAGAGTCAGTAACATCTTCCCTTAGAATGTCGCAATCCCTCAACTGGCCACATTTTTGGCATCATGGTCGATGCATTATCAGTCAAAGAATTATCAGTCCTTTTATCTAATTTGGATTTGAATTGATTAAAAATGTTCACCTTGTTTCCAAAATGGAATCTTAACTGGTATATAGGGAAAACATCATAGCATTACCTATAGAAGAGATACATAATGGCACGACGTAAAAAGGATACACCATATCATTGCTTTTAATGGGGTACATTATACAATTGCTTAGAGGGGATTCATCATATCATGGCATATATGGGATACATCAGCATGACTTAGAAGGGATACATTATGGCATGATTTATGGTGGATACATCATGGCATGATTTATAGGGGATACATCATGACATGGCTTTTAGGGGTTACAGCATAGTAAGGCCTATAGGGGGTATATATTAATATGGCTTAAAGGGTGGATACTTACAAGGGATACAAAATATCATGGCTTCTAGGGGGTACATCATATCATGACTTTTAGGGGTACATCATGCATAGCATGGCTTCTAGGGGGTATATTATATAATGTTTTACAGGGGATAAATTATAGCATGGGTTATAAGGGGTACATTATAGCATGGCTTCTAGGGGGTATATCATAGCATGCCATACAGAGGGTAATCATATGCATCATAACCCATGTTAAGATTGCTGTTTTTTCCTATTTTTCAGTAAGCTGATCTTGTTTCCAGTGTGGCACACTTGTATTAGATTTTTCTTTCTCCAATTGTTATATGTTTATGATCATGTGTTCAGTGTAAATTACCAGTGGAGGATATTTCTCTCAAAATGAGACTGCTCTCTTCATCACACAGCCCTTTACAGATAGAATAGTGCAAATAGTGGTAAAAACTCCTTGATTTCTATCAGCACCTGAGCATTTTTGTACAGTTGTAAAGATAAAAACTGTTAATGAAAGCATTTACATACTAAAACAAGAAGCAGATGAACTTTGTGTCCTGCAAGCAGGATGATTTGCACTGATTGACCTAGCTACATGTCAAACTTTGAGTTAGATTTTGAATTAAATTCTTGTTTAGGTGTAATCTTTGCATCTTACACCTGTGTATATAAACAATTGTATTAATCCTTCCTAATGTGACAGTTATCCCACATCACTTTTCAGATGTGTGTATGATTTGTAGCAGATTTCTACCCTGATTTGTTGTCACATGAATAAGCATGGCAAGACAGTGTCATCAATATCATGAGAATAATCTTGGCAAGACTGTGTCATCAATGTCATGAGAATAAGCATGGCAAGACAGTGAGAATAATCTTGGCAAGACTGTCTCATCAATGTCATGAGAATAATCTTGGCAAGACTGTGTCATCAATGTCATGAGAATAAGCATGGCAAGTCAGTGAGAATAATCTTGGCAAGTCAGTGTCATCAATGTCATGAGAATAAGCATGGCAAGTCAGTGAGAATAATCTTGGCAAGACTGTGTCATCAATGTCATGAGAATAAGCATGGCAAGACAGTGAGAATAATCTTGGCAAGACTGTGTCATCAATGTCATGAGAATAATCTTGGCAAGACTGTGTCATCAATGTCATGAGAATAAGCATGGCAAGTCAGTGAGAATAATCTTGGCAAGTCACTGTCATCAATGTCATGAGAATAATCTTGGCAAGACAGTGTCATCAATGTCATGAGGATAAGCTTCTTGAGACAGTGTCATCAATGTCATGAGAATAAGCTTCTCGAGACAGTGTCATCAATGTCATGAGAATAAGCTTGGCGAGACAGTGACATCAATATCATCTGAATAAGCTTTGAATGCTTGGTGAGACAGTGCCATCAATGTCATGAAAATAAGCTTGGCAAGACTGTCATCAATGTTATGAGAATAATCTTGGCAAGACAATGTCATCAATGTCATGAGAATAAGCTTGGTAAGACAGTGCCATCAATGTCATCTGGATAAGCTTTGAATGCTTGGCGAGACAGGGTCATCAATATCATGAGAATAAGATTGGCAAGACTCATCAATGTTATGAGAATAATCTTGGCAAGACAGTGTCATCAATGTTATGAGAATAAGCTTGGTGAGACAGTGTCATCATTGTCATCTGAATAAGCTTTGAATGCTTGGCGAGACAAGGTCATCAATATCATGAGAATAAGATTGGCAAGACTCATCAATGTCGTGAGAATAAGCTTGGTCTGCTTGGTAAGACAATGTCATGAGATTAAACTTGTCAAGACAGTGTCATCAATGTCATCTGAATAAGCTTGGCCTGCTTGATGAAACAGTGTCGTCAATGTCATCAGGATAAGCTTGGTGAGACAGTGTCATCAATGTCATCTGAATAAGCTTGGCCTGCTTGATGAAACAGTGTTGTCAATGTCATCAGGATAAGCTTGGTGATACAGTGTCATCAATGTCATGAGAATAAAATTGTTGATACAGTGTAATGAATGTAATGAGAATAAGCCTGGCAAGACAGTGTCTTCAGTATCATCAGCATAAGTATGATGTGAGAGTGTTATCAGCATGTAGGTTGGCATATGGGTACATTAGCACTCATGTGAGACACTGGGTTCAACAGAACTCAAGTTTGTTTGATATCATAAAATTGTAATATCACAGTTATTTGCTATTTCTAAGTTTAATTTCATAATTATACTTTGTTTTTACCACATTATAGAATTTACACTAAATTATGGTGTAATTATTGTATCTTTTGTTACTGGATAAACTGCCCTTTTAATGTCTTGTATTTGCTTTATGAGTGCCGTATTTTTGGCAACAATGTCTTTGGCCTTACTAGATTGAGAAAAATAATCAACATTATATATTGGTGTAGAAGATGTAAATGCCCCTCTTCAGGGTCATTCATGGGCAGGAACAAGACAGAGTGCAATGATAGAATATAGAAATCTTTCCTTTAGGTTCTTAATTCATTGAGTCCCACATCAATAGGTATGATAGTTTTTATTGATCTGCTTTATGTGTCACCAGGGTGTCTGCAGATTGCATTTATGTTTGCTAGGGACAATATAGAGACTCAGATAATTTGTAGAACCAGAGGAGGAGATGAAACTCCAAATATTAAAAAGAAAATGCTGTACACAAAAACATGTTTAGACAGATGGAGAGATATATTAATATTTTAACAATATGTAACTATATATATCTGAGTTGTGTAACTTCTTGAAATGAAAAGGCCATCTCCTTATTTCTGCAGAAGCTGGTACAAAATCCTGATGGTCATCTACAAGGAAGATGGAATTGTGAAGGGACTGTTTCGAGGGATGAGCGTTAATTACATAAGAGCCATGCCAATGGTTGCTGTTTCATTCTCCACTTATGAAATGACCAAACAGTTTCTTGGACTGGACACAGGGGTGGACAGATGATGATGTCAGAAACTCCTGATTTTATTTCTAAATATGTGAGCCAATCTTGTTATAAGTGAGAAGGGTGAAAAACGGTACAGAAGTTATAAACACTTTTGGGTGCAAGAAAATACACTCCAATAACGAATACTTTCTGTTAGCAACAAATATTTATTTATATTTGTCAAGGTTGGATGGACTATCATCTTTGTTTTAAATCCTTCCACTAATGGGTAAATATGATATGTACAACCTTTCAATGAACGAATACTGATTGTACATGTGTAGAAGTCAAGTGCAACTGCATAATGCACAGGCCCAGATCTATCATTGCATAAAGCACTGATTAATCTAGGTCAATGCAGATTCTTAGGTATTATGAGTAGAGCAAACAACAAACCCTGATCTGCCAGCATATTATGCAGTGGCAGGTAAGGGTCTCTGTTGATTGTAGTTGGACTTGATTTAGTATATATGGTGAATTAAAAGGCTATACATATCATTTTGTTCAGTCCTTAATTTACCTCCATCCTCCAAAACAGAAGGATATATCAGGAATTTATTTATTTTCATGGTTTAGCAAATAATCATGTTTTCATATTTGTTCTTATATTTGTATATATGAGTAAAAGAAATATTTATTGCGAAGACATTTTATATAAAGTATTTAAATTTATGGTTGGTAGCAACCACACAGCCCAGAAAAAACTGTGTTGAGATTTGTGTAAAAGAAATGATTAATGAGAGCTTTTGTTGTGTAAAAGGTTTTTAATCTTGTAATAGTTTAATTAATTTTTTTTTGTAACTTGAACAGAAATAGCTTTACAGTTAAGTGTTGGCACTTGCCTCATAAGATGTAAATGTTGAGGTCTTCTTCGTTGCATTTGTTTGACAGAGTTATTGGCCTTTCTCGTCAATTTCATTTCATCACTTTTATTACTACTTGTAACCAGCTTATCTCTGATTTATTAACATATCCTGATACAATAATGATGTGAACAGTTTCTTAACCCAGCATGATCCTTTAAAGATCAGATATTGAGGTTTCTGTTTCAACTATTTTGTAATCTTCCATACCTGAAAATCCAATATTTATTTTTATTATATTTTCAAATGCATCATCTATGAATTATTGTCTTTGAAATTGTTATCCTCACTAAAGTTGCCATGAGTATTACATGCCCCAGATTTGTATGAGGGGGGATGTATAACTAGAACGAAGGAAATAAGTATATATATGTTACATTTCTTATACAGTAGAACCTGTCTTGAAAGACCACCCCTTTTGCCATAAAATTATGGTCTCTCATAACAGGTCAAAACACTATATAATCATTAATTTTGTGCATTGAGAATATGGTCTCTCAATACAGGTGGTCTCACAAGACAGTGGTCTTTCAAGACAGGTTTTACTGTAGTACATAAGCATGGTGAGACACACATATATCTTTTCCAGCAGTACATTAGCTTCAGCATGAAAATTTTCTTTGCAAGTTTTTGCAAATCAGTTATGGGGGAGATAAATCATTGTAGGGTTACATTTGATACACTGGGTTACATAGAATATATGTTTCTAATAAAATGAAAGTTTGACAACTCTAGAAACAAAGGGTATACATGGTAACATTGTTTAATTGGAACTCTTGAGGGAGCATTCAAATTGTTTGTATAGACAGAAGCTTGATAATTCTTACAAGTGTTGTAATATGGTACTAGTTTTAATGAATTGTGTCGTTTCTGATTGTAATAAATACCATGCCAATAATCTGAAAATATGTGGTAATATTTATATTTCATCCAGTGTTCATAACGTACTTTATAAAATAATTAGGTTTGAATATTTGAGCAGAGTATTGGATGAGAGCTGTTAAGTTTTGTAACAATGAGGCATGTGGTACTGCTAAAAAATGGCATCATCTGATCAGGATTTATGCTTTTTTGCTTGAAACTTAAAGAAAAAGCAACATGGACCTTGAAAAACAAATACAATAATCTTAAAAGTAAGCTGAATGCATCACTATACCAATTAACTCAGTGTGCCTCTCAATTAAGTTGTCCCACGTGTTTGAAATAAGCATATGTGAGGTTTGATTATTGATTTTGTAAGATTCAACACACATATTTCAAATTTTCACATTTAAACAAATCAATGTATTAAATGTAAGTACGCACATAAAAAGGAATGACAAATAAACCTAGTCCATTTTCATATTATTCTTAACTAATCATTTTACAATTTTTTTAAAAAGTTTTTTGATTCAATGTGTCAGTAAGTAAAGGTAAAACTATTCTTTCATTCCTGTGTATGGGTGAATTAATTTGTTTGATCAGAGCTCTGTTTATTAAAGACTGAGAGCGGCCATCTTTCAGACCCATCAGGAATTGGTTCTGGAAAGTCTTATATGTACTGGACTCACTTCAGGGGGGATTTTGTTGGTAAATTTTTGTTTTTGACTTTTATTGTTAAAATTTTGTAGAATATTTCAGTACATCTTCTACACAAGTGTACCTCGGTAGCATCTGTATTCTTTATAATTACATAAGAATTCTCTTTGCCTTACTCTTCACTTGCATTGTACAAGTAATATGATTTTAGAATGTTACTAGTGACATAATGCCATATTGCAATATTGTCAGAATACAATGAATTTATCCTGATGGGTACTCACTTACAAGTCCAGTCCAACTGCAGACAATAAAATACCCTGTGCCAGCAGATAAGTGTCTTCATTGTTTGGTTCAATCAATTACTTTTAGTCACTATGCAGCAACACAGATATGTTGGTGCATTATGCAGTGGCAGATCTGGGTCTGTGCAGTTTGCAGTTAGACTCAACTTACTAGTGAGTATATACAGCATGCCTGTGATGGGTAGTTAAAGAAGTCCCATTGACTTCAGTGGTCCATACTTTTTGCCAGGCCATTATATTTTTGGTTTTATCAGCAACAAAATGTACAGAAATTGGTATCCAACCAAATCCAAAGAAATTGGTACCAAGGAAAATCCACAGAAATTGTTTCCCAATTTAGTTGGTACTGAACCAGATCCACAGAATTTAGTTCCCTATAAAATCCACATAAATTTAGTACTCAATCATATCCACAGAAATTGTGTACCCCACAAATAAAAGTAACTCAGTATTATTTTTTATACAGTCATAAGTGGAGTCCAACTGCAAACAAGGCATAAACCCTGGTATGACATTGCATAATGTACAGGCAGATCAGGATGTTTGTTGTTTATTCAACTAATTACTACAAATAAACTGCATAGACCAAGATTTGCTGGCACATTATCTGACAGCAGATCTGGATCTTTGCAGTTTACAATTGGACTTTTCTTGTCAGCAAATATAAGTAATAAATATTTATTTTAATAGATTATACATAAACATTTATAATATTTGGTTCTTGCTACTGTCCAAATGTAAAATTTATATTTGTTGGTTTTTATCCATCTTTATTGAAAATAAGAATAAAATTCCACTGGTTGGCGCTTTTTCCATACTTATACTTGATCTGTCGTTTTAAAGTATTTTTATGCAAAGAAATTGAATTCAAGCAGTGTTTTTTCTTAATGTATATGAATATTAATGTACATGTGTGTGTAGATATGTAATTTCAAATTGTCCACTCTTTGAGAAATTTTAATCGTTTTTTAGGGTGCTGTAGTCCTAGTATCGATTTTTTTACAGTTTAACTCGCTCGTCACTCTCATTTGTTGCTTAATGGTGTGGTTGTAATTTTGCATTTCTAGACTGGTTGTCAATTTCAACCAGAAGGCTTTATTCATCAGAAAAAGTTGCTACCACTGGAATCCAAAAGATTATTAATATCTGCCACCTAGAAAAGTACTGTTTAGCTGAGTTCCATTACATCTTTCATTTAAGTCTTAATTTTACTCTCAAACCTCAATTTTAAAACTGATTTATAAAATATGGTGCTTGGGCCTGTCTTAGGAACAGATATAAAAGAGTATGTGAGAATTATCTTGTGACTATACTTCTTGTTATGATAGTGCCTCTATCAAGGAATTCTCATATGTGTCTATTACACAGTTTTAATAATGTTACTGGTCTCATTTTTTTATTTGATGACCATGAAGCTTGGAAATGTTAGTGGTCATCATAAGATGTAAAATATTCACTGATCTTGTTTATCCTGCAATTTGTCATTACCCTTTTTTAACCAGCTGAATGCAGTATATGACGGAATAACTAGTCTAACATTTTTTAATAGATCATTATGAAAGATGATAAATGGTAGTGTCATGATCTTAAGATGCATATGTTGATAATCATGGTGCTCATGCAATTTTGGTTAGAATTATTGCCTATTATGTCTTGTAGCTTGGTGAAGTGCTTGACACAATTTCTGCATAGCCACTCCCCCCGATTTTGATGGATTTGATGATCTTCATTTTAAGATGTGTATTTAGACAGCTTAAGGCTTCTTTGATCTTTTCTTAGAGTTATTCCCCTTCTTGACTTTGAGCCAGATTTAGTTTATAACAGAAGAATGCAAACACAAGTAGCCTCAGTTTGCAAGGATTCCAGTGGAACTGTATACATGTTATTGTTAACATTTGAAGAGTTGCATATGGATAAATTACTGTCCTCCAACAACTTCGCCGTAGTCAGTACTGTCCTCTACCAACTTGGTCATAGTCATTACTGACCTCTACCATCTTGTTAATAGTCATTACTGGCCTCTATCAACTTGGTCATAGTCATTACTGACCTCTATCAACTTGGTCATAGTCATTACTGACCTCTATCAACTTGGTCATAGACATTACTGACCTCGCCCAACTTGGTCATAATCATTACTGGCCTCTAGCAACTTGGTCATAGTCATTACTGACCTCTAGCAACTTGGTGATAGTCATTACTGACCTCTACCAACATGGTCATAATCATTACTGACCTCTACCAACATGGCAATAGTCATTACTGGCCTCTATCAACTTGGTCATAGTCATTACTGACCTCTAGCAACTTGGTCATAGTCATTACTGACCTCTAGCAACTTGGTCATAGTCATTACTGACCTCTACCAAATTGGTCATAGTCATTGCTGACCTCTACCAACTTGGCAATAGTCATTACTGACCTCTAGCAACTTGGTCATAGTCATTACTGACCTCTACCAACTTGGCAATAGTCATTACTGGCCTCTAGCAACTTGGTCATAGTCATTATTGACCTCTAGCAGCTTGGTCATAGTCATTACTGACCTCTACCAACTTGGCAATAGTCATTACTGGCCGCTATCAACTTGGTCATAGTCATTACTGACCTCTAGCAACATGGTCATGGTCATTACTGGCCTCTACCAACTTGGTCATAGTCATTACTGACCTATACCAATTTGGTCATAGTCATTACTGACCTATACCAATTTGGTCATAGTTATTACTGGCCTCTACCAACTTGGTCATATTCATTAATGGCCTCAACCAACTTGGTCATAGTCATAACTGACCTCTACCAACTTTGCCACTCATTACTGTCCTATAACTTGACCATAGTTATTTTCCATCAACTTGGCCATAGTTAATACCATCCTTCATCAATAGTTGCTATTATCCTTTTTTGTAGTGTATGACAGACTCTTGTAAATACAAAAGTCACTTTGAATCTTGGTAGATGTGATAACCTAACAATGGGCACATCAGCACAACATGTTTATGCAATTTATGTTAGCATTATTGCCCTCCTTGTCTTTCAGCTACATTATAAGACAGACTCTTGTGAATGCAACTTTTCTTGCATTTTTTATGGATCGCTTTGAAACCTATTAAATACTATGATCATCATTGACAAATGTTTGTGCTCCTTTAATATTTGTAACAGTTATTGCTCTTTTTCTTAAACTTGCGGCTGGATTCAGTGTAATGCCTAATTTTGTGAATGTAACTATTGCAGTGCATTGTTTTGAAACATAATACATATTATGGTCATCATCAGAAGATGTGTAAGCTGATCAATCATTTAACTTGTACTCTTTTCAGAAGAGTTATGCCCTTTTTTGGACTACTGACATGTGACAGGAGAGTTATGACCCTTTTTTTTCAAGATTAGGGTGGGATGCAGAAGATTCGTGGTATATTTTTCATGAATTTTTTTTTCACCATTCCTTGAGTTTATAATTGTTATAGTTTTGTTGAGGAAGAGCTACAAATTACTATAAACTATGTATGCACACACACCCAAACACAAGTACCAATTAATTTTTGCTCTTCATTGTAAAACTTTAAATAGCAAACAGGCTCAGGAATTTTTTTAATAAAATTATGATGTTGATGGTATGCTTACATATTCCTCATATGTTATTGGTGTCTTTCTATTATTTAGTCAAAAAAAACTGTTGTGTTTTTAAAAAAAATTATCCATGTTACCTTTTATTATGTGATATAAGTAAACAGTTCATGTTTTGTACAGAAATTTTCAATGTCATAAGTAGATGCCCCAATTTTACATGCATTTTATTTTTATTTAAACTCAGAAGAAAAAAGCAAATTATTAATGAAAAATTTAACCTTCATCTTTTTAAAAAAGTCTGTATTTGCATTTATTTGAAAGAAAGAAATAAAAAGAATGACAATAACTAGCAGGGCTTATGAATTTTATTTTAAATAGAACATTTTATGAAACAACTTATGGAAGATCAGCATTTTGAAAATGTCATCATATAAGGCTAATATGGTTCATCATTGATACTCAAGGTCGTCCTTATGTCTAAGGTTAATGTACACTTTGCATGAATTAACAAGTTTCCTATTCCTGCTTACCTTTAATCTGCAAAGAGAAATTATTTTAAGCCCATTGTTTTGACACAGATGGCTTCGTATATAATTAGAGTGTTTCTTGCATTTTGGTTAATTTTTATTTTGAGGGCAAGATTTGAAGTAGCATGTTATTTGGCATGCTCCTTTCACACCCACTGAGAATTATTTGTACTGCTGTTTTAAAAAATTTGAGTTTGTGATGAAAAAATGTTAGCATATTTAAGCAAGATAAACATGTTTGCATACATGGATAACCAGACTAGATTTTCAGTCAACTGCAGGAATGTTCATTCATTAACATGTTGTTTTACTAATTCAGCTTTTCATAAAAATGAAAATAATGTTTGCAAAATACACTTGATATCTGGTATGCTTGCTTTTAATCAAATGTTGATGACCCCATTATTTTTTAATTCCTATGAACTAGCAAGTTAAAAAAATTTCTATATCTGGATCAGTTCTTTCTGGTCTTCACTTGGGACATGTGTGTTTTGCAAGTACATCATATGGGGTGGGAGAGTCTTTACTTGCAAATAAAACACTGTTAAAGGGAAGCATAAAAGTTTATTTTGTTATAGAGGTCACCCTACATTGTTTCGGGGACTACATTACTGTATATACTAACTTGTACACCCAACTGCAAACAACATAGACCCTGATCTGCCATTGCATAATGAGCCAATAGATCAGGGTCTATATTGTTTTTTTGACTGATTAGTCTTAACACTGCATTGACTTGGATATGTCACTGACTGTGGAAGCAGATATGGGTCTTTGCAGTTTGCATTTAGACTTGACTAATTAGTGAGAAAATATGGTATATGTACTATTATTTTTACATAATCAAATGGTATTGATCATACCTGCCTTTTAAAATGGAACATTTTATACTCGGGTTTCTTTTAGTAATGAACATAAGGGACTGCTATATATATATGAAAGATAGATTGTTTTGAAGACGATTTTTTTTTCATAATAAGGTGGGGGGTAATTTAATAAATTTAAATTTAATGATCATAATTCCATTTAACACAGTTTCCTTGATAAGAAATTATTTTGATGACTTTAGTTTTAGTTTCATTTAAAAATTGTGCAAAGCTTTAATGAAATGAAGATTTTTTTTTTACTCAAATGGCTAAATTGTGCTCATGCATTTTGCCAGTCTGTTTTACATACTACAATATATATATATATATATATATATATATATATATATATATATATATATATATATATATATATATATATATATATATATATATATATATATTAGGGCATAACCGACTTTTGATCCGGAAATCGGATTCCACCGGATAGTATGAACTTCCGATTAATCGGAGTCGGACAAGGCAGGAACGACCGATTCGGATAAAAAAAATAATGAAGTTGAATTTCTATAGCACCGTGTCTAACACTGCATGTCATTCGATAGTGCGTTAATAAAGTTAAATAAGAAGTCAGAAAAGTCCAATATGGTCAACACAACCACGCTGTGAGACAATCTATTTGAACTGGCGGGTAAAAACCGGAAATGAAGCCGGATATGGTAAAGTACTAAGTAACATGCTAGACGCAGCAAAACCAGATACCAGAAACCCGGAAATGGAAGATGAAATTTTTTAGAAAAAAAAAATACGGATTTAGCATATCCGATTAATTGAATCCTATCCGAAATCAGAAAAATTTCATGCCCAAAATCTGGAATCAGAAATCGGTAGAAAAATGCTAATCGGTTATGCCCTAATATATATATATATATAAGTTTATTAAGGATTACTTGCATGCCAGATTTCAGGACTTGTCAATAAATCAAATGTATGAAAGACTTTCCCCTACCACCCTTGATTGTAAGGAGATAAAAACCATGACATCATATTTTTTTTCATGGATATCAATTTACGTATTTTAGCAAATAACGAGAGTTTTATAGATTTGTAGTAGATACAAAATCTGTGAAAATTAGTACCCAATGAAAAAACCAAGCTTGCAGTGTCAGCTATAATTCCCCATTGAGAGAAATAGTTTGACTGATAAAATCAAAACAGAAAACTCAACATTCATTATTATTACTTGTATAGTTTTTAACATTTCATTATATATAAAGATATATCTAAAGTAAACATGTTTAATTAAAGTCATTCTGCTATTAACGGCATCATTAACATTGCAAACCAAAATAATTGTAAAAATGTGTTAATTTTTGTGAAAATGTTTTGAAAACCTCAGGTTTATATAAATTTGGATAAATCAATGTTTTTAAATTATAAATTTTGTTCTTGGAAAAAAAAGGCTTGAAAATCTTAACAGACTGAAATAACATATAGTAAAACATATTGTTAGTTGTATAAATGCATGTGTTCTATTTGCAGAAATGACTAGTCTCTACAGTATCAAACAGATTTCTTTTTAAAACATTGGACTTATAATTTTGAAACATTGTAATATTAACATAGGGGGTAAGAAACAGTAAAATCTGTTTACAAATGAACCTTTCATATTGTAAATTTCATTTCCCACTATTTATTTATTGCAAATGCAAAATGTTATGTTTAGTAATATTTTTGTTTGCAAATGCAGATTACAGAGAAATGCAAGCATCTATTATTCACCATGTTTGTTCCTGATGTAATGTATTCAAGATAACTTACTTCAATAAAAGAATGATAGAATCATGCAGATGTCATAAATTTCAATAGAAAAAAAAATACTTTTATCAAGATTCAGTATACCTATTCATTCAAATGTATCATGGAGTTTAGATAAGGCAGCAGTGATGCATTTGCTTTGCAAATGTCCTGTCTTGGGTTGAATCCAGCTTGCAGCAGTCACACCTCTTCAGTTGTTGTTTCTTGTCTTGCTAGTGTCAGCAAATTGTGAGATATAGACACTTGTCACTTGTTTGCCAGCATCAGCAACAACATTAAAACTGGGTGTTTAATTTTTGCTTTAGAGTTATTGCCCTTTTATCTTGAATCTTAATGTAGAATATAAGAGTTTTGTTATCACGATTCCCATGGATTTGATGGATTGCCATGAAACCTGATAAATATTATGTTCATTATCTGAAAATGTGCATAACAACAAATCACTTTGCTCCCATCTGCCATGGAAATGGGAGGTCACAGGTTTGAACCCCAGCCAAGTTATACCAAAGACTTAAAATGGTACAGCTTCCTCACTAGATACTCAGCATTAAGAGGTTTTATTACTGGTTGGCCTAGTGTCAGGATAATGTGCTTTTGTGGGACATCATGCTACATGCCTGTGGCATGATGTGCCAGTGCCAGACATCACTATAAACTGCCACACTGCAGACATTGTAGTGATGTGACTGAAAAATTGTTAAAACTATGTTAAAAATCCAAATGACTAACACTCTTCCTTTTTGTTTGAGTTATTGCTCTTCATGTTATAATTAGTTTTGTGTTGTAGTTTAATACTGTTCTTGACACAATCTTGTTAGCATAACTTTACTTCTAGCCATGAAACTTGGTAAAAGTCAAGGTCATAACCTGAAGATGTAAGGAAATGTGTTTGTGTGGGCTTTTTTATTTTTGATGTAGATTGAACAATTATAGTCATATTGCTACGACATCAGCAGTGTGACAGTTGATAGTGATGTCTAGCACTGGGGTATCATTCCATAGCCATTTAACATGATGTTCCACATGTAGCTTGATGTCCTACTCATATTATCCTGACACCAAGCTGACCAGTCCTAACACTAACCTTTTCATGCTGGGAATGAAGCAAGAACAGCTAGCTGCTAGTACCATTTTATAAGTCTTTGTTATAACTCAGCAGGGGTTCAAACCCATTACCTCCTGTATCCAATGCACTTTTACCAGTTAGGTCACAGGAGCGATAAATTGAGCCATAGTGGCTAAGTAGTTCACTTGCAAGACTTGAGACTGAAAAAGTGTGCATTTGAATCTTGCCACTGAAGAAACATTACAAAGTCAGCAATTACAATTCTTGGAAAACTTAAATAGAAAAGACCAACAAAAGTGTAGTTTTAAACTGTGTACTTCTTTTTTTCATGACATTTGACCCTTAAGCAAACCACATCCAGGTTGATTTGTGGGGCTGTTTTACCCACACTCAAAAAAATAACTTTGGGGGATTTCAAGAAAAGTGGATTTTCACCAATAAATGCAAGATAATACTTTGAGAGTTTCATATAGTGGTTGGAAAAGGAATTCATTTTAGTGTCAATTAGATTTTGTAGAAAATCTCCAAGATTATTATATTAAGATACGGTACTGATTAAGCTTGCAAATAATTATTTAACAAAACACTTCTTAAAATCATCTTGAACTCCAGTTATGACAGTAAAAATAGCAGAGGAAGCATTCATGTGAAATTTTTTACACAAATAAGTTAAAGCATAAAATGATCTAAACATTTTTATGATATATGGGTAAGATACAGGTTTGCTATATTGCCATTTTCATCTGTAGCAAAATGATTTGTTACATGTAATTTTATGCAGTTTTTATTTGGACTTTTGAGAATTAAAAAAGTATATAAAATGACCTTGTCAGTGAAATGTTTGCATTTTCTTGTCAGATACCATAGGTCATTCAACAAAAAAGGGAGAGATGGTCTGCAAACCAAAAGAAAGCTGATCAACAGTACCTGTATATTCCGGAAATAATTATGAAAATATTGAAAATGAGGTTATATGATAGAGTTGGCATGAAAAAGCCAGTTGTTTTGGACATAAATGATCCTTGGTCATACATGCCAACCATTACGCTTTTGGCGTAATCATTACGCTTTTTCCCACTAAATTCCGCGTTACGCGTTAACGTTTATAGATTACGCTTTTTCGATATATCCATCTTGCAAAAAAAAAAAATATTTTTTTTTTCGTTTTTATTAGCATTACTTTATATTGTACATACTGTTTTATTTTTAATTAAAAAATACCCTGCTTCTACATAACTACGATATATGAGTATACTTGTCCGTGGACTTTCCTAATATTCATGTTCTATTTATAGCAACTATCATGTTACTAAGATACTTTCAAACTTTCGACCTCATATTCTATTTATAGCGGCTTAGTGAGGAGAGAACAGACTGGTTTCTATTTTGCTTAAATCATTATGCACGTACTCTTTGTTCTAATTTTGTATAGTGCAGAACCAGTCTAAAAGTTTTTTTTGTGCTAAAAAGTATTAAAAAATTCTCAATGCGTTTATGAGTGCAAAAAATATCTCTTAAATAATTTCACAGATGGGTTAGAAAAAGTCAATAATAAACAAAGCAAAATGTAATCAATCCTCCAAACACGACGAGGGCATCATCACGTGACGTCTAATCGTTGGCGCTAAATGGCTTCAGATGTTAAGATGGATTCTAGTCTTTGTGTATGTTAGAGCACATTTTTTTCCCCAAGAATTTCGCAGATGGATCAGAAAAAAGCAAAACAACGAGTCCTCCAAAGATTCAAAGATGAATATATGAATGGCATAATACAGCGTTCCATTCTAGGACAGCATCATGCTCATTGCAGACTGTGCGGAAACGATTTTAGCATTGGTCATGGTGGTAAATTTGATGTGGAAAAACACATGAAAACAAGGAAACACATCGAATTAGCTCGCATTACGAACTCTAATACTAAGGTAGCTTCTTATTTACAGCAGAGCTCAAGTGCAGACTTGAATACTATAAATGCTGAGGTGTTATTTACCGAGTTTTTAATAGAACACAGACTACCCTTAGCGGTAGCAGACCATGTTGGTCCCTTGTTCAAGCGGAAGTTTCCTGATTCGAAAATTGCGGAAAAATATGCTTGTGCAAGAACAAAATCATCTCACATTGTTTGGTGCCTAGCAGAAGATACTTCACTTAAAATTGCAGAAGCAATGAAAATTGGGCCGTTTAGTATTGCCACAGAGGGGAGTTGTGATTATGATGATAAAAAGTTGTACCCAGTATGTGTTAGATACTTTGACAGTGAAAAAGGCAAAGTCATGAGTGTTCTTCTTTCTTTACCAGAATTAACAGTAGATTCCACTGGACAAAACATTTTTGATTTGCTTGACAATGTTTTGAAGAAACATGACATAAGTTGGCAGAACTGTATGGGGTTTGCAGCTGACAGTCAAAAAGCTTCAAAAGTGTTAGATTCTCTGTCAAGAGATATCCCTTTCTATTGCCACCCTTGTCTAACTTGGATCATCTGGAAGAAGAATTCCTGAAGTATCAAGTTGGGATTCTACCTGACAATATACTTAATGCAGATAGAGTTGATGTGCAATGGCACCTTATTTCCCAGCTAAAAGACTCTATCACTGGAAGAAATAAATTTCCTCTTCTTTGTCAGGTTATGAAAGGAATATTGGTTCTTTACCATTCTAATGCTGACTGTGAGTTATTGTTCAGTGTTGTTAACAAAAATAAAACTGAATTCAGGTCCAGGCTAAGTAACCCGGTACTGAGTGCTCTACTGGTATGCAAAACATTCATGGCCTCAGCTGGTACAAAATGTTTTGAAATGCAACATAACAATCTGTTGCTTTCTAAAGCTGTGGATTACTCTTTTTCTGCTTGGATTCCTCTTTTTGACCACTTGGATTACACTTTTTCCTCGTCAGGGGTTGGCATGTATGCTTGGTGAATATCTGATGTACTTGCTCCAATACCACCACCACCTACAGAAGAGATTGTTACAAAGCAGAAATGTCATTTTAAGTTAAAATGATTTAGGCCTTTTAGTCGGGTAACATCTATTCTAGTGATTGTATGGTAACAAATGATCCCTACCAAGAACCCACATAGACTTTGACTAAGTCTTTCTTGAAGTGCCTACCATGAGCCAAAGTCCTGCATCTGTTTGATTTCCAAGTAGCAGTTTATCTTCAGACCACTTGATTATGTTATTAAAGCTTTTAAAAACATGCATTTTAACAAAAAGATGTAAGACTTTTTATAACTTTTCATACCCATTGCGTTTATACTTGTCTTGTGTATGTTTAGATTGAGGTAAATGCAGTGTATTTTGGCCATATGATGTATTAAAAAAAGCACAGCAGAAACTATATATTGTAATTCATTTAATCTTATAGGAGTAACAAGATTAAAATCATGTAATTGCAAGTCGGTATTATTGCATAATAAAAGTACCTTTTAATAATTTTATTTTCTACATGTTTTGTGTAAAATTGCAGTCAGAAAGATTTCTAGCATACTTTGAAGAAGAAAAAATGTACATTGGAGCAAATGACTTCAATCCATACTCTTCATTTTGATTAATTGCTCCCGCTAAACAAAACCCATCAAAGAACATGTGTTGTGCCATGTGAATGCATCTTTATTCAACTACACACTTTTTAGATTTATTACAAACATCCAATATTAGGACTGCATATTTATGGTTTTATTATTTGCCTAAATACTGATAGCAAGATATGCATTGCTTTAAAGAGTTTTTGCTTATATATATGTATGTATGTATGTATGTATGTATGTATGTATGTATGTATGTATGTATGTATGTATGTTTTTTCATGAAAATGAATTACATCAGAAATCAGCATTGAGCTTAACAACATTGTTTCGAATTCTACAACATAGTATTGTCCCATATTTCTGACTATATTATTAGCTACCCTAATTTTAAAAGAAATGCAATAGGAAACATACATGGGGTGGGGGTGGGCTTAATTTCAATATTTGTTTCTCTGCAGTAATTTGTTTAGGTGATGTATTAAAGTTTGGCATTGAGTAAATGGTAATTGCTTGTGTCAAAAGCATAGAAACCAAGCACAGGATACTAAAACATCAATGTAATTTCAATAGAACTGTCTAGTATTTTGGAATTGGATGTCTGTAATCAATCTTTTATAGTAATGGTATACTAGTTTCTCATATAAAAGTCTCTGGGAGACAAAGAAAAAGGAAGAACGGAGGCAGAAGTTAGATGGACTGGAGGGAATTGGACTACCAGTCCAGAGAAAGATCATACAGATGAACACAGGACAGGAGGAAAATTTATTACACTAAGTCAGATGATAAAATAGGCCATAATTTAGTCGGGTTAAAGACGAGTAATAGGGTTTTAATTTGAATTTCATTTGAGAGATGACTGTTATTTAATGATATTAAATTGTTGTTTATTTGACTTTCACATTTTGTGTACAGTCGACTCCACTGAACTGCACATCGGTTAACTGCACACGCCGGATAACTGCACGTAGTCACGCCGGTCCCGTTTTTTCCCAATGCTTTTCAATGGGAACAAACTTCGGATAACTGCACTTCGCTTAAATGCATACTCCGGATAATAACACGATAAATTTCTGCCCGTAGAAATATTCAATACAATTTTACACCGGTTAACTGCACAATGTATATTCATGATCAGTTATTGCCAGTCCACTACTGTAGCGCTTCAAATAAGCCCGACAATTAAGATGGTAATTGCAACATTGTAAATGATTGAGGTGTAAAGGACGCCTTAGGTGTTATACATGTATACATGTATATCCGCGACCACTAGTTAGCAATAGCGTGGGAAATATCATAGTACAGCATGGGAAACATTGTTCTAAACAGTTCGGGTTTGAATGATTTCAAACAAAAAATTGGATGGTTGGAAAGATGGAAAATGCACAACGGAATTCAATTTAAACGAAAACACGGCAAAAAACAGTATGCAGACGACTTTGGAGCTGAACGCTTTTTCTGTTGGAGATGACCCATCAATGTCTGACAGCAGTTTTCGAATAACAAGCGATCTATAGAATTTCTTGAAATTCGCTGTAATTCCTTGATTCATTGGTTGAATCAGTGAAATTGTGTTCAGAGGAGGGAAAACAAGCTTAACATTTAAGTAAAAGTTGAAAGAGTTGATTCTAATAATTGTTTTAAATTTATTCTTCACATATATACGTGCCGTGCTGATTTAAAGCTGTACTGTACCGTACTTAAGTTAACTACACACTCCGGTTAACTGCACAGTCTCGTGACGGGCCCGATGGTGTGCAGTTAACCGGAGTCGACTGTATTCATTCATTTAACTGTCGGGACCACTGACTGGGTTCTCTGAGCATTGCATCTATCACTACTTCAATTCCTCTCAAAAACAAGCCAGGGGAGGGGGAGGTCTTTTGTAATAATTTAAATAATATTGGGAGCAACCTACCTAAATAACACGGAAAATCTCTATATATGCCATAATTATTCTTAGATGATATCCTTCAGTTTTGTGTGCCTGACTGTACTCTTGAATTCAAGTTATGTCTGTACATGCACATTTGTACTTGTATAAGTTTAGTACATTTCATAATATATAACAGTTAGTTTTACAGTGTATGTAGTTGTGTACATTCATCTGGGTATTCATATAAAGGGTATAATTGTTTCTATGGTAAATGAACACATTTTAAAAAATTGAAAATTTGATGCATTTAATTGGTGTCAAGTATATTTGATTTAGTTGTAATAAGACGGCTGGTGATGCACATATGTGATATAAGCATTCTGTTACGTGCTTAGGCTCGAATAAGCAGCAACACAGAAAGAGTGAAAACTAAAAAGCTTGTAAAATTTAACAATAAATTTATTAAGTACAAATATTTTCATAAAAGAAAATATTTAAACTTACGGTTTTAGAGAATCAAGTCCAAAAATTAATCCAATATAGAATTCACAAAAATAATCCACTAATGGAATTATAAGAGTCCTGATAAATAAATGTCCCAATAGTTCCCGGTTCGAATCTTGACGATGTAATCCAATATGGACGACGATATCACGTGATTTAGTCCTTGTTTTTATAATAATCCAAATGAAAATCTATGAGCACATATTCTTTTCCAGATAAATAAAATAATTCCTCTTGCTCCAACGAATTGACAATTTCCTGTACACGGTAATTAAAAATAACTCAAAAAGAAGACACAACTTAATATTATAAAAGCCCAACATCCACTGAATAGCTCTCTCCTAAAACATGGTTAATATCTGTTTTTTTACGTAAACAAGGGATCACGTGATTTTCTGGAAGGTCATAGAACAAACGTACGATCATTTAAACACGTACACAAGCAAAGATCCAGATAAGAATCAGCCACCTCTCACCCCTCAGAACTAAAAATAAAAAGATGTCCTTGGAAAACAATCAATCATTTCCAAGGCCTGATTATCACTCTGAAGCAAGGTCAGAAATTGAGGCCAACACGTTTTGTTTACAAGAAAAGCACAGGTCATAGAGGCCTTCCAGAATAATCTCCCAATTAATGAATTTTCAACCCAAAATGACAAATTTGGATCTGACAATTAAAAATAACTGATTTAAATCAAATATACGTAACAATTCAAGGTTGCTTTTGATGAACTAGTATATTAGTCTTAAAAGCCTTACCCTGTTTCCAGAGCTATTTTGTTTTACATGTAATTGAAATTATGAGCAGTATCTGGATAGAATAGTATCCTAGTGTTTGTAGTTCTGTTAATATTTGCAAGCCAATCTGTATTCATGAAACACTGCAACAAGTTTTGCTTTCTGAACTCAATATGAATATGTGTTATTTATCATTTAACTTAATGTGTTACTGTATATGCATGATTAAAATCATATTCACCAGTGTACTTTTGTTCTACATCCTTTGCATTCCAAGACAATGCTAGTCAACTTCAATTCATCTTATGTTTTTAATAAATAGTCTCCTCGCAGTTGCTTTCAAAATATAACCATACATATACCGGTAATCATTCTTTAGTGGGTAGGTAGCTAAAAAAAATGCATACTACAAATCAATGCTTTATACAACTTAAAATCAACA
Source organism: Unio delphinus (assembly GCA_029339505.1). Lineage (NCBI taxonomy): Eukaryota > Metazoa > Mollusca > Bivalvia > Unionida > Unionidae > Unio > Unio delphinus. The sequence continues at coordinate 5,633,609 of JAQISU010000026.1, forward strand.
TATTTTTTTATTATTTACACATCATGTCATTGGATAGATCACCCAAGTCTTCCATGGGTAAAGCTATGGTACTAGCCAAAGTTATTTATCCATTATATGCCATACACGACAGCTTGGAATGACATGTCTGTAGCCAGTACTTAGGTATCCGTTAAGTCCATAAAATAAACTGCCTATTAGCAGTATGCCTTTTCCCCCGGTTGTAATCATTATCTTCTTCTGCTGCCAGGGCATCTTGCATATACCTCTGTGCAACAAGGAGCACGACTTCATCTAAAACAACCAGGTCAAAGACCTGCAGACATTTTTATAAAATTGTCAGTAAAAAATATTCCAAATAAAATAAATGCATTAAATGTTAAGTTGGAAAATATTAATTTTTGTGTTATGCAATGAAGCAAACGTGTAAATATACAAACAAATGCGCAAATCACATCGACTATCGGATACGTGACTCGTGAGCGTGAGGTGGTAATGCAAATACACAAGAAAATCAACTTTATTCTGAGCGACTTTAGCGAGACCTTTTAATAGCGGTTCTGATTACAATGATACAAATTATCATATTTTTAGTTGGTTTATCTTACAACGTAACTCAATCTCACAAACACGACAAGTAAACACTTTCAAGAATGGCCCCCTGAAGGAACCTTTTATTGTCAGGATTTTCCATCATATTTGTTGACGCGCTTCACGTGACACTGCGACTTTGGAGTATATCGGTAAATTCTGTTTCTGCATAATTAATTAGCAATCCATACAGAAAATCGTTATATTTTCATTGATTAAACTTACAGTTGTACATTTTTTTAAACTGAATGACTTGTAATTACTCGTTATTTCTACTATACTTTTCATAATATCATGCATTTGCAAGAACAAAAAAAGTAAAAAATCTTAGGTTGTATGCCTTTAAAAAAGTCTTTGGCTTAAAAGGTGAAAATGAAAAAGAAAGGTGACAAGCACAATGTTCAAAATGAGAAACCTTAAAAAGTTGCAGTTTAATGAAAGAAATAAGTTTAAAAATTAACCAGTTTCAGGGTTTTAATGATTAACTGACCTGTAATACTGTTGGAGAATGAGAGAGTAATTTGTTGACTATCAAAAAAGGAGATGCCGAAACATAAAGTTTTCTATTGTGTGGAAAGTTATAATGTTATTCAGCCAAAACACAAAGCTAAAACTGATTGATGTTGATCTTAGTTGATCTGTGATGAGAACATTATCCTGTATTATTACCACTCTTTGAGAGTAAGTTATGCTGGTTATGTGCATTGTACAAAACAACATGCATATATTTTTTATAAATAAAAATGGGTATCTCATGAGCGTGTGATGCAACATAACATGTTATCTGGAATAATGCAGATTGGTCAAAACAATGAATAAAGCAAAATCTGCATCTATAATGTTTTGAAATAAATAAGGATTTAAGTGACGCTATGCACTCTTTGCACTGTGTAAGTACTGTACATTATAGTTCAGCCTGTTCTCCTGGGTAAACTCATGAAATTATCTGTATTTACCTTTATTTAATTTCATGTTTGTGAAATCATACAATATGCACATGCAAGAAAATAAGAAAATCAATTATAGTTCTTTATAACTGTTTAATAAGTGCTGGGTCACCAAAAATGATTTTTCTTTACATGTATATGTCTTTGGACACCAAAAAAATTGATTTTTCTTGTCCCAAGATTTACAGCCATTAAAGAAGTTAACAAAAAGATTTAAAAACTGTAAAGTTTAAACATTGGTTCATGGATAAGCTGACCCATTCTCTTCCAGGCTTTTTTTTCCCCTAAATTATTTCGCTTATACATCAGTATATGCAGTATTTGTTAAAGAACATGGGGACTCATTAAATAGATGTGATCCACATGCAACTTGTATTCCATTAAACAAATGAGTTGTCAAAGTTGCTTTTTTTTTGTTTTTTATGGTTTAATGCCATTTTTCAGCACAATATAGGCTATACATGGCGGCCAGTATTAATGGTGGAGGAAGAAACCGGACAAACCCCGGAAAGAACCACCGACCCACGAGAAGCTACTGGCAAGCTTTCTCACATAACTACATTTGCCGAATCTTAGACTCGAACACACGCAGACAGAGGTGAGATGGCAGTGGTCCGTAACGGACAGCGCTTTAGACCACTCGGCCACTCGGGGCCCCGTCAAAGTTGCATCACTCTTCCTAAGCTCCACCAGAGATGAAGGAAGTAAAATACATAAATAGCAATTCAAAGAGCTTTAAATTGTTGCTTCTTTGAAAAATAATGAATTCCCAGAATATGAAAGGTGTTTGACAAAGTGGTGTATTACATCAAAAAGGTGTTCAAAAAATGCCTGATATGTGAAAAGGGATATATCATCCAAAATATAATGTATATAACAAAATGGTACACATGAAAAATCTGATAAGATGACTTCAATATAGATACATTATTTTCTTAGCAGGGTAATAAATAACATTGTAAAAGCAACATTATAAAAAGAAACAATATTAATATATGTAAATATTCCAGCTACATATTACAAATTTTGAAGAACAAATATGTTGCAAAAAGACAGTCTTTTATTTTAAACAAAACAAGAGGTTATGAAATTCACATATCTGTTAAAACAATTCTGAGGAAAGTGGAACTAATCTCAAATCTCATACAAAAGGATATACAAGTTATACAATAAACTGTACATTTTTCCACGACACATTTTTACCAAGCTTAATGTTAATACATCAAAAAAATAGTAAATCAAAAACAACTACAGCAAAATAAACAAAAGCAGTTTATATTGGATTTTTATGACAATATGATTGATGCTTGAGTCAAAAACAGGACACCATGAGAATATTTTCCTGTGAAGGACACAAAAACAAAGACATGATCTGTGTGACCCATTGATATTCACATGTATGTAAAGTGATCAAGGACAACTGAAATGTAATATTTTGTGGGGTTGACGCGCATGTCCATGCAAACGTTTATTGGACCAGCATTCTGCCAAGGCTTCAAGGGATGAGTTTCTAAATGTGTTCGCAAAGGTCATCCAGGACATGTATGGTGTTCTCATGATTAATTTCAGTGTTGGACTGTGCAAGTATTGTTTGAATCTTGTCGTGATTGTGTCTCACACGAACGTGACTCACACCATTTTATATATATATATATATATATATATATATATATATATATATATATATATATATATATATATATATATATTAGGGTTCCAAGGGTTGTTATTGCCAGAGTGGATATGGGAGAGAAGCACCTACTTCCCTTGGCAGAATGAGCTTGTTAACCTGGGTCACCCATCTAGGAAAAGGTAAACTCTGACACTAACAGAAAATCCAGAAACAGAATCCCTGAGGCAACTAGGCATTGTTTTCAATGTCATCTCTGCAACTCTAGTGCCACCACTGATGCCATGACGTATCGGCTTGTCCTTTCCTTGAATCCGTCAGCTGTGTGGAGAGAGGGAATCAGCTGCATGGGCAACAACTGATTCTCCATTACACCCTGCCTGGGCTTGCGCCCTGGAAAGGACACTCCAGCTTCGCTTCACAGCATCGATACAACACGGGAAGCAGCAGTTTACCAGTTATTAGTCTTCACTTGATTGGCGTAGAGTGAGACACAGGGGTTGCTTCCAAAGGTGGACCTGTTAATCACAGGTCTCACTGGACAGCTACGGACAGCCTCAATCTGGGCAGACCTTGGACAATAATGTACCATCCCGCTACAGTTCATCTACCTTACTGGGTGTGTGGACTACAACTATTGCACCAAGAAACAACAAACGAAAACGAACAAGGAAACCTCAAATCATCAAGCTAGGCACATAAAATTGCCGGACCATGCTGACTGGACTCTCAGATGATCTCCAAGCAATCAGCGTATGTTTGAAAGAATAAAGTCATCAATGATGAACTTGCACTGAGGTCGACATCGCCGAACTACAGAAAACACGGCTACCAGATTACGGGTCCCTCAGAAAAGAGAACTACGCATTTTTCTTGCAAAGAAAGAGCGCTGACGACGCCAGATAGTTTGGTGTTGGATTCGCTGTCAGGAACTCTCTGCTGAGGATGATAGAAGAAATGGAAATGAAAAACTGTTATCCCTCTGCCTCTCCACCGCAAACAGGACTATCAGACTTTACGCTCCCACACTAAGCGCCACAACAGATACCAAGGATGAGTTCTACAACGAATTAAACTCGCTCATCGACAAAATTCCCAAGGATGATAACTTTATATTACTGGGAGATTTCATCGCTAGGGTGGGTGCTGGCCATGACTCTTGGCCTTCCTGTCTTGGCAAGTTTGGCATTGGGAAGGTGAATGAGAACGGGCAGAGACTCCGAGAGATGTGCTCATACCACAACCTCAGCATCACCAATTCATTCTTTCAGACAAAGCCACATCATAAAGTGTCTTGGAGGCATCCCCGGTCCAAACACTGCCACCAACTGGACTTGATCATTACGAGACGGTTTGCCATGAAGGGCTTGCTTCTTTCCCGTACCTTCCACGGTGCTAACTGCAACACTTACCACTCGCTGGATCGCTGATAAATGAAGCTTCAGCCAAAGAATATACGCCGCTATATGCAAGAGGGTAAACCACACAGTGACGTGATCACGACATCATATCCAGACAAGGATGAGGAATTCACTTATGCTCTCTCCAAGACTATTGATTCAGAACCTCCCAATGCCAGTGCCAAGGAGAGATGAAATCACATGAGAGAGATGGTGTACAGAACAGTCACATGGATCTTTGATAAGAAGCAGTTAAAGAACAACGACTGGTTTCAGGTTAACTCTGCCACACTCACGCTAGTCATAGATGAGCGTCGCAGTGCTCCATTGGAATACAAGCGACCCCCATACAGGCATACAGGTCTACCAGAAGCAAAGTGCAGAGGTTAGCACAACAGTGCTCCAATGAATGGTGGCTTCAGCTCTCAGAGGCATGTACGATGGCGAAAGAAAGGAATGTGTCATATGAAGAAACTGATAGCACCACTGAAATCTGCCGTAGAAGATACCATTCACGACTAGGGTAAGCAGATGGAGCGTTGAGTGGAGTACTACTCTGAACTGTACTTCAGAGAGAAACACGTGACCAACAATGCCCTCAATGCCACTGAAAACCTATAGCTCATGGCCGACCTGGAGGAGAAACTACTGTGGCAGAACTAAAGAAGGCCTTAGAAAAACTATCCTTGGGTAAAGTAACAGCGAAGGATGGTATCCCAGCAGATGTCGTAAAGTATGGATTAAGCGTGCTGCTCACACACCTGCACGACCTCCTCTGCCAGGACTGGGACAAGGATGCAGTGCCTTGGGATATGAGAGACGCCAACATCGTAACCCTATACAAGAACAAAGGCGACATATATAAATGACTGCAACAACTACAGGGGCATATCCTTTCTTAGCATCGTTGGTAAAATAAACTCCTGGTATGCATCATCCTGAACAGATTTGCTGATTACGATATATATATATATATATATATATATATATATATATATATATATATATATAGAGAGAGAGAGAGAGAGAGAGAGAGAGAGAGAGAGAGAGAGAGAGAGAGAGAGAGAGAGAGGCGTTTACATTGAATCAAGAAGGCACCAAGTCACAAAATCAATTAAACATTTCCGATGTGTCTTTATGCGGGATAATATTTGCGTTGATGATTAAGCGGCATGTGAAAAACAGGCATCGTTAAACTGAATTATACAACAGGACATGTAACTGATTATTTTGCATACATGGTGACACCTGGGCCTCTTTAAATTATTACTCGTAGAGATTTGCACCGCCACGTGATATCATTGATTTATTATATTGTGGTTTTCCTCGTAGCGCTATCGTTTAACAGCGATGATTGCTCTTTAGTTCAATGCCAATATTGCAACCCGAACGACGGCATAATGCGTGGACATCTTGTTGTTAAAGAACTGCATACTTGGTGGATAAAAAGTTCATTCATCGACCCCGCACACACTTGTTGATTCTGCATTATCACTTTGAAGCTACACTCGAAACATATCTAATTCATATAGACATTTATGGACGCTCAAGCGCAGCGAGCCGACACAGCACCGATGTGGATCTGACCAAGTTTGCAAGTAACGCTGACTTGATACAATTGAGCAGCCAAGTTGTTGTTGTTGTCGACCCAAACGAGCTTGTGATTTTTCAAGATCGAACTGCAAAAGTTCAAAGTGAACATCGACGACATTGTTTTAAAGCTGCAAGATACCATCGTGAAAAACCTGATAATATAAAATATAAAAAGAACGAGGGAATCAGATAATCTGGCGTGTCGGTTTGCCATCATCAAAGATAAGTCGAGGTAAATACACAAATACAAGTTTTAAAACTTCGGCCATGAAATAAGCAGATATCTTATCATGAAGAGAAATTGAATCTGACAAAGTCAAAAAGTCAAGAGATCAGCAGCGATACTGGTGCTGCAACGTAAGAATAAGTGAATGTAAATCGCAGCGAGCTATAAATTATATTAAAGTTGGACTGACGACACCAGATTGTTAGACAAAATTGTTCAGTTATCTGATAGATCATATTATAATATGAAATAGTAGGAGGAGAAGCAACGTTTTCATTATTTGGTGTATTACATATAAATGATCGGGTTCATCCAGGATATAATTTGAGACTCATTGCTGATAGATCTATATATCATTACTTGATGATGTACATGTTTGCTAGGGGTCTCTAAGTATTCAATTAACTTAACAAAGACAATCGTTTGAAGATCCTGGTGGTAAAGCTAAAATATTAACATGGAGAGATTCTTTGATTAGGTCCTATCCCAATGACCTGTCATAAAATCTTTTCGTTCACGAACAACACATTTGGAAGAGAAAATAAAAGAAAACAATATATATATATATATATATATATATATATATATATATATATATATATATATATATATATATATATATATATATATATATATATATATATATATATATATATATATATATATATATATATATATTGTTACACGCACAGGGGTATTCACTTGACCGAGCGGTGTCAAAGCCCTGGCGCGAGTCACGCTGGAAGTCATAAGTTTTCCCCAAATTTCCAAAGACTTCCATACAACTTGAGTTGTTAAATGGAAAGAAGGACGTGTCTGCTATAACTAATAATCTTTGCTCTAATCAATTGGCGACCCAGAGTAGACAACTTGCCCAAACGTCCATTAACTGCACCTTTGCATGGTTTTTATTCATTATCATCCGAATTCCGTACCGATAACTTGTCATGCCATCGAAATTACACCAGTATTCCCTTACTAACTGGGAAATATTTAACTGCGCGACCCTAGGCCAGTCAATCCACAGAATTTCCGGCGTATCACGCTCATATACATACGCCCATTTTCCACTATGGCCACATAAACGGTACCTACCAAGTTCCAACTTATTGATTCCATTCTATAATTTACTGATTTCCAACCATAAATGCTGCCTTTTCAATCACAATACTTGTATACACCGCTGACTGTTAATATGGACTATGTTACAAAAAGGGACAGTCATTCGGCTTGTGCCTAAAATCACTACTAACGACCCCAGCATGGCTCAAATTCACTAACACATTCTCCAAATATATATATATATATATATATATATATATATATATATATATATATATATATATATATATATATATATATATATATATATATATATATATATATATATATATATCGGAATAACGAGTTATTATTTGAAAATCGATGACCTTGTATACGTGGCGGATGTGTTGCATAATTTATTTTGGATGATGATTGAGCTGGGAAAGGTGTGTATTATCATATTATCAACTGAAAGACCATGCAAACATCGATGATGGTTTTGTGCCACTTGGTGATGAATACCTGGGCCAGAGTATACGATTCATATAAATTCGATAAGTGTCAGATGGAAAATAATAGTTGGAATCACCTCAATAAATCCCTATCAACACAAGGCCAATATAGAATCATCGTACATGTACGTGAAAATACCCGATCGGTGACCACGTTAGTTGTGAAACATCTTGGATTGTTTTACAATGACGATGTGAAATTCACCGACATACCCATCGCTAAAAAAAATTACCGACAAATTTCTCAAACCAATATTAACTCGATCAATTAAAGAAAGATCAAGATTGATATTTTAAAAAGACGCTGATGTTCGTGTAAGTTCTTGGAGAAGAACTAATCAAATCGTTGACGACACCAAACAGAAGTGCAAGTTAACTTATATAATTCCAACTTTAAGCTTTCAAATCATTAATGGCTACACAAATATTCACCGGAAAGATATTTTCTATAATTGTATGTAGTTGTAAATAGTTAATTTTTTTTAAAAATACTTGTTTGGAAGTGCTTTTGCGTGTTGCTACTGAATAAAGCCAGCCTGATGAGCTTTTATACATTTCAATCAGTATTAATCGAACAACTACGACGGACCCTCCAAAATACCGACGCAACTAAAAAGAACAACCCAAAACAACAACAAAACAGTCAAATGTTAAATGTGGAGCAACAACTGCAAAATTAAATCAACTAGTAATATGTTCTACGAACAAATACACACGTGTGTGTGTGTTGTGAGAATTCATGTGTGGACCGTTGGTTTGTATGGTGTGGGCATACGTTAACTGTGAATAGCGGAGAACTCGCCCCAGGGAGAACTCGCCCTGGGAGAACTCGCCCTGGGAGAACTCATCCCAGGTGTCAGGAGAAGTCGCCCCATAGTGTCAGGAGAACTCGTCCCACTTTGCCTGGAGAACTCGCCCCACTTTGCCTGGAGAACTCGCCCCAAGGATAATATATAATAATTCTTAGATTTCGCCACATGTTTGTCAAGGCTTTATTTATTGTTGTTTTTTTTCTTCAACTTAGTAACTTATTAAATCTATAAAATTTGCAATTTTTTTACTTTTCCATTTGATCAACTCCGCTTCTGTACTTAACAAAAAATAAGTGTTCTGTCCCTTTCCCTCTGCTCTTCAAATCATTAGATGCGTTTTATTTGGACAAATAAGAGAGGATGTAAGCATGATGGGATGTCTCCAGTTTTAGACATAAAATGGTTCCAACATAATAATCTACCTAAGTCATCCTGAGATGACGTTATGACATTGACTTTTATAACCCGAAATCGACTGAATTGGCGCTGACCGTCAATAAGCCAAAGTGTTATGTTATTATTTCTCTAACTGAACAATTTAATCTGATTTTTCATTGAGATTTGCTAACTATTAACAAATGATACTTAAACTAAATTTAAAAAAAAAAAAAACCATTATTGATGCCTACTCAAGAAATGCGGTCGCTATCGCAATAATCATCATGACAAATGCGTAGAATTCGGACGGTTTCTGAAAGATCAGTTGTACTACATCATTTAGTTTATTAATTCTTCTTTGTCAGTGTTCGTAATTTTATTATTTCTCAATAATAACAGACTATTTCAATTTAAAAGAGAACTTTAAAAACTAATTCGCTACTAAATTACGATTATAAAATAAACAAAATTACATTATTTATTAATATATAATAACACAATGATCACGCGTACTAGACCAAAATTTACTAATGAGGCACAAATCAATGTCGTCGACTCGTTAACTCATTATATACGTTTCTGTCCTTAATGCATACATTTTTGCTGTATCAAACAATATACGTCTATCATTCCAAAAAGGTACTGATACATAGGTAACCCTTTTTATGCACAGCGGTGGGTGTTTTTTGTGTGTGTGGAAAAAAAAGGGTTTTGTGAGTACAAAAGGCGCTGAAAATTGACTTGTACGTTTATTATAAATAATACAACCCAATAAATGGTTATTGTTGATGCATATAATTTTTAATATGGATAACTTACGTTACTTTGTCCTAATAATAGGAAATCAAAATGATGGGATTTAAAAAAACCTTCGGAAATGTAATCATGTATCATATGTCTGAAAATTATATATTGATAAATCTGTCAAGTAATATTTCGACTAATTTTAGCATAAATAATGCTTAATAATATGTATGTTACCAATACATACGTGAGAAAGATATACCACAATACGGAACACTTGATGATAGCCGGCCAAGTTAGCATGACAAAAGGTGTCATGCCGCCATATTTCATTTCTCAGTATAAAATAAAAACATCAAATACAACGAGGACAAGCCACTAAAGTTATATTATATTCTTTGTACTAAACACCACATATACGTAAGGGATTTAAATTACACATTTTGAATGACACTTACGTTTTTATCGGACATTGAATCAGTGATTCATATTACATTCTTACCATTACGTTTGCATGACAAACAATAAAATATAATTAGTGTACAGGTGCAGCATATAATCTGGCACATTTAGTAAGCAATGCATTAACACTTAGTTCATCGTTCTGGAACATATCCCACAAATGAAAGATTCGTCCTTGTTTTTCTTTAGTTTTTTGGGTCTGTCTTCTTTTTAGCTTCCCTTCCGAAACCATCTTTAGTTGACTAGGAAGAGCGTTTGCCTCCTTGTATAGAAGAGTCACTACCAGATACAGTGATAGGTTCGATTTCATTGCACGGCGATTTAAGCGGTTATGCCAACCTTCAACGTCGTTGTTAGTTCTAATTGCCCTCTGGAATACTGACCATGTTGCTGGAAGCCATGTTGGATTTGTTATCCATGTGTTTTCAACATACTCCATCAGTTGTAATAACTGTTCAGTAATGGCCTTTTCCTTCATTTTGTAAAATGTATGGTTGATCAGTTCTTCAGGAAGGAATGGCAAGGCTAAGACTTTTCGAATGTATTTATATACTCCATCTTTCATGTTATAGTCAGACTGAAATATTGCAAGGAAATATATATAAAATGTGTGTGTGTGTGTGTGAGAGAGAGAGAGAGAGAGAGAGAGAGAGAGAGAGAGAGAGAGAGAGAGAGAGAGAGATGAGTGTGTATTTTAGTATTTTAGTATATGATGTTATATGATTCCGACGGAAATGTGTATACACTTTATACATAACGTTTAATGCTTTCATCTCTAATGTTTATTTAACAAATATATATTGTTGTAGTCGTATTACATCGTCATATTATTTGAGGAGCTTTTTAAATGTTTGGTATGGAGGTAGTAGTAAGGGGTACATACCTGCAATCCAAGTGACTGGACTTGACGCCACACTGCTTGTCCCCAGTGAAAAGCACAACCATGGATTGGTTTTTTGAAAACTTTGTGCAAAGCAAGCCAGAGACCGTGCTCAAAATCTACAACCATTTCCCTCACTTCTGGGCTACTGGGCAGCATGGTGAGGATACTGCGGAAAACCTGGGTAAATATGAATAACAGAATAATAACACATTGTCTTACAATACAATATACCAATGATATGAACATGATGTTGTCTAATTAATTTAAACACAATTTTTATGAAAACTTTGCATAAGTGTAATACAAATAATACCTTTTTATAGTCCTTTTTCTGTCTTCTAGACATCAGTATGAAAGCGCATGGAAACTGCTTAATTTCACCCGATGCTTTCACAAACGCGTGGATGGACAGCAATTGATGAAACGGCTTCCTCACTAGTTTGAATGTCCCATCAATATACCATGTTTTTGCGTTAGCCATCATTTGCAGCTGTTGGTTTGTTGCGAAAATAAGGTGACGGTGTCCACCTACTCTCACATCAGCCTTGAAAAAATCATCAGATGTGTTTTGCTCAATGAATTCGTTGTCCAGCTGAAGAAAAATACAAAAAGGGTAATACATGTTACTAATAGCTGCATCGATTAACGCTAATACGACATGATGCAAAAGTGCTAGGCATTACTATAAACTGCCACACTGCACACATCGTCGAGATATTACTTTAAAATTGTTAAATCTACGTTAAAAATCCAAATCTCTCTCTCTCTCTCTCTCTCTCTCTCTCTCTCTCTCTCTCTCTCTCTCTCTCTCTCTCTCACACACACACACACACACACACTATAAGTAAATAACTATGATTTTAATTGAAATAAGTTCTCGTTCAGTAACCATTTATTCTTGCAGCATTCAAAACGTTTACATATGAATATTAAATGTCATACCTCAAATTGTAAATCTGCTGGCTCAGACGGTCTGTTCCGCTGTCGTGTGTAGTTAGCAACTCGTACAATGTTGTTGTAATTTGGTCTTGAATGTTCAGGCAGATGGACATCGACATGCTCATCCATAACTCGTGTAACAAATGTCGTTGCCGGCGCAAACAGATCTCGTCGTGCTTCTTCCTTAATCTAAGATATATATATATATATATATATATATATATATATATATATATATATATATATATATATATATATATATATATATATATATATATATATATATATATATATTACAATTAGATGGGATAGATGTACATATCCTGGTAGAGCGTTGATACAGGTGGTTGGTAAGAGAAAGATGAAAGGTGTGTGATGATGTTGTTTTGTTTAAATTACACGGCAGTGTTTTACATTTTCAATATTATGCTTCGAGAAATTATAACAATGTATCCATGACTATAATTCAATCATGATAATTTATTGGGCATGAATAATCGCTATTACCCGTCAATTTCATTGCAACAATGGCTACATACAAAGACATGTTTCTAGTAGTTGTTAAATCAATTACCTTTTTCTGCATTTCAAGAGATTTTATAATCCCTGGCATCCCTTGATGAGTGTGCTGCCCGTCGATTCGACCAAACCCATCAGCAGTCTGGCGCAACGTTACAGGACAAGCTGTTCTTTTATTCCTAACACTGCACCGCCAATTTGTGTAGTGCCTATTTTGACGCTGTAAATGGATCATACAAATAATATATATATTTGCATGCATAGAAAAACTAGTTATTATCAAATATATATATTTAATAATGGTTTTGTTTACATTACTAATCTATATAATAGGCTCAAAACAAAATTATGTAAATAGAGAATGAATGCTGTTTAAATTAGTTCAATTAGTGGGCATACACCAATCATATGTGTGTTTGCACTGAAATTGTTATTATGTAGTTATAACACCTTACGCTACAGAAGATTAATGAACAAATAAACCAATACCTTAACAACGAAGGTGAAGCCGTCACTACTGACAAGCTTACGCTTTCCTCGTTGAGTTCCCCCGTCAATAACTTTAAATGTTATGTTACTTTCCTCCTCATAAGTTAGCAAATTTGATGTTATGTTTTCTTCAATGGAGTCCTCTTGGATTTTCTCCGGTACAGAAAATGATACTTTTGTTATATCAAAGGAATCATTCCTTGTGCTGCTCGCAACGGGCATTCCTAAAGTGTCAGCTTCGGTACAGTCATGACGTAAAATCTATGTCCGTTTCGTTCTTGACCGCCGTACGATATGCATCCCTTGTGATACCTAAAATGGAGAAATTATAGTATGAAACGACACAACATGGGAAATATATAAATATCTAAATTGAATAAACGATTAGTAGTATGAAATCGTAAAATAATCAACTGAGCCTGTTACAACTTAAATTCTTAAGGGTCAAAAATGTTCAATTGCACTAATATACATTTATACACTAACAACAAATATTGAATTGTATGTGATTAATAATAATAATAATAATAATAATAATAATAATAATAATAATAAGCACTAACTATACAAAGATACTATGAAAATTAAATGCTGTACTAGCTTATCATTATAAAATGCTTACCTGTGTTACACTTTCTATGCGTCCATTTGCTGCACTTGTCACACATTATCGCTTCTTGAAGTGGTCTCACTTCCAAAAGACACTTTACACATATTTCTGCCATTCTCATTACTACTATGATAAAAATTGTGGCCAACACGGTTTTTATATGCCCGCAATAAACTGTCTACAAGCAAATGTATGTGTTGTCATAATAAATTCAGTTTTGAATAAAATTAATCTTCAAAGTGATGACTAATTTATTAACAAAACTTATCAAGTTGTAAGTAGATTGGATGATTTTTCTGGTCGTAAGTGATAATTCTTGTGAGCATAAGTGCCTATTTGTTGTACTCAATTTTACCCCGTAATGGTCTTCTTTTCTCCGCATCGAATGAAAGACAATGGCATTGTGCTAATTCTTGTGAACATATGTACCTCTTTGATATAGTATTTTGTGCCCTTTGAGTGGTAATCCTTCCTCCGTGAGCAATATAATACCATTGTATTAAGTCTGTATCTAAGTGAAACCATTTCAGTATTTCTAACTCCAGTTTGTTTCTATTAAAAAGAATACTCGCCGTTATAATTTATAAATTACTAAAATCAGAGACCACGATTAAATTCCATTCAAAGTAGTTAAAAAATAAGTCCACTCTTAACACAAAGAACCGTTGAATAATTGCGCATTTAATTTGTGTGTCTTCTTGTACGAAATGTTTTAAAATAAATGGAGAACTTATTTTATTATATGAAAAATGAGGATCTCTATAATTTCATATATGGAAGCGATGATTATTCAATGTAATAAAACGGGCATGTTTTATGCACGGATTCCTTATTACAACATGGTATAAAGGATGCATTTATGATAGAAAATGCAATAAATTTGGAAAAGTTGGACACACACCAAGAAAGTGCACAGGAGAAGAAATTAGAATAATTAATGAGACAACACAAGAAGAAGAAACAGGGCCTTTCCTTTAAATTGTCTGTGAAGATCAGCGGAAAGAAGACCCCTCCAAAAAAAAAAAAAAAAATGTAGTGTCTCTTATATTTGCACATCGAGAGCACCGGTGTATGTTACATTTAGATGACAAAAATGTTCTTTTTTCTTTTTCTTTTCTGTCTGTTTAGTACTAATAAAAAAAATCGTACTAATAAAAAAAATCTTGCAAATTCTTGAATCTTCTTTCAGCGATAATTGATTTATTTTTGTAAAGTGTTTTTACGCTGGTAAATTGATAAATTTATTTGATAAATTTAGGAGACTAAAAGTTATTAATTATACGACGTAGATTAGATAATGAAGGATTCGATTGTATTATGAAAGGAATTTCATCTCTCTCTCTCTCTCTCTCTATTGTACATACTGCTTTGTTTAAAGCCAAATGTTGAGTAATATTACGGGCTTTGTTCAGCGTAGAATCAATTATATGTGTAATATAATTTCTGTTTTGTAAATGTTTGGAATTTTGTAATGGACAATCATCTGAAATAATACGTTGGTTTATTTTCGACTGGCTATGCGGTATACCGTTTTTACATGACATGGGATGACATGAAGAATATTCTACATATTGGTGGATTTTAATTTCCTTGGTATGAATATTTGCAGAGATAGTGTTATCAATATTTTATATCACATTTACATCTGAAAATGAAACATGCGTACTAGATGCAGTATAAGTAAAATTTATTGTCGGGTAAAATTGAATTAGGCGATCAACTAAATTTTACATTTCTGCTGTTGACTGCTTCCAGATATAAATATGTCATCGAAAAATCTGAACCAAAGAGATGAATTAAACTTTTCGTTTTGAAGAAAGTCCTTTTCAAATTTACCCATGAAAGGAAAGTGTATGAAGGAGCCATATTAATACACATTGCCGTACCCATTATGTATATGTATTTCGTATTATTACATTGAAAATAATTATTTTCCAAGATAAGTTTTAATATTATAAAAATATCTTCACAAGATAGTGGGCTATTATTAGGATTGTAATCAAGAAAATTTGAACACGCTTCAATACCAACTGCATGCGGAAATTTGGTATATAGTGATGTTACATCTAATAATACCAGGATTGAAATCCTATCTGTGGAATAGACTCCAACTTTTTAATAAAAGTTGTTGTATCATTATGAGTTTTGGGAAACATCTAGAATTGAAGTGTACGCATGTTAAGAGATAAAGTATCAAATTCCTCATATACGGAATTATTTATTTTACCATCTCATTAATGCATGTTGATTTTTTAAAATTTAATTTCCATTGACGGATCTTCGACAATATGTTTGTAGTAGTTTACATCATTTAATTGACGTTCAACTTTTTGAAAATAATCTTGTTGATTCATAATAATATTAGTGTTTGACTAATCATCATTTGTAATCACTATACTGTCGTCAGTCATTACAAGTTACCGATAAATCATCGAAGTGTCTATTCCCAAACATAGCACATAACAAGCACTTCAATATCAACACTATACTGTCGTCATTCATTATATTATATACAAACTGAATTTCGTCTTAGAAATATTACTATAATATTGGTTTTTTTTTGTGATCGAGTTTAAATAAAAATCTAAATATGACTCACGTAAAAGATGTTTTAATTCTGCTATAAAAAGGTTATCTGGGATATGGGGCGACTTCTCCATACGAAGTGGGGCGACTTCTCCTGACACTATGGGGCGACTTCTCCTGATACGCTGGGGCGAGTTCTCCCAGGGCGAGTTCTCCATGGGGCGAGTTCTCCATGGGGCGAGTTCTCCGCATACCGTTAACTGTCATATACACTTCATTAGGAATTGTTGTCTGAATTGTATCGATAGCAACTGATGTGACCTTTGGTACCTGACAAATAATGACTATAACATTCGTGAATACATGTTTAATCGGAAAATCTCGCCGCCAAACAAAGAAGTCAAAGCAAATTTACTAAGATGAACTTGGTAGTCATCAAAATAACCAAGTACAATGGCAGAGTTCGAAACAATGCTGCTAAACAAAATGGAAAACCAACAACGACTCAGCGCAAAGATACGGAACCGGGGTGCTAGCTACCCAAAGCAGGTAACTGACTTAAAACAATCGAGTAAACAAACTATCGTCAGCTTTTGTCTGTCTGTCTGTCTGTCTGCACTCACATCACTGTAGCTCCCCAACTCGAAAAGCATGACGGAAGATAAAACAAGGGAAGCGTCCACGTGAGCTGCAATAACGGATTAAGTGTGTAATAAAAAAAAAATATTCATGAGGAATCACAAAGGGGTTTCGATTTGGGAAAACTCAGCCATTCCAGAATAATAATAACAACTAAAATTCACAACTGGCGAAAAAAATAACTTACCCGAAAAAACTTATTTGACTTTGTTTCATAATCTTGGATATTTCAGTGATTAAAATCCAATTTTTCTCACACCAAATTTGAGAATTTACAAAATTTTAGTGTTTCTAGCTATGACAATAAAAACGAGCGTTATGGATGTTAAAATTAAAACAGCAACCCGTAATCAAGAAAAAATATTCAACTATGAGATGCATTATATATTCTACACACCAATTTAGTCTAGGAATACATCAAATATTTTGAAAAAAACACAACTAGTGATCGTTATTGTAAAAACATCTTACTATCTTTATTTAAAAAAGAAACCAAATATTTCTTGACTGTTAAACTATCTAAACATGTTTTTTAACATTTGCTATTTAATAATAGTTTAATATATAGGACAGTTTGTCATCATCATTCAAAAACTGCAAGTATGAAGTAAGAGAAAACACAATGATGTTGGCTGTAGAGCATCTAAGTAAAAACCTAAAGCACAGAAACCGGTAGCATGAATTTTGTTACGGATGTTATGTTACTAACATATTTTTTTCAATTTTCTGAAAACTAAAAGAATTTGACAAAATAGCATTAAAGACTATTTAATTGAACTTAATTTAATATTGACATTATTGAACAAATTATCGAAATCTTGCATAAAACCTTACAATCTCTTTTTGTTACGGAGGTTACACACAATACAATTTCAAGCATATTTATCAAAAGCCCTTGAAATGTTTTCTATTTCCTTCTGTGGGACTTTCATGGATCTTCTGGTTTTTTTCAACTGGCACAGGACTGTCTATAAGACGATATATGACTTTCTGCGGAGTGATCCAGATTTCATCCTTTTGGCGAGGCCATTTAAAAGTATTAGCCAATTTCCCAGACCTCTCCATAAAATCCACTAGCAGTTCTCCATCTTCGTTGTCTTGTTCGACCACTCTACCAATATACCACCTCGAATTGTATAAACCAGCTATCCAGTCACCTTCCTGTACTGGTATGACATCAATTCTTTGTCGTTTTGTTTGAGGCTGATCTTGTTCTAATGTTCTATCTTCAATAGCTTCCATGTTGTTTCCTGGACCCTGTTCTTCACGAGGTCTCTCATCTTCGTTTCTCAGTAGACTGTGTTTAACATAGCCATCGCAGGTAGATGTTGCTACATCTACTAAACATTCAGGGCAATAACAGGATAAATTCCTTGTGAAGATTTCCATGTTTGAGGCAGACGAGACAAAATGAAGTTTGAAAGTTCCAGGAACTGGTCGAACTGCAGGACGATTCGATAATTTTTTTTCGGCTTCATCATAATCTTGCTGTGTGTACAAAAAGTACCTCACTTTGCTGCCAGTTTAACGGAATGAGTGGCCCATGCAAAAAAGTCATTCGCATTCTGTATGGAACATTTACCATGCTTAACTGCATCGCCTGCTGAACGTTTCACACTGGCGCCTAGTCCGTCGAAAGGACCTTTACCATGGCCACTCTCCAGGTAGTTCCATCGCGCATCAATGCCGAATTCATCCTGGTGTTGCGCTATAAACTGGAATATGGTTCTATTATGATACTGACTCGTTGGAGAGTCAGTAAGGTAGTGAATTGTTTTAAAATCTTTTCATTCTTCTTTGAGTTGTGGAATAAGTTTCAGAAGTATAGCATATACTGATGAGGCGTTGTGAAACATCACATCGGAAACTGCAACATAGCATTGGATTGATTTGCTCATTCCAGAAGGAAAATAAACCACCATGGTATGGAGTGAAACGACAGGTGCGTTCCAATAAGCTGATTGGACTTCTTCATCTGACGAGCATTGAAAGTTTTCTGCAAAGTCCATCCATACTACTATTTCATTTTCTGGTAGATTTTCACGTAGATTTCTAAGCTCCTTATCTTGATGTTGAACTCTTACAACATGGTCCCGGAACTCGGTGAGGTCTTTGTCTAACAACTTTAAAAATTCATCTTTCAGTAACTCTTCCTCAACCTCTCTGTGGCGAAACTTATTACCTTCCTGAACTCTCTTCCAATGTTTAAAACTGATAGTAGCCACATCAGTATCTCTTATCTTTTCAATTATTGTTTCATTTGACTGGTACTGTCTTATTGGATCATCTGGGTTTTTTGGACACTGAACCCCTATATTTATGATAGCGCGCATCTTCAAAACCATGTTCTGGTGTATAGAACAAAGGCACGTCTTTCTACTTGCAAAATTTGCAAGAAGAATAAGCTGAGGTCGAAATGAATAGAAGAGGGATTTAGATATCTTTAATCTCAGATTTTCTAACATGAACTTGAAGTACAAATTATGCATATAATCAGACAAGACATGTTTCTGTTTCAACTGTTCTTATACTTTCTTAGTGTCTCTCTTTCCAGGTAGTATGGAACTATTGTCCTCTCTCTCTAGAAAAGCTACGACCTTTTTTTCGCAAATTCATGTTTTTAGTTGAGCTTTTCCTCATTACACATAGTTTGGCCACCTTCTGTCTACATACACCCATTGACTTCGCTAACTTTGATCCACATCTGTACTTTCTTACTAAACCTTTCCATTGTATGCCTGATGAAAGCGTTTTCTTCTTTTTCTTTTTAATTTCATCTTTTAATTCACTCAAGACTGTGTTTGTCAGTAGAAACTTGCGTCTGACCTGTATCAGTGTGCGACAAACTTTGGTGTTATTAAGAGGGAGTCTATTCAATCCTAGATTTTTCATTTCATTTTTTGTCTAGGAACGAGGAGTCATCATAGTAAGTTCACTTTCCTTTTCAGTGTCTGAGCATTCTATCTCTTTTCGTGCCTGTTGTTTTCTTATCCTTTCAATCGTCTTTTGAAGTCTCTTATTAGCTCTGACAAGGTTCTGATTCTTGTGTCTTAGCTCCTCGTTGTTTCTACAGGCTTGTCTTAGTGATCTTCTGTATGTTTTTTCGCTGCCCCTTTCCTTTTGATTCTTTTTCTTATAATGTTTTTTCACTCTTTTCAGTATTTCTGCTCTCCTTACTTTTAGCTGAGCTGGTTTAAGCATAGTTGTGGGAACATAAGAATCTCTCTTCCTCTTTGCCTCCTTTTCTACAAATTTTGCAGCATCTTTCTGTTTCTGTTTTTCTCGCCATCGGCGTTGTCTCTCAGCATTAGTCGGTGCCATTTTGAAAATTAAAAGGTACTGTTAATGAACTGCCTTAAAAAATGTTTTAAACATTTTAAAACACAGGAATTTGTGTGTACATACAATCTAAAAGGCAAACAGTGTAAGATATTATGAAAAAAATAATACATTGTAATGTTGAAGATCAAAACGCATAACTCGGGAATCATTATTAACAACCGTAACTTTTTATTAACCTCCATAACGAACCTTATGGAGTCTCTGTTTAAATTGACATTGTTTCTTGCTACATAGACATAATACTGCTTTTAAAACTCTTGGTACAAAACGAAATAGCATAAACAATTATGAATGAATGTCACAGGTAACTTTAAAAATCGGTTTCAAATTTTATTATTTAATTTAACCTCCGTAACGTTATTTTTAAATATACGGACTTCTAAACATGTCAAAATGCACATTTACACGTGGGGAACGTTTGGTTAATCATAAAAATCACATCTAATAAGAACTTGATTGATTTTTTATTTACGGAAAATGTTTTTTTTCCCCATGTTTATTCTTTCTTTTAACCTGCGTAACAATAGTGGTGCAAAATAATACTGAATTTATTTCCCCTTTCACCGGTTTCCATTTGCAGAAAACGGAGACTTGGTAAACTGGACATATTAATGTTCTAATAAACGGTATGTGTGATCAATTTATTCTAGATGAACATCTTTTATTGCAAATAGTAAATATAGATAAAAACTTACCTTGACACTTGAATAAAAATGTATCTGTAGTTGCATTTACATGTATGACATGACGTCGTCTGCTTTAACTATATACTTCTGGCGGTGTATGGACAAAAATCACCCTGTTTTACTCATCTGTATTTTGTATGTAGAGAATCTATGAAAACTGTTACGCATGTTAATGTTATGGAGGTTAAAATTTATTTTGTATCGGATTTATTTGGCAAAATAAAGTCTCCCTGTAGCAACAAAAGTAGCTAATTGTATTTGTTTATTACATATGGTTTATTTAAAATTATCATTCCAATTCGCGCAAACAGTGAAAAATTAAATATTGGCGTTATGTATGTTAAAATCTCAAATGCGACAACACAACTAGCCAGCTAAATCAAATACCGAAACAAAACTTTAAAGACCTAACAATTTTTAGGTTAAAAAAATCGTTTTTTTTTTGCACCAAAATCCTCTATTAAAATGTGTTTGTCTTATATTTATTAACATCCAATGTTATATTACTGCTTAGTCTAATAATTGTTATGGATGTTAACTATCGATATACGACATACGTATAATTAAAATTTATAAAAGACACGAGCTTCAAGAAACTTGCCATTCCTACCAATGAAAGTGGAACATATTTTGTATGAAATGAGCCCATAATATGAACGCTATTATAAGTTGTATAGTAAAAACGGAATGGTTAGTTTCGATTTACAAGAAAGTGACATTATAAAAATGGTTGTTTTGGCACTTTTTTGGAGTGATCCACATGCGAAAGAATGACTTTATATGTGTACAAGTACATCTTTTTTTTAAAAAAATACTTTTTTTGTAGAAAATCTCTTAAAAAGTTGTGGGTACGACGATTTTTAGAAAGTTGCAATAACGGCGACAGTTTAAATACGAAATCGTAATCTTTATTTTGGAATCACTGAACTGATATTTGTGAGAAATCACAAAGCCCCATTCTATATACTACTGTAGAATATTTCTACGATGAAAGTGTGTTGACCCTCGGTGATATTTTTGTTTGTTTGAGAGAGAGAGAGAGAGAGAGAGAGAGAGAGAGAGAGAGAGAGAGAGAGAGAGAGAGAGAGAGAGAGAGAGAGATTACCATTTACTTTGAGAATAGTTGATTTTAAAGTTGCCATTTTGTATCAAAATATCCCCATGTGCATGCATAATGTAAATGAAGAGTCGTAAATGGGTTGGCATGGCTACCAATCTTATAATTTTGTTACATTCGGTATATTTCAACGAAGGAGTGCGAAGAAGATGACCACTACAACAGCTGAATGAAAAAGCCTACATCTGTTATCTCCATGTTACATTTGTTTAATGGCGGCAAAAATAAAACTTTATCTTGTGATGCAATTCTTACAGTGTATGTCGAACGTTTTCGAAAACATATAAACAATAATTTTTATATTAAAGAAGTATATTTTGAGTGAATTTAAACTTCATTACAACTTAAGAAAATAATTATTTAGATTGGAATTACAAAGAATATTTGATACCGAAAAAAGCATTAAAAAATGTTAATATCTGTGACAATTACTCTTTTAATGATAGAGTTTAGAGTTTGAGAACACTTTTTGAAGATAGACTACGATCGTACTCGTCTAAGTGCGAATAATTTTTGTGATAGACAGGGCAATAATATATTGTACATGTTATAAATCTACACGTGCTATATCACTAAACTGATTATTGATTTTATACGTATGAAGAAAAAAAAAACATATTAAGAAATACTATAAATTTTTTGTTAGTAAATCCACGCTTAAACAATTTGCACTATCGATGCACAGTTCAGGACAAGAATAATCTAATTTTTTAAACAAACACAAGCGGGGTGTGTGTGTGTGTGTGTGTGTGTGTGTGTGTGTGCAAAGATAAAAGTATTACAAAATTAGCTACATCGCGTGGAATTGTCTCAGCCAATTAAAATGAATAATTAGTCTTTCCTGGTATAACCTTCGCGCACGTTTGTTATACAAGAGAGAAATTTACTGGAGCAGATTTTACTTGAATTTGTACAAATTCAAATTTGAAAAGATCCATGTGTGTGTGTGTATATATATATATATATATATATATATATATATATATATATATATATATATATATATATATATATATATCAAATGAGCAAAGAGCAAATTCAGTCCCGAAATAGACATAATAATGGGCCAAGTGATAAAAAAATCTTTTTTTTTTTTAAATTTAAAGTCCCACTGCAGTATATAATATATGTATAACAATAAAATTTACAGGAACCAAAAATGAGAACACAAGAGGCTGTTCACCTCTGTTTTTATTATTATTGTAAATCACAATGTAGTAGAACAACATTTGGAGATGGCCTACGATCGTACTCGTCACAGTGCGAAGCAGTTTTCCGATAGACAGGGCAATGGTACGAATGGAGACAACTAAACACAACAAAATATGGGACTTTACCAGTACTTGTACCTTCTTCAATCACGAGATGGCCGACGAGGCTTTGATTTGTGTTACTGAAGTGTAACGTTGGGAACTGACAATTCACATTCAGTTTACACTAAAATTAGACTGAAAGCCTGTATTGATTACTAGGCCGAACTTATCCCACACATTTGATGACGTCAGTCGCACTTGGCCTTTTTATACGACATACATTACCATCGTTCACTGAGTTTACTTGCTATTATTTGATCCACCACGGCGGCAACGTAACACACGGGCAAAATTAGTATGAACAGATTCTCCTTCTGGTTGGCACTTTTGCCAATCATTGCAGTTTTATCCCCAAACTGCCGTGGATTTGATATTGCTAAGCACCACAATTATGATGAACTTCAAGAAGAGATGCGACTGGTCAGTGAGGACGAGAAATGCAAGGATGTAACTCGGTTGTACGATCTGAAGGAAGGAAAACTGGCCACTCTTCCGGATGGAAGGAAAGGATTCCTTGAAAACGATCCACCAGGTTTGACCGTCCAAGGCCGAAAATTGACAGTTATCGAGCTGAGCAAGTATGCTGGAAAGCACACACCAGGTATACATGTTACTTCCCAGATTTCGATAACTAATATTTAAATGACACTAAAATTACTGCTGACACGTCTGAGTTACTTATTAAAGGCATGCAAACTTAGCTGAATATTTGAAGGAAAAGCCA
The DNA here is from genome assembly GCA_029339505.1 of Unio delphinus. Classification (NCBI taxonomy): domain Eukaryota; kingdom Metazoa; phylum Mollusca; class Bivalvia; order Unionida; family Unionidae; genus Unio; species Unio delphinus. The sequence continues at coordinate 5,657,714 of JAQISU010000026.1, forward strand.
TTGAATTTAAATGAAAGGAAGCAAATAAATCTCTGAAGGAAAAAGCCATTGAAATCAAATGAAAGTAAGCAAATAAATCTCTGTAGCAAAAGTACATTGGGCTAACTTGTACTGCCTGTTGATGCGTAGACCAACAAATTGTAATCCACCTTTTTTACTTTTTTGGACTCGGTCAAAAAAATACAGAAAGGTGGAAATGAATTTGTTGATCTAGTTGATGCAGTGAAGTTTTAAGACCATTCCATTGCAACAAGACTAATATAGTACAAAAGGAAGTACATTGGTTCTTCTTTTTAATTTTTACAGCACGATATTGACTATTGAAACAGGAGCAGAGTGCCTTTCCAACAGATGCCTACCCATAATATTTTTTTTATTTTTAAAAGACATATATCGTGATAACATCTTACATTGAAAGACTAACGCCTATCCAGGTTGACCTGGGGTTAATGAACCCATTACCATTGAGTTACAAATCAAACACTTGAACCAGTCTGCAGCAGGTCATTTTTCAGCAAATGTAGTTCAGAATCACATGTAAGCTAATTAGGGTTTACTTTTATACTTAAAATTGAATGAGAATATCAGAAACATTATTTTCGATATTATAGTTTACATGTTATTTAGTTAGTCATAGCAGTTAGCATGAGGATATGTTTTTTTTTTTTTAGCAGGAAAATTATAATTGGAAAATAACATACTGTTATACTCAGTACATGTATAACTAATTTGAATTTTCAAAATGTAATTTGGTAACCCCAGTGTGGATAAATTTAACCCTGTCCGATATCATAGCATGCAAGTTGAAACATATAAAACCAGTTGGAAAATATGCAGAAGATTTAATTTTCCATTACCTTTAGAAAAATTGATGATAAATTATAAAGATTACAGTATTTTTGCCCTCTCTGGTTAGGCATTCCTGAGTTCAAGTATATTGGAAACATGCACGGGAATGAAGTTGATGGTCGTGAGTTGCTGTTAAGGCTGATGTGGTACCTATGTGATGGTTACAAGAGTGGCAATAAAACTATCATGTGGCTCCTTGAAAACACCAGGATTCACCTCATGCCCAGTATGAACCCTGATGGATGGGAGGAAGCAAACAAGGGACCAAGAAATGAGGTACATTTATGCATTTTTTTGTGTGTGTAATTTCAAAACCTGAGCAAAACATTTTTAACTGCAGGGGAATGCATCATGTAGATAGTGAGAAATGCATAGTCGTTACTCCCTGCAGCCACAGACAATCTACATTACCCTTAAAGTCTACATTAAGATTTGTTAAAATATCTAAAGGCTGCAATCGAATATTTGTTTTATATAATTCTCAGGTTTATTCACCCACAATGTCAGTGTTAGCATGTTTATCCATTTAATGAACAAAATTGAAATTACAAAGTATGGTGTCAGGTCACGGATATATCCTGGCCATTTTGACTTCTAACTCTGGTTGCTGTAGTTTCTATTTATTCCTTGTACACGTGGAAAATCTAAGATCCTCTTCTGCTTTCTTGAAATATCCTCATCTTTACAAACTTTAACATGTTTGGTGATGTATTAATGAAGGCAGAGCATTATTCTCATAAAGTCCACAGAATGCCATTGGAGAATTGGGAATGAAACTTTTAAGGAAAGCATTGTAATGAAGTTCCCACAGTTAGGTTCAAAATCAAAAGGAGAATACAGAACTTCTCCAAAGCCAAAGGTGAAAAAGTGAAGGAAATATGAGAAAAATGTTCATATTTTAAAACTGCTTATCACATTATCAGTACTTTATATATATATATATATATATATATATATATATATATATATATATATATATATATATATATATATATATATATATATATATGTAAATACATATAATACTGAACTTTTTGTGTAAGAAACTTCATATTTTTAAAAACTAAATTTATGCTCTTTTGGGCATAAAGTACGGACACATGTTGCCTATTGTTACACTGTACAGTGACAGAACATTCAATATTTTCTCAGAAGATGTTGTTACTGTATTAGAACTTTTGGTGTGCTTTATTTGGGACAGAATTGACTGATTATATACCTCAGTAATTTTATTTGATTTTCTCTCTTATCAGTGAGAGAATCATAGCAGATGAATTTATAAAGACCAGCATTCAGTCATTCCACTCACTGGTCAAAATTCTAGTCAATAATGGAAGAATAGATCCAAACCAATATGATGCCCTGGTTAAAAACTACAAAGTATTTTTGGAAAATTGTTTGAAATTGGAAGACTATGAAATTTTCTCAGTTTTCCACACAGAAAGACTGCTTAGATTCATGTTTTCATTGCTTGATGGCAGACAAAAAGAAATATGCTGTCTTGTTTATGTCCAGTTGCAAAACACCTTCTAACTCTGTCTCATGGCCAGGTAGATGTTAAACAAGGATTCTACATTATCAAAGAAGCCATAAGAGATAGCCAAAGGCAGCTGTCTCTCATTTCAATAATAATTATTATTGATAATATTCAGAGCATAGGAGGCATTGAAAATGTAAATATTAGTTTTAAAAAATGTTCAGTTATGCTTAAGCTGCTAGATACACAGACTATAATTGGATGAGAAGAAAAAGAGGGAGTGTGAGAGGAGCAGAAAAAGAAAAGCAGATTTTGAGCTGGTTGACATAAAAGAATATGACTAATGGATGACATCCAGCAGTTGCTAAAATTGGCAGACAAAATTGCTGAAAGAACCGAAAAGGACAATAGCCAAAGCCTGCTAACTGTGTCTAATTCTCTCAGAAAGACTGCAATAGTGAAACAAGAGACCAAAAGACTTTGAAAAGGACATGGAGCAGAAAAAGTTTGCTTCTCACTTAAATACCAGAAAGCAACTGGAAATCAATGTTTTGTTAATATTGTAAATAGGAACACATACAAAGACTACATAGGATCGTTTCTTTTTTTTCTTTTGAATACAAAATACATTGAACATTGGATTATCACATAAATTACTACATGAAGTCAAGGTTTGCAAGCCCAGATAAATTTAAAATGTACATATTAAAAATATTTGTCGTTAACTTATTTGTTATCTTTCATTGATAGGTGTCATTCTTTATATTCATTAACTTGACAATGCAAGATAGTGTGGTCCTTGAGTTTTGTGAAATGGTTTTGGAAAAATCAAGGATTTTGTTTTTGTTAAATTGGCAGGAACACTGCTTATATTTATTACAAGCATTAGATGCTTGTTTTTCATTTTTATGAACGTCATCTTCATAGTAACACTTATTAGATGGCATAATGTTAATGGATATAAATTTCCTCTGGAGTCTGCCTGAAATTTCCTCAGAATAGAACATTTCCTCTTCTGAGTTCACAAAGAAGTTGGGATCATTTCCTTCCAATGAGTAGAATTATGTTGCCGCTGCTTGCCAGAATTGCTTTAGATTTGTGCTGTTTGGGTTGAATTTTGAAATTCTTAAAATTGACTTTACAGGAATTATATAATGTATCTATTATATACTCACTTATATGAGTCCAGCTGCAAACTACACAGACCCAAATCTGCTGTCATATAATGCACGAGCAGATCTCATTCTATGCAGTTGTTAGGAATAATCAGTAGAACAAACAACATAGACCCTGGTCTGCATGTGCATTATGCTACGGCAGTTCATGATCTTTGTTGTTTTCAGTTTCATTTGACTTATAAACAAGTATGCCATAAACTCGTATCCATATTTGTCCATTTGAATTTTATTCCATCCATAAACTCATATCCATATTTGTCCATTTGAATTTTATTCCATCCATAAACTCGTATCCATATTTGTCCATTTGATTTGTATTCCATCCATAAATTCACATCCATATTTGTCTATATGAATTTTATTCCATCCATAAACACATATCCATTTTTGTCCATTTGAATTTTATTCCATCCATAAACACATATCCATATTTGTCCATTTGAATTGTATTCCATCCATAAACTCATATCCATATTTGTCCATTTGAATTTTATTTGTCCATTTGAATTTTAATCCATCCATAAACTCATATCCATATTTGTCTATTTGAATTTTAATCCATCCATAAACTCATATCCATATTTGTCCATTTGAATTTTATTCCATCCATAAACTCATATCCATATTTGTCTATTTGAATTTTAATCCATCCATAAACTCATATCCATATTTGTCTATTTGAATTTTATTTGTCCATTTGAATTTTATCCCATCCATAAACTCATATCCATATTTGTCTATTTGAATTTTAATCCATCCATTAACTCATATCCATATTTGTCCATTTGAATTGTATTCCATCCATAACACATATCCATATTTGTCCATTTGAATTGTATTCCATCCATAAACTCATATCCATATTTGTCCATTTGAATTTTATTCCATCCATAAACTCATATCCATATTTGTCCATTTGAATTTTATTCCATCCATAAACTCATATCCATATTTGTCCATTTGAATTTTATTCCATCCATAAACTCATATCCATATTTGTCCATTTGAAATTTGAACTTTATTCCATCCATAAACTCATATCCATATTTGTCCATTTGAAATTTGAACTTTATTCCATCCATAAACTCATATCCATATTTGTCCATTTGAATTTTATTCCATCCATAAACTCATATCCATATTTGTCCATTTGAATTTTATTCCATCCATAAACTCATATCCATATTTGTCCATTTGAAATTTGAACTTTATTCCATCCATAAACTCATATCCATATTTGTCCATTTCAACTTTATTCCATCCATTCAGATTCCTCTTTTCTGGCCATTTTTGAATTTTGTGTAGTATCTTGTGTGATATCTTGGTGTTTATATTTTGATGTTTTAGCATTGGAAGATAGAACAACTTAGATATCTTATCAAATTTTAAATGCTGAAGGTAAGCTGATATGTTTTGCCACTTTAGTTATTTCATAATAACTAATCTAACCATAATCCATTAACATCTTTAATCTTTTCCAGATTATTTCTGATCACATTGTTTAAACCATCTCAACAAACCAATCCTGCAGAAATAATACTAGAAATGTTAAATTGTTTTATGATATTTGAGTTCTTATAATGCAACCATAATCCTTTAATATCTTCAATCCTTTATGAATTACTACAAATCACACATTTTAATTCAGATGTAACATTTTAATATATTACTGTGCAAGGATGAATAAATGTATAAAATAAATCTACTATCAACTAAATGTGGTCCATTTGTTGTATTCATTATTATTATTATTATTATTATTATTATTATTATTATTATTATTATTATTGTGGTTGCCATTGGTTTGTTTTCCATTAACTTCCTACATAAATGTTTCTATTCTGAATTTTGCATGAATTCCTAAAACAACAGAAGAATAGCTTTGTGAGAAAATTTGTATTGTCATGAGAATATCAATTTCATTGACTGCTGAAATAACTCAACCAGAGATTATCTTATCTTTATTGAATGATTATTCCTATTATTCTTCTGTTCTTCACTCATTGATTCCAATGTAAATCATGAATGTCAGCATGACTCAAGGAAATCAATATTTTTCAGCTAAAAGCTTTGACAGTAGGTAGATCATTTGGGCAGCTGAAAATGGAGGATAAAATGATACATTTGCCATATATACTTGCTTTTAAGACCAACTGTAAACTGCAAAGACCTAGATCTCCCAGAGTATAATTCATTGGCAGATCTGGTTCTGTGCATTTTGTTAGGAATACTCAATAAGACAAATGATGTAAGGGGCCCCAAGTGGCCAAGTTGTCTAAAGCACTGTCCGTTACGGACCACTGCCATCTCACCTCTGTCTGTGTGTGTTCGAGTCTAAGATTCGGCAAATGTAGTTATGTGAGAAAGCTTGCCAGTAGCTTCTCGTGGGTCGGTGGTTCTTTCCGGGGGTTGTCCAGGTTCTTCCACCACCATTAATACTGGCCGCCATGTATAGCCTATATTGTGCTGAAAATGGCGTTAAACCATCAAAAAACAAACAAATGACGTACCATATATATACTTACTTATAAAATGAGTCCAACTGCAAACTGCACAGATCTAGATCTGCCGTGACTTAATGCACTAGGAAATCTGGGTCTGTGCATTTTGTTAGGGGTAATTAGTAGAATAAACAACATAGACCCAGACTTTGGTAGAGAGTTATCATTTGCTTCAGACTGGGATGTAGAAATTAATTTTTTCAATAAATGTTTTCAGGATTTACATGTGAATTTTCAATCTGAATTCCATTGCAGCAAAAACAACCTTTTATCAACTTTCCACCATCTTCTTCTTTGAAGGGAAATTGATGCAAAAGTGGATGGAATAGGATGAAATGAAAGCATGTGTATTTAGGGAAAACAATTGGCTCGTAGTGTGACTATTTTGATTAAATTGCCTTATAGCATGACCCTAAAAAAAATCAGAATGCACTCATAAGGAATTGTCCTGTGAACTGGAATAAACACAGGGTGAACTGAATGGTTATTGAAAAATCAAATGTGAAATCTGCCCACGATTCTAATGCTCCTTGGATAATCTGTATTGATTTTAGTACATAACCAAAGATGAAACAGTTTTTTGCCATGTGGAGTTTTCTCTTGATTGGTTGGATGCTGCGTGTGCTGTCAGAAAGTTGTAACCATATATATTAATATTGATTAAAGAACAAAAACAAGGAAGAAAAGCAGCTAAATCTGTGATGTAGTCATTGTTACTGTATGTGTGTGTGTGTGTATATATATGTGTGTGTGTGTGTGTGTGTGTGTGTGTGTGTGTGTGTGTATATGTGTGTGTGTATATATATGTGTGTGTGTGTATGTGTGTGTGTGTGTGTGTGTGTATATATATATATATATATACTATAGTCTCTTTTCCTCAGCATGAATAATAGGCAGGGAAAAGGGTGGAATGTGGAAGTTTATGATGACTGTGGCTGATAGCAATTATCTGTATAGTTAGCCTTACAATGACAGGACGCTAATGTGTTTCTAAAGTAACTGATATTGAATCACATTACTATGATGTAGGGCAGCAGGTAATGCTGGAAAGACAATAGGTTGCGGGAGTAACAATGACAGTAGTTCAAAGTTTGAAACATTTGAAGCGAAAAATAATTGTAATATTTATTTTGATGCTGTCAAATTTGTTTTAGTGGGGTTTTTTCTCCTTATTTTATTATATGCAGTATTTTGTGAATGAGCACAAAAGACATATATCAGCTGGTTTTCTTAGCTACCGGTAATTAGCTGGTTTTTTTCCAGCGTTGAAACACTAACTTGTCATAAGGTGGTGGGACTAACCATACAGGCTCCCTCTGGTATTCAAACTGAAAATGTTTTGAAATGAAGAACATGAACCACTTTAGAAATTATTATTGTATCATCAAAAAACATCATCTTTAATGTTGTTTGAAGAAGGAAAATGGATCTGTTCAGAAATTTTTACCATAGTGATCTGCTTCCAATGCAGAATCATGTGAAAATATTGTCATTATTATAATTTTGTTTGAAGGCCATTCCCGAAAACTGTCTGCTTCTTGTAACCTGACCTCCTCCAGTTTAATATATCTGACATGTTTACTTCTTATAATGCATGTAAAAGAAAGAATTGGTACTCTAGTCTTGTTTTTTTTTTTAACCTGCAAATGGCTTTCTTTTAAGATTGAATCAGCTGGATACAAAAATTACTACTGGCCTTTGTACCTTTTTTTCAAACACTGTTAGCAGAAACACATTTTGAGAGTTCAGCCAAGATTGTTTTGCATTAACATTTTTATTAGAAATTACAAAGAATACAAAAATTATTACTGACCTTTGTACCTTTGTTTTTAAAACGCTGTTAGCAGAAGCACATTTTGGGAGTTCAGCCAAAATTGTTTTGTGTTAACATTTTTATTAGAAATTACAGAGAATAATAAAATTAGTACTGATCTTTGTACCGTTTTTTTTTACACTGTTAGCAGAAGCATATTTTGGGAGTTCATCCAAGGTTGTTTTGCATTAACATTTTTATTAGAAATTACCAAGAATGTTATTTTCTCTCAAAATAATTTCATTTTCAGAAAGGTGAAAAGGATTGGTTGAATGGCAGGGCCAATGCCAATGGTGTTGATCTCAACAGAAACTTTCCTAACCTCAACAAGATTATGTACGGCTATGAAAAGGAAAGATATAGCAGGAACAATCACCTGGAAAAGCTGTCACAAGCATTTAGTTCACAGGACGTAAGTCTTTATGCTTACTATTGAAACTGTGCAGTGTTATAACACCACTTTTTGCATCAGGTGCATTCAGAAAAAAGCTTGTTAGCAAAAACCATTGAACACAGATTAAATTTAGCTATATTATACATCTGCAATTTTTGTCACAGAACCATTTATCAATGTTGTCATGATGGGCTATCATTTCAGCCCATGATGCTTTTTAACCTGTTGATAAACTTTTCTATGTTCATCTTTAAATATTATTCTTTTAAATAAACATAGACCCTGATTCCTAAGCTCCATCACTTAAATGACACCTGTTTATATTGCTTCTTAAAGCTATTTCAGAGAGTCCAGGATAATTCAGGACTAGCCTTGCTGTTATCTTTTCTAAGTGTTAAAGATGTCAGGCTCTTGCCGAAGAACATTAAATTGTTTGTCTAATATAATTGTGATTTACCATAGTACATATTGTGGTATGTTAAGAAATACTGTCTTATATAAATTTGTGTGGCACCCAGCTTTACTGTAAAGTGTCAAGTTTTCAACCACAAATTGAAAGATTTGCCAAAAATTGATAACAATGTAAAGAAATTAAGAAATATTTCCACCAGAGACATTTGCATTAACTAAAGTAAAACAGTACAGTCCAGTACAATACAATAACGGTACAGTCCAGTACAATACATTAAAGTACAATACAGGTACAATACTGTACATTGCAGTCTATCATAGACCCTCAAACTTTTAATTTGACCCTCAGTTATAACAGTGATGTTTGTTTGTTTTACTCAGTCTAGCCTCCTGTTCTAACATCAAGAGGATTTTTTTTACTCAGAATATTGCACCCCTAGGTTAAATGCCAATGCACCCCTAGGTTAAATGCCAATGTACTCCTAGGTTAAATGCCAATGCAGTTATTTCCAAAATAGTGTACATAGGGTACAAAATGTAAACTCAAATGCCCAAAATATTTTCTAGAGGTGAATCATTATTCAAGCAGGTTTTCAGAGATGTCTCATCACTCCAGTAAGTTTCTCTTCTTTCACCTCTATCATCCCTCTTCATTCTATCTATCTAGCTACCTGCAGAGGGGAATGCAGCTTGCAAGTACATAAATGTCATTGTATAAGTATCCCTGAGAGTTTAGAAGATTTAAAAAAGTCAGTTTGGCCAAACTTATTGCAAAGTGATGGTTTGTAATAGGGTTACTCCTTCAACTCAGTGAAAACAGTTTGCACCATATTTGTTGTTTTTATTGGAGAGGGAATGTTATATTATCATCGATATAGTATTAATACCATCTAGCTCAGTCACTTTTGGCTAAAATCCTTGAATATCATGAGGTGTGCCAAAACATTGCTGAGGATAAAGTCCATCAGGTTCAAGCTAAGTACAAAGAACTGCATGATAATATTCTCAAAGCATCTCAGTTTTATTTGGGGCAGAAAGTGTGGTTACATAGCCTTTATGTTCATTAGGCATGTCTTACAAGTTGTGTCATAAACGGGTTGACCAGTACTACCTCAGCCAGATTTTAGATAATCATAGGATTAATTTGAATAATTTCAAGACAGATTAGCTTATAGTCTTTAATCCATGCCAGAAGGCATTATATATATATATAATCCTGATCTAAGACACCATTCCACCAGATCATTGGATAAATAGAGAAAGGGAATTTAGTCCCTGTTAATCTGCCGATAATAATGTGAAACACAGCCAGTTGACCAAAATCATGACTCGTAGCATCCAGAAGTTGAGGGCAAGAGGCAAATTGTAGATAACATTTTATGCTGTAACCTGGAATTGTACATAGTGCCACTGAACTAAAAATTAAGATGGAATTTGGATGCACTTTGTGATTGACAAAAGCAGTGATGATACTATTGCTGTATTGCTGTTGTAGTAGTAGTTGTAGGGTTTGACGCTATTTTTCAGTACACGATAGGCCATACATGGCAGCCAGTATTATTAATGGAGTAAGAACCCGGGAAAACCCCCGGAAAGATCCGAGAAACTACTGGCAAGCTTTCTCACATAACTACATTTGCCGAATCTTAGACTCGAACCCACGCAGACAGAGGTGAGATGGCAGTGATCCATAACGGAAAGCGCTTTAGACCACTTGGCCCCCCTCCTTCCCCCTGTATTGATGTAAATTTAGTTTTCCCATCCACCTTCATCTTTCCATTATATTCATATTGTTTAGAAACTGATATTAATATTGTTTTATAGAATGTTCAATTTAATGTAGTGGAGTAGAAAAATGTAATATAGTTAATTAGTTGATTTTGAGCATGTATATATTACTTCATAGGAACAAGTGTTTTGTTTTGGTTATTAAAAATCCTGATATATTTAAGAATTTCTTAATATGCATAATAATACTGTAGGATATATGTCTGTACTGTAGCTTAATTCACATGAAGTTTATGGAGCATATATAATGTAAGAAAAAGTTAAAAAAGTGTTGTGAAAGTCAAATAGGGTAGGATGAATAGAAATACATTATCAGGTTTCAAATTTGCAAGAAGTGCAGAGGAGAAATTAGGAAAGCAAATCAGTATGCAGGTACAGTGGAAAAGGTGATGATTGTGGGAGTCGGTAAAGCATTGACTATCTTGGGTACATGGTCATATTCTCCTCAAATGCTGGTTATCATTTAGTTGCTGCATCATCTGAAGAACATGTCCTTCATTTAGTAAGGATTAGCCAGTCATATTTCTGTATGTAAGGGAAGTGAGTGTTGGTATGTCAAATAGTATGGATAGTGGGTGTTGGTATGTCATATAATATTGATAGTGAGTGTTGCTATACCATATAGTATAGATAGTGGGTGTTGGTATGTCATATATTATAGATAGTGGGTGTTGGTATGTCATATATTATAGATAGTGGGTGTTGATATTTTATATAGGATAGATAGTAGGTATTGGTTTGTCATATAATATGAATAGTGAGTGTTGGTATGTCATATAGGATAGATAATGGGCGTTTGTATGTCATTTAGTATAAATAGTAGGTGTTTGGTATATCGTATTGTATAGATAGTGAGTGCTGGTATATAATATAGTATAGATAGAAAGGTGTTGGTATGTCATACATATATTGAGAGAGAATGATGAGGGTTTGTAGAGGTGAAATGAGAGAAACTAAGTCAAAAGTGGTGATTCATATGGTGTAGCTGAAATTGTAGTGTAGAATATTTGAAAGTGTTAATTAGTGATAATTATTTTATAATTATTTATGACTGCGGCCCGCAGCTGCATTGTATTGCTTAATGGTATAAGGCACCTTTACAAATTACTCACATTTCACCATTGTCTTTGTGGGCACAATAACTTGAATTCTCTACCATCTGCCATTCTTTGCTTATGGCATGCAGTTACACTTAAAAATCATGCGCAGAAAGTGATGCATGTTTAAGACAAAATGGAAAATAAGCTTCTAAAAAAGTGTTATAATCTACACAGAAGAATAAAAATGAATATTCAGATTCATGTGAATAAAAGCTGGAAAGAACATCAGGTTATTGGACATCACGTGCCAATTTGAGTATGCCTCGTGGTGGGAGATTTGATTGCCGTTGTCATGTGAAATGGAAAAGAATTACAACAAAGCATTGAGCTGCATAGGGTTTGGAACTAGAGTTTGTGTAAATAAAGTCTATGTGTACTTTACAAAGTTTTCAATTAAACATAATGTTTATCATTGCTGCTTCAAACTTTTAATTATTTTTTTTAATTGCTTTTGCTTGATCATGTACCATTATAAAAATGTGTGGATAACTTACACATTGGTTAGAATAAAGCTTATTGATTTTGGGATGAGAAAGGTCAAATTTAATGGTAATTGTGACTCGAGGAAAAATGGGTTTCACGGAATAACTTGTTTCTTAGAGTAAGTTCCTTGATCCAACTTGGTGCATATATTGTTCTTAAGGAAATAAAGAAACCTTCAGATTCTGAGGCCTAGTGCCAGTCAGAGATCGTGGTCGAAAAAATGAAATTTATTGTGTCTGCACAGTAAGTTTAGTGTGAGATATATTGACCAGTGGTGCAGGTCATTGAGTCCCGTTGGTCAATAGTCTCCAGAGCCAACCCTGCCCAATTATTAGTGCTTAAGTATGGGACAATTAAACACTGGGCAGGAGTATAATATGCTGTTCACAGTGCACTTATTTTACTTGATAATTGCTCTTTAATTTGTTGTGAAAGTCAATATCCTGTTTTATGTTAGCATCAGTTACAGTCATATCAAATTAACAAATTAGTAAGTCATACAGATACTATCAATTTTTGCACGCTATTTTTGATGTTTAATCAATACGTATTTAACACTATTAGTAAAGCTATTATAAATGGACTGGTATTAGTTGTAAAACTTGTGGGAGAGAGGGGAAATGTCAATTAAGCTAGTTACAGCTTCAATACTTCTATTTTTACACCAGATGTAATGCTAATTGGATAATACGCCATGTAGTGCAGAAAAATTGATGACAGTTAAGGTTAGAAGAATCAGAAACTTTCAGATAAGGTAATTTTCTTCCCACGATATGTTAAGTTGGAAAAGGTTTTAAGACAGCTCCAATTCTTCATTTATTCAAAAATAAACAAGTTATATTTTAATTATTGAAGCATGTCTTCACCCACTCATCATAATTCAAGTGCACCAGTTGCTTTTATTTGTTAAATCACTGGCATTTATTATCTAATAAGAAAGTAATAGGTAATGTCAGATTGATTGTACTGGAACTGTTTTGCCATCTTTGCTGAATTCTTGGTGCAAATTTCTTGGCAGATCTACAAATTTAATGTTGTTGATAATCTCCATGTTTTTCTTGTAAATGTAGGCATACAATGATGTAACTCCTTCGATACCTCTACAGATTATGGCTTAAACCTCTTAAATATGATTTTAATTTTAATTTGCCCATGTGCACAAAAGTATGAGAATGCTGTCATATTACAGATGTGTATTGGAGTTATACTGCTGCAAATTACATGTATTTCAGCGACACTTTGATGTGCCATTAAAGGAGACAAATGATGACAATACAATATAACCAATTGTACATGCTTGCTTTCAACTTCAAATAACATAGAACCTGATCTGCCATTGCATAATGCACTGGTAGATCAGTGTTTCTTCAGCTGGTTAATTCTGACAAAGGTTTTGGTAAGCAACAGGTTTCCAGCTTCTGTAGAACATGGTGTACAGCTTGATTGAACCTGGCTATACATGTCTGGTAGATATTGTGGTAAATTGTATATGGCTAAACATTTATTGTGGTGCATTGTATGTGGCTAAACATGTATTGTACACTGGTAAATTGTGGTGCATTGTATATGGCTAAACATGTATTTTATAAATTGTGGTGTATTGTTTGTGGCTAAACATGTATTGTATACTGGTAAATTGTGGTGCAGTGTATATGGCTAAACATGTATTTTATAAATTGTGGTGCATCATATGTGGCTAAACATGTATTGTATACTGGTAAATTGTGGTGCAGTGTATATGGCTAAACATGTATTGTATAAATTGTGGCACATTGTATGTGACTAAACAGGTCTTGTAGATATTGTGGTGCATTGTATGTGGCTAAACATGTATACCAGTAATTGTGGTGCTGTGTATGTGGGTGGTTAAATATGTATTGTGGTGCAGTGTATGTGGTTAAACATATATATATATATATATATATATATATATATATATATATATATATATATATATATATATTGTCCGTCCAGCAGTTCTATTTAGATAATGCTAAAACATTTTAATCCTGATCTATTACTTTCTTAGTTTCCATCAGGTTAATTCTTTTGTGGGGTTCCAAAATTGAAGGTTGATATAAATGTAAGATAGGACAAGGTCAGTATAGTTTCTGTTGTATAGAAAAACAGTATGACAGTCAATGAAGAAATCGCTGTAAAGTTGGGTGGGGTATGACAGTCTGATTATGAAAAAATGACTAAAGTTGGGTGGGGTTTACAAATTCAAGAAAAATACAAGTCTGGCATTTGTTGTTTATGTCTCGTGTTGCAATTTTTTTCTGTTGTAATCATCATTTTCATGTAGTAGTCAATCTCTGGCCAGTGTATTGTGAATCTGATATTTTGTATATCGTAATTATGTCGTTTACCAAATTTACATCTTTCTGATCTAACCACAGCTTCAACCTGAGACAAAGATGGTGATGAGATGGCTGTTTGAGATTCCATTTGTCCTGTCTGCCAATATGCACAATGGTGCTCTGGTTGCCAACTATCCCTACGATGCCACCCGCAGTGGAAAGGAAAAGGAATATGCAAAGTCACCTGATGATGAATTATTCCAGTAAGCTATAGCTGTTGTACAAAATCGCATCTACATCGCTCGTCACTAATGTTTTATAAAAATAGCATCACTTGCTTTGGGACAAAAAGACACAGGATAATTAAAAAATTATGATAAAATTCCAATTAAAACTGAAGTTTCATTTGAACATGCTTGAGCAAGGAGTTCAAGGACATTAAACCTGTACATCTGTATGTATGGACGGACTGTATCACACTGTCCCTACTCTATTTTGAAAGCACACAAATACAACTCCAAGGCATCTAGTGACAAGAAAATAATGCAAATTTTCTACAAAGAATACATTAGGTTTTTCTTTCATTTTTAAAAAAAGTCTTTTTGCAAGTGACCACGGTTGTATTATATTTTCACAATGCAAGTACTTTTAACTGAAATCAAAACATCAGTCAAGACCCAGTTCTTTATAGATTTTTTTATAAAAAAATTATCAGTTTCTTTATGGTTACTTTTAGAAAATGAAATTCGAGTTGTTGACTTTCAGAACTTTGGGTTAAAATTATGCATGACCTGTAGTGCCATTTGCATCATGTCTTGGAAGCACAAATTGCAACAAACAAATCTAGCCAGATTCCTGCCAAACTCAGGATTTTAAATCAAAGGATGTTTTCATTTTCATTAGGAAATCTTTTGGGAATAAGATTGATGAATCACCGACTCCACCCAGTGTTAGGGGCCCCGAGTGGCCGAGTGGTCTAAAGCGCTTTCTGTTATGGATCACTGCCATCTCACCTGTCTGTGTGGGTTCGAGTCTAAGATTCGGCTAATGTAGTTATGTGAGAAAGCTTGCCATTAGCTTCTCGTGGGTCGGTGGTTCTGTCCGGGGGTTTCCCGGGTTCTTCCTCCACCAATAATACTGGCCGCCATGTATAGCCTATCATGTGCTTAAAAATGGCGTTGAACCCTAGTACAGCAACAACCACCCAGTGTTAGTAAAAAAAAATATGTATGCAAATTCCAGTGGATTGCAGTGTAATAATAAAACTGATTTGTTGTTAATCATTACATAATGTTCAAACTTTCATTATTTTACTTAGATTGTGCAATACATTTTTCCAACTTATACAAACACTTTCTTAATGTCTCTTGGTAGTAAACCAGGTACAGACAATAACCTATTATGGGCAAGCATCTACCCTTGTACATGCAGAAGCATAGTACTGAACTTGGGGCTGCAAAGATGCAAAGTGAGCACTCTACCTATGTACTATCCAGTTATTACATTATAGCTAGCAGCTTCACTATAAGCATGTCTGGTGAAACATTCAAATTTCAATTTATAATTATAGCTAGCAGCTACACTATAAGATGTCTGGTGAGACATTTAAATTTCATTTTATAATTATAGCTAGCAGCTACACTATAAGCATGTCTGGTGAAACATTCAAATTTCAATTTATAATTGTTGTTCATGCAAAATGTTAAAAAATGTTATGCCCCTTTTGCACTTTTAATTATATACTTAAAAAGTTGTGTGCCATGTTTTATCAGTGGGTGAAACAATGTTGATATAAAAAGCCAATCCTGTGAGTAGGCCTGGTAAGCTGAACGTCTGTCCTAGGTTAACACTTGCCCAACTCTCAGGGCAGTCTCAAATTTAGTTTGGGCAGTCACATATTTGGATGGCATTTACCCATGGGCAAGTCTAAAATTTTGAGAAAGAAAAAACATTTTATTGAATGTTGCTGGTCTTCGTAAAATACAGTACCTCTTTGCAAGACAAATAACGAGCAAAGAAGTCATGCTTTCTGTTCTGCAAGTTTATACCCTACATGTGACAATACTTGTATCGGTATTTAGTGTTTATTTGTAGCCTAGTTACAATTTCTTTTATCAACTGTACATGCCATTTCCATCTTTTCAGTGTCATGGTCAGTCTCAAATTTTCTTGTGCAGACACGATAATGTGAATATTTAATTAAAGCATGTTTTGACAGATAAAGAATAAATATTTATATTTTAACTTATGTTAAATTGTAATAATAATTTTTTGTACATATCAAGGTTTCACTGACTTTATGGTCCCAAGTTATTATCAAGCAGTTTGTCAAATGGCCAACTCGAGACAATGGCTTTTCATGTCAGTGATTTTGTGGCATGTAGGATTTCCTTCAAAAGCATGACCAATGTTAGAAGAATTTAGCACCTCTAATCAGTATTTGATATATTGATAATTACATGAGACTGGATACATACTGCTTGACAAACAATCAAATGGAGAAACATAAGTGTTCTCAAATCATTTTCAAAGTTGGATTAAAGTATTTTAGTGCATGTTGCTTATTTGACGCAACAAGATAATTATTAAGTAAATGGATAAAATATATTTTCACAAATTCTTGATTTGAGATATTAAATAAATTATTAATACAAACAGTCTTGATTTAATTCTTTTGTTCAGACTCACAAATATAGCTATTTCCAAAATTATTCATATCTATCCTTTTTTCTGTTCAATTACATCTTATACATCTGCTTTTGCTGTTCCATCAATATCTGCATTCTCTTTCTATTCTACATAGCTTTATGTATTCTTTACATATATATTTTAGATACCTTAATTTATGGGTATTTTTTTTAAGGTGCAAACAAAAGAAACAAAAGTTTCAATAAATATAACAGGATTTCCTTAAAATATCTTGTTATTGCTCACACTAGGATCTTATGTTTGGGGCAATCTTACATTTTCCAAGAGCAAGTTAAATATCCAATCAACTTGCCTCTAGCTAACAAACTTTTATAAAATTTGGAAATCACTTATTAATTTGTAATGAGGATTCAGTCAGCCTCATCTCTGAGACAGATCTTTTTCCTACCTTCTATATTTCTGGATCCAACTCACAGAAAGGATTTCTATTAAACATACATAGATGTGCAATCGAATACCATATGTACGAGTACAACTGCAAACTGCACAGACCAAGAGCTGTCATTGCATAATGTGCTGGCAGTTCTGGGTCTATGTCGCTTGTTAGAAGTAATCAGTAGAACAAACAATATAGACCCTGATCTTCAGGCACATTATGCTATGGCAGATCTGGATCTTTGTTGTTTGCAGTTTGATTTGACTTATCAGCAAGTATTTATAAAAGCAACTAGCTTTTTTTCCATTAGTAGTATCCGGAATAGCCATTGAATTGCAAGTTCCCAGATGGCTACCAAATTTTATGAAATGTGCATCTTGGTTAGTTTTTTTAATTAAGATTTCATAAAACGACATCCATAGCAATTACCACCGGAATGTATTTGATTTAATCTTTGATACTGTTAAAAAAGAGTGTGAAAACCCATTAAAAAGATAATTCCATCTTGAATTTCAGATATCTTTCCCGATGTTACTCCATACCTCATGGAGAAATGGCCAAAAACCACACTCCATGTGACAAAAATGAGGATTTCAGCAAGCATGATGGCATCACTAATGGTGGAGACTGGTATTCAGTTCCTGGAGGTGAATGTTTTGTTCTGTTATCTTCATCACTACAAATTATATGTTTATTATAAATAATATATTTGAACCTCTATAAAATACCATGGCTGTTTCCAAATCACTGTATAGAATGAAGTTTTCTCTCATTCTGTATGATACAGTTGTCCTTGGATGCCTTTATTTTGGAACATATTTGTTTACCAACAGCAGCAGTTTTTGCCAAAATAATTTGTTATGCTGGTAATATTCTGTCTCTTTTTTTTTTCTTTTCATACTTTGTAATTTTAGGATATTTTTAAAGGTAATTTTATTTATATGCTGATGCTTGTGACAGTATATTTCTTCTAAAATGATAAAACACGAGAGGAAAATAAAATAATGGCTTGCCTCCAAAAAGTATTGATTAGGAATATGTATGATTCAAATTGTTGTAAATTCAGTATTCTTTAGGTTCCTGACATCAGAAATAGGTCGCCATTGTGAAAAATAACATTTGTTTAAAACTATTCCTCACCAGTTGAGAAAAAAATCGAAATGGTACAACATACAGCATATATAATACTTTTTATAAAAAGAAAAAACCAATAAGTTGAAATCTTCATCTCAACAATTTTGTTCAACACTTCAGTTGTGGATAATGATATAGGAATTAGTTTCATGGGATAGTAAAGTGCGTAGAGCTTCTAAAGATTAGGCGTTTTACAAAGTCCTCATGATGATGATGATGATTATTATTATTATTATTATTATTATTATTATTATTATTATTATTATTATTATTATAGTAGTAGAGTATGAAATATTATTTAATTGTAAACATGGGGAGATATAGCTGTCACATTTTCAAGGCTATGGCCAGGGTCATCAGCATTAAATTTTTGTGTTAAAGTTTGTTCAAATCCAAAACATGGGTATAAATCAATGTATACAAAAGTGAGACACCAGGTTATGTAGAACACTTGGATAGAGTTTTCTGATCTTTGTAGGTATGCAGGATTATAACTATCTGGAGACCAACTGCTTTGAGATAACCCTGGAATTGGGATGTGACAAGTTCCCTCCAGAAAGTGAGCTGCCAAAGATCTGGGATGAAAACAAAAACTCTCTCATTTTCTTCATGATGCAGGTAAGGAATTAAAATATAGAAAAAAGATGACAGCATTTAAATTATGTATTTGTGCATGTCACACTGAATGTACAAAATAGATTTTAAATAGAATTGACAGAGGGTTCTGAAAACACTGCATACTTTGGATACATTTATTCACATGCTAAGAAATGCAATGATTAATTATTGGGTCACCTTTAAGTAGCAGGGGTTACTAGTTGAGATACTTTGCACAAAGACAGAATGTTTGTGATGAGCAGGATGCAGATATGTTTGGTCTACCTCATTTCACCTCTCACTAATACCAATGCATGTAAGTATGTCTCTAATTTATTATATAGTATATACTTGCTTATAAGTCATATTGGCTATAGGTCGGTCCCCCACCCCTTTTTAGGGCTTAAAAAGCCCACTTATCATCTGCATTCCTACATGTCCAGGTGTAAGTCAGATCCATCTAAAACCTTACAATTTGTCCTAATTAAATTGAAATCCATAACTCTTTGACATTTTAAATCCATTTATATGATGAAACCATAAATTCAAATGTAGGTCACATAGTGGTATAAACTAGCTCAGAATGATCCAATTCACAATATCCTATAACATGTTAATTCCACACTGATAATGTTCTTCATTGTTTTCACCCAACTCCATTCCATTGGCTTCCCTGTTATATGTGGGTGTTTATGCAGAGACTTGGCTTGATATCTATAACTAACATTTTGATCAAAGGGTCTTCTGTGAAATCTAATACAGGCTACAACTGAACACAAGTAAATTATGCAGCAAGATCACATTAAGTTCAAATAACTATCCTCTGTTATTTGGTACTAAGCAAGTATCAAACTTGCAGCTCTATCTAAGGGTTATCACATGAGAAAATAGAGTGCTACTTGGCTGGAAGCTGTAGAACTTGGCACTGAACAATTATTAAATTTGCAGCTCATCAATACAAGTTTTGTCTAATGAATGCTATCATGAAATGGATAAACACAGTGCATGTTATATTCACATTTCTGAATGGGAATAGTCGTATAAAAATATTAATATATTTGAATTCACATAATTTTTATGTACTGCAAACAATTTGCATTTTCACCATTACCACTAGATCATAAAAAAATTTTTGTATGTCATGATATATGCTTAGAATGAACAATATCACAGCAGCAAAGAGGGTGGACAGACCGAAACTATTTCAGCAAAATCCTTTACAGACTCGGCGCTGATGGTACTGTGTAGACGAATTGTTATGGTAAAACTCCTAAGGATTTCACAGACTAATTTGTAAAACCTCACCTCGTAAATCAATTAGATTATTGAACTGGTCAATGAGTTTAAAATTAATTCTCGTTAATGAATCATTATGACATCTCATATAGACCGGATTAGTTGGATCTTCAATTATTAGAAATCTGAGTGGAGCCGTTGGTGCAAACGAATATAAAATATAACCCTGCTGAGCTTGATTTGATCTTTCAAGATTTTTTTGGCAACTTCCTTTGATAGCATCACATACAAGATTTATTGCAATCACTGAGGATATATTCACATTTTGAGGGGCAATATGCCTACCACCACTGTCTGGGTCATTATTATGTATGTTTGAGGATAGTTGTTTGTGGTTGTGTTATTTTTTTCCATGCGTTGTGAATCCTTTTGAAACCATCATCGATGGCATCATTGACTTTTTTCTTTAGCTCGGTTACATTATATCCTGGAAACTTAAATGTAGGGATATCTTTTACACGTATATTATACACTGCTGCAAATTTTGTTCTTGTTTTAGATCTATTACGACCTAATATTTCTTGAATAATTTTCAAATTTTGTGTTTCCATATCGGCGATAATTTTATTACATATTTCCATGTATTTGATGACCTCATCTCGGTTGGAGGGAATTGTACTAATTACAAGTAGATTTTTAAATCTTTCAAAATCATTATTCATCGCTGTGAACTGTTTAGAAACTCTATCTTGGTCAACTCGATAATATCCACCATCGGGTTGGTTTATCCAATCCATAATTTTTTTTTACGTGTTATCATATATTCTTATATATGATATACTAGCCATGTGATAATCCTCCTTACCATAAATATAATCAGATATTTTAGGTTCGGGTATTTGATAAGATGTCCAAGGTGGGATTTCAGGCCATCCTAACACGGTTCTTATCGAACTCTGATAGATATCTACGACATAACCAGACGAGTTTATCTCAATCGCGGATGATAGTGTTGGTTTATGAACTGTTATAGCGATTTTCGATTCTTTTCTAGTAATGGATTTTATTCTGCGCTGTAATTCGTTATTGATCTGTTCGATTTGGTAAGACCCAGATGGTAAGGAAACTATATTCCAGTCTGGGGTTCCATCTTGATTATTCTTACTCGCAAATACTGACCACCAAATGGTACTGATCTAATGTTAGGCCAACTGTGATACACTCGTTATTTGCTAGTGCTATCTCCTTCACCGGAATTGCAGTAGGGAAATTCACACTTAATTCAGGATTGGTTGAGGTTATTGAGATCATGCTGGTTTTCACCGGGGTGGTATTTTCCACTATTCGTTGAAGTAGTTCTTGCGATAATGCCATTGTTATTATATTCGTGTTGTTTTTCTAATTTTGATATCGTGTAATCATAAACACATACCATCGCAGAAAACAGAAAACTCACTATCGGATATTAATGTGATGAAGATATCATCGAGGATAATTGTGAGTATGCGGTTGACAAAACATGGAACTTAATTACGTAATGCTGTAGTTTTCGCTGTCTGCATGATGATATTTTTTTTTTTATTATTGAAATTTTTCCCGTGATTGTTGTCGCCGCTGATATACAAATTGGAACAGCTATCGGAGCAACCATTGTCACCAAGGAGAGTATAATACTGGCCCCAGTAATTACACCTGATACCGAGTACACGGTAACATCAACTGTGGTAATTCTTCATTGGTATTTTTTAAATTTTTGTTTGATATTCCTCAGTGTGTGTTTTGAGTTTAGTTTGAAATTCTCTGATTTGATCATAGCGATACTGCTGTGACGTTGCCAATGATGACATTTTATTTTGAAATGCTAGTGTTAAATTCGCCAGCGAATTCAGTTCACTTGTTTACTCAAATCGGCTACGAATTCCACATACCATGTTATTGAAACCCTAGCCAAATTATTAACAGTGGCTGTTATAGTGAATTGTTCAATTGTTCCTTTGTCGATGACCGTTGATATGATATTGTTGACCCCAGATGAACTCGTTGATGAAATATTAAATTGAGTCGTCGATACTAGTGTTAATCGATAAATACCTTTGACGGTCGCGGTTTTTACGTGTTCTTCATATCTGGATTGAAGAATTCTAACATAGCTGTTTTTATCTCTGTGAGTTTTGGTGTGGTCACCGGTGGAACTCCCAAAAAATTAACAACTGGGAGTTGAACCTCAGTAACAGATTTTTGTAAACCCGCAAATTGATTTACTTGAGCATCATATTTATCATCGAGAGTTTTTAATGATTCTGCAGATGATATATAATTATCATTCAATGATGTTAATTTATCTGTGAGCGTCAAAACAAGTACACCCGGTTTGAGTTTACCCTCCTTGGAAAACAACGCGATAGTATCTTCTACTGCGTCGCGTCGTTTTGTCAAAATATCATCAAGAGAAACATTACTCGTTTTCAATTTTCCCTGATGATCTTGAAATACGACTATTTCATTGGGATCAACACATGCGAGGTTTAGCATCTCGGATATTTCATCTTTGATTATTTTGTTTACATCACCGGCTGCAGATATTTCTGTGGTGGGTTTTTTCAGACTAGAGAGAGATCTTCCCCAAATATCAATAATGTTATTTTATATAATTTCTCTCTAAAAAGCGATTACTTGTATATTCGTGTACGGTTTTATGGGGTGGTTTTCCCATTGATGATATCGCATCAAGGATATTTAATACTTCTATGCCGCATATTGGTGGGTCATTCATTTTCTGTGTTGGTAGTGTGGAATACCAGATAGGAATTTTTTAAGTGTTGTATATAATGCACAAATTCTTTAGGCAGCGCTAACCCATATGAATCGAAATAAACAATGACATGTGGATCAATCGCGTATGCAACCCAGTGAGTTCCGGGTTCGGTGCTGTTATCAAGATTAATGATACCGGTTTCAATGCTGTTTGGTTGTTGTGGTAATTGATCTCGCATAAAAACACCTCTGAAATTTTTTATCGCTAGTTTTTTAGCAGCATCGATTAAATCAAAATTTGACAGTGGAACCATCGGTTCTCGAGTTAGTAAACTGTTCTATGTCCCAGGCCCTTTCCGCTGTACCATGAATACAGGGTTCCTGGTGGTCTTAGACCCTTTCCCTTTTTTTTATACTTCCGTCCTGATTTTGGTTCATATGATTGAGCAATACTATGTACTGCTTTGGCACCAAGAGCTCCAGCAGCTCCTAACGCAGCGGCTTTACCAGCTGCAGTTAGCGCGGGAATCGCAGCGAGAAGTGGAAATACACCACCTGATTATCAGGTCTTTGATCGCAGATGCAGAGAGAGTGACATGAACACCTTTTTTATTCTTGATAGCATCATTGAAGTGTTTTATCTGACGAGTTGTCAATGATAGTTTATTCTGACCACCAGACATGATTGTGTTTTAGCGATTTCGTAGTTCCACATTTTTTAGCTGATTCCGATTGCAATTTTTTAATTTGACCAGGAGTTAACATAAAAATAACATGACTATATGACATTTTATTTAATAACAGATTGATCTAATTGTTACACTACATGTTTTCTACTGGTGCATCAATTACTCTCATTCGTCCACCAACACCTTTGAGTAGCATTGATTTGTCGCTGAGATTAACAGCAACTTCTCTGTAATTAACAATACCAGCAGGACGAGTTCTGAAGTGCATGTCAACTACGGATTGTCTGGTTAAATCAAGATATTCCAGCGAAAGGTAGTAAATGGGATATCGATTTTTAAAATCAAGTTGTGATATTTGCAGACCAGTATCTACGTTATTATTGCGTCCTATAAATGTCAACAAACATGCATGATATGCGCGTGCTATTTGGTTGGTTCCGGAATCAAGTAGTATATCCTCAGATGGTTCTTGTTGGCCATTTATTCTCAGTGATACCTCATTAACACCCAGTTGATCAAATATGATGTGGCTGCGTAATTGTGAGTTTAATTGCGCAGTATTCTGTAACGCAATAAATATATGACGTGGTGCAGCAACACCCTGTTTTGATGCCAGGTGCCATGTAAGTGTACCATCAATATTAGAATCCATGGTATCCATTGTTGTTGTTAGCCAACTTAGCAGTGATTTTCCTCTATGGTCCATAAATGATAGTAATCTTTCTTCTGCGGTGATTGATGGAGTCATTACTGGCATCCACAATGATAGTTTTGTTATAATGACTTTACCATCAGGAACACCAGCACCATGCCAGATTGCATCATTATCAGTACCCCTTTGCATGAGTACTACTGTATGCTTTGCTCCATAGATAACTTTTCTAACATTTCTGCAAAAATCCGAAAATATAGAATTCAACGCATGAATCAATTTCACATCTGGGATATGTCTGTGTTGAAGGTCTTTACTTTTATAAGCAACATCATGAGCATGACACACCTTATCAATAGCGTTTATTGGATATTCGCCGAGTCGGATATCGAGTCTGGTCCCAGGTCCACAATAACTATACCCCGGAAGGTGTTTTTCTTCTGGATATTTTGCCCATGGTGTTCCCGGTAATTTTACTAATTTGGCTTCAATATCACCTCCTGATTTTTTTTTAATCCATAGAAACAAATCTAAATTTTTGATACCACATTGTACACACTTACCAGCAAGTGCTGATCTATTATTTTTAGTTGTAATTGTTGTCAAGTCATTTGTGTTAGTACGCTTCTTACATTTCACACAGTATAGATCCATAATTTATTTATAATAACATGAATGTAATAGATTTTTCGGTGACAAAAACAAGAGAACCAGTTAAGCATCATGCAGTGCTACCAAATTCTATTCGTATGATTATAATCAAACCATCTGGAAGTGGCAAGACACAATTGCTACTTAATTTGATAACGAGATGGATAAATGGGATAAACTGTATTTGGTAGCCCCGAGTGTAGATGATCAGCGATGTTACGAGGTGTTAAAGGATTTTAATGAGAAAGCGAAATTGGAAATCGATGAGGATATTATGAGTTTATAACCAATATCGAGGAAGCACCAAGCATTGATGTTATTGATGGAAATATTAACACTTTAGCTGTATATGATGATGTGATGCTAGACAATCAAAAGAATCCAGTTAGGATATTTTCCAGAGGTAGGCATACTGATGTGATATATGTCACTCACCGATACACTCAAATACCAAAAGTGATCAGAGATAACTGCAATATTCTTGCTGTATTTAATGGAGTTGACACACATACGCTACAAAATATTTGGCAAACTTGGTGCGGCGGTGATATGGATTATAATCTCTTTAGAAATTTCTTTGGTCATGCTCAGTCAATCCCACATGGATTTGTAACGATCAATTTGCATGACCATAGATCAAGATATCGTATCGGACTTTATCAAATATCTGGTTGAAACAATTTGTCTCCACATCGCCATCAGCACCGGGTCTGTAAAGGATTTTGCTGAAATAGTTTTGGTTTGCTTGAAATAGTTTCGGTCTGTCCACCCTCTTTGCTGCTATTGCCAATAAAATTAGGTTGATTTATGAGGGAATATATATATTATATATATATATATATATATATATATATATATATATATATATATATATATATATATATATATATATGTCAGTATGGATGCTGGGTTATTTCTCAGATGGTAAGCATCTCAAACAAAGGCTGTGGGTTAGAATCTTGCCTTTGGATCATCTCAAGTTTTTTACAATGGACTTTATTTAGTGCCAAGGCAGTAGGTGTAAACTAATTAAATTTTTACTTTTATTGTTGTGCCATAAAATACCAAATTTACAACATTTCTCAGACATGTTTGCATTTCAAGGGGATGTTTTTTATAGGGATCATGAGAATAGAGATTTTAGTTTGGGTTTGAACAAAATGTGAAAACAGCACACTGAAGAAAACATTAAGGTCATAAAATTGTACCAATATTTCATATAACCTAGAATTATAAGTATTAAAAAAAGCTAGTCATTTTAAATTACTATATACACGTTTGAAAATTTGGTATTAATAACAACTCCCTTATCCAGCTGTTTTATTTTCATTTATTAGAGAGAAACCTGTATATTAAGGGTACATTGGGGACAACAAAGTGTTGTCTTTTGTGAACAGATGTCATTGATATTGAAGGTTTTTTAAATTCAAAAGCCAAGATGTTTATTCTAAGATGCTATAATTAAATCGCACAACCCATGTCCTAAATAATAATATAAAAAAACTGCTGTAGCAGACATCATATAAAAACACCTTTTTCTGAATTTAACTTTCATTCAACTTGTTACTTGTGTTGATTCACTCAACACGTTTAAGCACATTCCTTATGTTTCAGACCCACATAGGTGTCAAAGGAACTGTGCAGTTGTCTGAGGGTATTCCTGTGCCAAATGCTGAGATTATGTTATACAATTTGGCAGATATAGACAACAGCTGTCAGGAAACATACATTAATCATGATGTCATCTCAAGTAAGTAGTCTGGGACTAGATTAATTGTAACATTATCCACTTTATGTTGTGATTTCCATTCATCCATCTGTTCATGTTTTTCCTAATGCATACAGTAGTACGAAAGTTCTCCACTATCAGACTTCGTAAGTAACTTCATAAAGGGTAGTAATGAATCATATCAGTTTTGGGGCATGCATTTGATGTATTGAAGAGGCCTATTGGTATTTAACTCAAAAGGTCAAAGGTCAAGTTAACTGCAGCTGATAGAAAAATAACTTCTGCAGATAACTTTAATTCTCAAATAATTTCCATGAACAAACTTGAATAGCTTGCACTTAGGGTAACAAAGAAACCTATACATTTGGGGATCTGAAGGTCAGAGGTCATGGTTATTTTAAGTCTAACATTCATAAAAATTCATACATCTTCTTTTGTTATGAAAAACCTTTTTTTCAAGAATGAAAAATACAAATTGTGTTGTTGAAAATTTAAGAATAAAATACTAATCATACTTACCAAGTTAAAATGCTTGCAAGAAAGCTCTAAGAAGCAATTGGAATCATCAGGTTCTTTATTCAAAATCATTAAGCAAGCACATGAAATTAGCTTACTGTGAATATTGCTTCTTCCTTATAGATCTTTTCAGGGGATCCATAAACGTGTACCATGTTTTGCATGAGTCAGTGTTGCACTGAGGCACATTCAAATTTGAGTACATATACAACTGTAACACACATTCTGCTTAGCCAAACATTACAAATGTATAGGATATTGTTTGTATACTGTTGGTGCCATTCCCTGTGACAGGGTGCTATGGAAAAATACATCACGACACTGCATTACATTCCCTGTAACATGGTGCATTGGAAGAACACTTCATGATACTCCCTGTGACATGGTGCTGTGGAGGAATACCTTTTGTGCTATTTTTTGGTTACATTCTTCAAGGAGTGTTACAATGAGGGTAACAGCATACATGCCAACCATTACGCTTTTGGCGTAATCATTACGCTTTTTCCCACTAAATTCCGCGTTACGTGTTAACGTTTTTAGATTACGCTTTTTCGATATATCCATCTTGCAAAAATTTTTTTTCGTTTTTATTAGCATTACTTTATTTTTTACATACTGTTTTATTTTTAATTAAAAAATACCCCGCTTCTACATAACTACGATATACGAGTATACTTGTCCGTGGACTTTCCTAATATTCATGTTCTATTTATAGCAACTATCATGTTACTAAGATACTTTCAAACTTTCGACCTCATATTCTATTTATAGCGGCTTAGTGAGGAGAGAACAGACTGGTTTCTATTTTGTTTAAAGCATTATGCACATACTCTTTGTTCTAATTTTGTATAGTGCAGAACCAGTCTAAAAGTTTTTTTTGCGCTAAAAAGTATTACAAAATTCTCAATGCGTTTATGAGTGCAACAAATATCTCTTAAATAATTTCACAGATGGGTTAGAAAAAGTCAATAATAAACAAAGCAAAATGTAATCAATCCTCCAAACACGACGAGGGCATCATCACGTGACGTCTAATCATTGGCGCTAAATGGCTTCAGATGTTAAGATGGATTATAGTCTTTGTGTATGTTAGAGCACATTTTTTTCCCCCAAGAATTTCGCAGATGGATCAGAAAAAAGCAAAACAACGAGTCCTCCAAAGATTCAAAGATGAATATAGGAATGGCATAATACAGCGTTCCATTCTAGGACAGCATCATTCTCATTGCAGACTGTGCGGAAACGATTTTAGCATTGGTCATGGTGGTAAATTTGATGTGGAAAAACACATGAAAACAAGGAAACACATCAAATTAGCTCGCCTTACAAACTCTAATACTAAGGTAACTTCTTATTTACAGCAGAGCTCAAGTGCAGACTTGAATACTATAAAATGCTGAGGTGTTATTTACCGAGTTAAATGCTTCAGCTGCTTATGTAAATGAAAGACAGTCAAAAAGCTTCAAAAGTGTTAGATTCTTTGTCAAGAGATATTCTTTTCTATTGCCACCCTTGTCTAACTTGGATCATCTGGAAGAAGAATTCCTGAAGTATCAAGTTGGGATTCTACCTGACAATATACTTAATGCAGATAGAGTTGATGTGCAATGGCACCTTAGTTCCCAGCTAAAAGACTCTATCACTGGAAGAAATAAATTTCCTCATCTTTGTCAGGTTATGAAAGGAATATTGGTTCTTTACCTTTCTAATGCTGACTGTGAGTGATTGTTCAGTGTTGTTAACAAACATAAAACTGAATTCAGGTCCAGGCTAAGTAACCCGGTACTGAGTGCTCTACTGGTATGCAAAACATTCATGGCCTCAGCTGGTACAAAATGTTTTGAAATGCAATATGACAATCTGTTTCTTTCTAAAGCTAAAAGTGCTACATATGAACACTTGAACCATTAATGAATGATAATAGACGAGAAAAGCAAATACATCATTGTTAATTGTAATTGTAGTATGTTATATGTGGATTACTCTTTTTCTGCTTGGATTCCTCTTTTTGACCACTTGGATTACACGTTTTCCTCGTCAGGGGTTGGCATGTATGTAACAGTCTTGTTGGAGGATTCAAGGACATTGATGGTTGATTTACCGACTCAGATATCTTTGTTTTTATCATCTTCACCGCCCCATGGCTGCTAGTACTCTATATTTAACAATCAAACCACCATTACTGACTTAAGAATTGCTATATGAAGTGCGTGACAATAGACTGACGCAATTGGAACATCCCTGTTTCTCTTTCATGACAATCAGACATATTCAAATATCTAAGAGACAAAGGGGTATAATTGTGGCAGGTAAAAATCCAGCTAAGTGTGCAAAAGATAAATAATCAGAAAAAAAGATAGGCATTGAAATAAAAACATAAAAAAAAATGTTTTGACCCATATTTACCTGCACTTTCATTTAGTCATTAGTTTAAAATTTTAAATTGCTATTAATGATGATGCATCGATATGTAATTTTTATATATTTTATTGTAGTAATAATGACTGGCACAAGGTAAGTTCCATGTGACCACTATCTGCATTGGATATATTTTTCTAATATAGGAAAAGGCAGAGGTTATTATGATTGCGTAATTGAGCATTTAATAGCAAGGGACCTTGGTGTATTTTGGTGCGTTTTTTTTATTAATTTGCAGACAAGGATGGTGACTACTATCGCCTTTTGAAAGATGGCATTTATCGTATTCGTGTGGAAATCAATAATCCAGAACGCAAAATCATTGAAGCCTCCAGATGTGTGATCATAAAAAATGAACCTCTACGCGAAGCCCAGGTGGTCAATTTGGACCTAAAGAGCCTGTACCAAAGAGGGGACAAGATTGAAGAAGAGTGTGCCCTATTGAAACAACAGGCACATCAGACATGCTTAGAAAACTTGGACCAGATTCAGGTATGACCTATTTTGGATAAGGTTTGTTTATTTGGGAGTTGCATTTAGGAAATATTTGCTTGGAATAGTTGAAGTATGAGCATTCTCTCCAAACTCGAAAAGGCAGTAGCTTTAATTGAGAGTAAGATGAGCTTGGTTAAGTTTTATATAAGAAAAGATCTATACAGGTAATGCCATTCCATCGTCAAATATGACTGCCAATATTAAAAACACCAATATTTGAATAACTTTATCTCAGAGGGCTGCACAGCTGAATTTGATCAACTTTAGGGAGCAGGCGTCAGTTTTTATGTACAAATTTAATGCCACAATCAGTAACCTAGATTAAAACAAATCATAAAAAAATAAAATACACAAGTGGACATAGTTGTCATCCAAGCCATTTTGGGGATATTCTACTTGGCCCAAACCATTGTGTTTACTGCGATGGGAGGCTAGCTCTTCTTCCAAGCTGACTATTGGTATTTCATTCACTATAAACATACAGCAGAGTAACTATGGAAGGTGTACATACAACACAAGCCCAAAACACCTAGTTCACCAATATATCCATGTCTTTAATTAGTAAACAATGAAGATAAGAACTTTGCTAGAGGCAAATTTACGAAACTACCTGCCACCTTAACATATTAACCCCTAGCGCAGAGTTTACAGGGCTTGAGGTAGTAGCCTACTTCCAAGGTCTGTAGCGTCAAGGTCATGCATGATACATTAAAGTGGGTGGTATTATAGAAAGGTAGAAAGATTTAGCTCTACAATTATAGCAAATAATATGGACATTTTGGTTGCACTACAAAATACAGAGGGGAAAAACAATGTTTTGGACCAGGATTTTTTCTACCCAAAATTTGCCCATGGTTGGAATCTAATTTTGTGTCCAGATTTTAGACTTTATGGTCTCAGATCTAATGCAGACCTTTCTGAAGTGCACACAGACAGGTGAACCTCTGCAAAAAGTAGGATAAGGTGGACATTTTGAATAAAGAGTCTTTTCTATATGAAATTTATGGGTCCTTTAAGCAAACAAAAACAAAATAAACCTCCAACTTTTCACCTTTTGCTCATGCGCCAGCAAACTAACCATTGTTAAAACAGAAAATTGCTTGGAAGTCGATATATTAGGATGTATTCAGAAATAGTCCCCAAAATGTCTTTGCTACTCGCATTTCATGTGAAAACAGGAAAAATCTCCAGGGGATAATGTGTCGACATAGTGTATGAAGAAGGTATAATGACACAGATTGTGCCATCAAATGTGGATAAAGATGCAGAAAAAAGAAGAAATCTTCATGACTTAAGTAATGTATACAGAAAAAAAATCATCCCATTGATCCAGATTTCTTGGCCAACTGTTTGGCAATTAGTAAAATATCATCCAGGTAAAAGATTTGGGGTCACTTTGATCTCTTGCTCATGTATTCCTTTTATTTTCTTTTGCATGCATTTTGGGTTTCTGAAAACCTTAATCAACTCTAGAAAAATTTTGTTTACCTGTAACAGAGCATGTATTGTATCTCACAACTGGTCTAGGCTGTGAATGTCTTTACTGTCAGATATGATTTAAACTACCTTTGTTGTTGTTAGTTTATTCCTCACATGCCTCTTGATTCTCTTTTCAGTTGAAGAGAATGTTTGAGGCATTCTATGAAGACCTGCAGGAAGAACGTGGGCTGTAAGATCATCATTACAAATATGTACCACTCATATGGAAGCCTAGCATTACCTCTCATCTTCTTGAAATAGCAGCATCAATAGATTTATCTTCTTTTTCAAATACCTTTCTACAATCCAGTATATTTACCTTTACATTTAATTACTCTTTAGTTAATAAGCAGAAGAATCTCATAAAGATGTCTTTTCTAAAATGCAGGATGATTTGGGCTTATACCTGTCTGGTCTGCATTTATATCTGCAATAACAATTATACGGATGAATTCCACTGTTGGAAGCACCATGACAACTATAAAATACTAACATACAAAGGATCTATGGCATCAATAATATGAATGCATAAAAGATAAATTGTAGAGATTCTAATGTTATCAGAGGTTTTTTCTTTTATCTCATCTGCAGGAATCAGACATAAGAGTTGTTGATTTTCTGCTGTTTATGATGGATGGTCAATGTGAGGATTTTTTTTGTTTAAAGTTTTCTATGTTGGTTTCACACAAGATTCCAAAGAACCTTTGTTATTATCTAAGTAATGAAAATTTTAACAATGATTCGATAATTTGTTGATATTACATGTATTTCATTAACTAAATGGCTATAGTACTAACAACACATTTTAGGAACACATTGATTTAACAAATTGTCAAAGACTTTCTGTGAGTAATTAGTTTCTCAACTAAAACAGGAAGATAAAAACATACATGTACTTTTTTTTTTTTTTTTTTTTTTACATCAGTTGGTATTAATCTACAAGTTTTTTTGTGATGACAATTCCAAATATACATTGCTTAATGTTGGTGAATCAGTCCCTTGGAAAAATCACTGTGCATGAAAAATAATACAAATTAGAAACTAGTACCTTATTTAATGTGATTTATTTTCAAATGTAACCATAAATATCCATTACAGGTAAGGTATTTTAGAATGCATTATTTAATCTTCCTTTTTATGCATCAGACCTGGCATAGAATTTACCAGTACAAGTCTGACACTTAAAACTTATTTTAGACTTGTGATTTATCATGTTTCAAGTCAGATTGCTTAATTGTAAACTTAAATTAAGGTCTTGATTCAAGCTCTGTTGATGAAATGCATGCATGTACTGGTAACAAAGTTGGCATTGATAAATGCCATATTCTAAATTTACCATATATTCAGTTATAAGAATTTTTTATCTTAAAAAAAAACAAAAATCTGCCACCCTTGGTATTAAGATAAAAAGTACAACTGAGGCAGTTGAAGAATTTTGTGTGTTGTAAAAGAAGGTACCTTTTGCTGTGTATCGCATGTAATACAAAATGTGGAGTCAACATTTCTTTTTAACAGATATATTTTCAAACAGATATATTTTCTCTTTTTTATTTCTGTAACATTAGTGCAATAGAATTGATATTTTGTTTGTAGTTGCTGGAACAATATGAATCTCATCAGTTAGGTACATGTGTATGCAAAGTGAATTATGCAAAAAGAAATTGAAGAACAAGGAATGGTCAGAATATTGATGCATTATAAAGTTGTACAAGTTCGATGATTTAAAGATTTCCTGATCTTACAACAGTGATTTCTTATGCTCACCTATTAATCTGGTCAAACAGCAAATTATGGACCCAGATCTGCCATCTCATAATTTGCTTACAGATTTGGGTCTTTAAAGTTTGTTTGGAACAGTGATTTCTTATGCTCACCTATTAATCTAGTCAAACAGCAAATTATGAACCCAGATCTGCCATCTCATAATTTGCTTACAGATTTGGGTCTTTGCAGTTTGTTTGGAGCAATAATAGGACAAACAACATAGACCCTGATCACCCCATGCATAATGCAGTGGTACATTAGGGTCTGTGTTGTTTCAGTTGGACTTGTACATATACATATATGAAACAACTTTGTATTCAACTTGTTCTGGAATAATATTTCAACATGATAAAATGGCATAGATTGCTACATGTAAAATGAGCTGTGAGTAGAACCAACAAATATAGACCCTGATCTACTGCTGCATTATGCAATGGTAAATCAGGGTCTGTGTTTTTTGTTGTTGGACAGGTATATAACTGTATTCACTGTGTTCTGGATTAATAATTCAACACAAAAAAATGGGCATAGATTGCTACAAGTGAAAATACCAACAAGATTTTTGCATCCGAAGTGGTGTTCAGAATTCACCAGTCCTGCATGGCATTTTGAGAAGTTAAATATAAGGTTTTTTCTGTTCCACTTATGGATCCTTATTTATTGAGTTCAAGCAATTTTAAGTTTTTAGTGTAGAAATACATCTTACGACACAGATCTTAAAAAAAGCATTATGCTACATACACATGCATTCCATGAGATTTTGTGCAATTACAATAATCACAAAGCATAAGGTTACAGTTATTGTTAATGCATTTTGGTTTTAGCTAAAAACTTTATATAAATATTTGCAAAATAGTTGTAAATTATCTTTTTTGTTCACTTTATAAACTGTTATTATTTTTTGTCTTATCTTTATACTGTTGTTGCATAATACAAGGTTTTGAAGTTTTTAACAATTGTTGCAAGGGAAATGTATTTAAAGATTTTTAACCATCAGAGATACTCGCTAGCATTAACTTAATGCAAAGGTCAATGCAGTTATAAGAAAGAACAGCTAGGTTCTCAATCTGTTGGTACATTATACAACAGCAAATTCAATATACATTGTATGCAATTGATATGGGTCTTTACCGTTAGATGCAACTGATTATTTTGTACTGTTTGCAATTGGTCTGATTCTAGTTTCACTAGTTTTATTCAATACTTTACTACTTTACAGTTCATCTGAGAATTCATTGTTTGCAATTGATCAGTCCATGTTTGCTGTTGACCCAAGTCTACACTTGTGACTGAGCATGATTTAAAAGGAATTTCTCCTTAAATTAAGATATTTGAAGAATGTTCTTATTCATTGCTTAGAAACTTTTTTTTTCAGGGAACATTCAGTGTGCAGTAATGATTCTAATAGTCATCAAATCTAAATTTTTCTTCAAGGAATTCCTCAATCCTTTTTTTTGAAAGTGATTCTGCTTCTTTTTACTATCTGTACCCACAACAAATATATTATTTAAAGCATCATAAAAAAAGATGATATAAAATATGAATTTGTATTTCCACTGCATTGGAGGTTGTCATTTTCATCTTGATAATGCATCATAAGAATTCTAAACAACTAGATGCCATTTTTATTTCAGTTACTTATTTAAGAGAAGATTACCAACAGGTATTGGTATATTTTGCATCTAAAATTAAAAAGTTTGGTCTTCATATTAAACGAGTAAATAAAATTATTCCAGGATCATTGTTGTATATACCATGTTCAACAATCATGTAATGTGTGCACAGTATCAAGAATTTGCATTTTTTCCCCCAAAGATTGCTTTTATATAGGACTACAGCTGTCAGATATTTAAGAGAGGGTGCAAGACCCTTATAAACTTAGATCATACAAATATACTGGTGTTTATCTTTACATGAAAAGCATTTTTCAAATTTAGATTGTCACATAAAGGTGCAGTTTTGATGTTGGTGTAAACATTTTTTTTTTTATTGTTGCCTCCGAAATTATACACATGATGGGTACACTGTTTGTCAAACTCCCTTCCATGGAAACCATGCATGTTTAAAGTGTAGTAGCCCTTATTTGGTATAGAGTTTATTTTTAAATTTTTTTTAAAAAAATAACGGCTGTAACTAATTCTTCATTATAATCCTACTAAACTAATGCCCCCAAAACTTTATTTCTGAAGTTGTTATTCTGCTTTACACCAAACCCATATAAATTGAGAGCCAAAGCATCATATAAATAACTTATTTTGCTAAGACCAAACAAAATAAATTTATTTTGTACCTTTTATATTTGACTTGTGAGCAAGTATATACTGTACGGTACATGTTAGGATCTCAAAGGAATTGTATGAATAGTGCAGAAGCTTGGTTTCTATTGTCAGTGGCTATAAACAGGTTTAGGCTTTCCAGATCCAGGTATATTAGTAATATTTTCTTATGGATACTTACCCTTGTTTATTGTTGTGATATTTATGTTCTTAGGTTGTTACATTCCAAGAAGCACATCTTTTTAAGCCATTACAATATTATTAAACATTCCCATTTTTCCATTAGAAATCTTATGAGCAGTAACTCTCCAACTTACTCAAAACAGTGCAAATAAATGCAATAGTTGAAATGATGAATATTGGATGATTACATCTACTGGAAATTTGGCATTTAAATCTTTATGTATATGAATACCATTTTTTGCTATGTTAGCTGAAATCCTGTTTTAAAGAACTGATTGCAGGGACCATGTCTTGTTGACATTATTTACATATTTATTTTTCCTGTATATGTAATTTCTTGTCCTGTGTTAGTAATAAAATGAAATGGAAAGGCACAACATAGTTTGTTTTATTGTCTTTAAACTTTGCATGTGCTGGAACACAATCCAGACCCATTATTAATGACAGAGGATTTCCATAATATTCCACTCATCTTCTCTAAGACTACTTCTATATCTAAATATACAGAAATAATGAAGCCATTAGCCATACATTGGTTATTAGGAAGGGGGGAGGGGTATATATTGCTCATGACCAAGCAACACACTTACATCTGGTAATCTATAAATTCCAATTAAAGTTTCAGTTAAAATATCACAGACAAGTCCTTTTAGTTGTATAAATAACAATGAATAAAGTAAGTTATGAGCCAATGCACGTATAACTGTCAACCCCATACAGAGGTACAAGTGTAATCTAAATTGGAAAAAAACAACATGTTCATTCTTTTCTTTACTAAACTGTATCAGATTTATGTTCTTGGGAAAACTTGGTTGATAAGTTCAACTAAAAATACTTCTCTAGAAGTCTGTATACACTTTATCTTGTTTACATATCTAATTTTCCACTGCAACTGGTCATAAATTCTTGCCATGAGCATGGTGATATCCTAAACTTGAATACTGTCTTACAATTCTCATGGATTCTTAATATTTTCTGAAGAACTCCTGATTTGTCCATTTTCTGATCCACTTTTTAAACTTGACACACTCAAGAGTTACATCCATAAAGCCCACATTGCTTGACATCTTGTGCTTATCTTTACAAATAAAAATCATGGTCCAACAAATTTTCTTCAATGAATCTGAGAGTTCAAATTTAAGAAACCAGTCTGTTTTCTAGGAAACTGGTCATATCCCACTGCTATGGTAGAACACTGAAAGTGTATTGTATGATTAGTTTACCTCTTCATATATGAAAGTGCTATATGGGTATTTTCTTTCTAGAATATTATCTCACTTATAAATAAAAAACGAGAGTCAAAATGATTGAGTGTACTGGACTTGCAACTGAAAGGATGTGCATTAAAATCCTACAATTGGATCAGCTTCCTTAGCGTGTCTTTGGGCCAAGGTACTTTTCCTCCCCAATAACCTCAGTGCTAAAAAATACCTACAATTGGATCAGCTTCCTTAACATGTCTTTGGGCCAAGGTACTTTCCTCCAATAACCTCAGTGCTAAAAAAATACCTAAAAAGGGATCAGCTTCCAAAGTATGTTTTTGGGCCAAGGTACTTTCCTCCCCAATAATCACAGTGCTAAAAAAGTACCTACAATTGGATCAGCTTCCTTATCGTGTCTTTGTGCCAAGGTACTTTCCTCCCCAATAACCTCAGTGCTAAAAATACCTACAATTGGATCAGGTTCCTTAGTGTGTCTTTGCCAAGGTAATTTCCTCCCCAATAACCTCAGTGCTAAAAAATACCTACAACTGGATCAGCTTCCTTAGTGTGTCTTTGGGCCAAGGTACTTTCCTCCAATAACCTCGGTGCTAAAAAAGCACCTACAACTAGATTAGCTTCCTTAGCATGTCTTTGGGCCAAGGTACTTTCTTCCAATAACCTCGGTGCTAAAAAATACCTAAAATTGGATCAGCTTCCAAAGTGTGTTTTTGGGCCAAGGTACTTTCCTCCCCAATAACCTCAGTGCTAAAAAAATACCTACAATTGGATCAGCTTCCTTAGTGTGTCTTTGGGCCAAGGTACTTTCCTCCCCAATAACCTTAGTGCTAAAAAAATACCTACAACTGGATCAGCTTCCTTAGCGTGTCTTTAGGCTAAGGTCCTTTTCCTCCCCAATAACCTTAGTGCTAAAAAAATACCTACAATTGGATCAGCTTCCTTAGTGTGTCTTTGGGCCAAGGTAATTTCCTCCCCAATAACCTCAGTGCTAAAAAATACCTACAACTGGATCAGCTTCCTTAGTGTGTCTTTGGGCCAAGGTACTTTCCTCCAATAACCTCGGTGCTAAAAAAGCACCTACAACTAGATTAGCTTCCTTAGCATGTCTTTGGGCCAAGGTACTTTCTTCCAATAACCTCGGTGCTAAAAAATACCTAAAATTGGATCAGCTTCCAAAGTGTGTTTTTGGGCCAAGGTACTTTCCTCCCCAATAACCTCAGTGCTAAAAAAATACCTACAATTGGATCAGCTTCCTTAGTGTGTCTTTGGGCCAAGGTACTTTCCTCCCCAATAACCTTAGTGCTAAAAAAATACCTACAATTGGATCAGCTTCCTTAGTGTGTCTTTGGGCCAAGGTAATTTCCTCCCCAATAACCTCAGTGCTAAAAAAATACCTACAACTGGATCAGCTTCCTTAGTGTGTCTTTGGGCCAAGGTAATTTCCTCCCCAATAACCTTAGTGCTAAAAAAATACCTACAATTGGATCAGCTTCCTTAGTGTGTCTTTGGGCCAAGGTAATTTCCTCCCGAATAGCCTCAGTGCTAAAAAATACCTACAACTGGATCAGCTTCCTTAGCGTGTCTTTAGGCTAAGGTCCTTTTCCTCCCCAATAACCTTAGTGCTAAAAAAATACCTACAATTGGATCAGCTTCCTTAGTGTGTCTTTGGGCCAAGGTAATTTCCTCCCCAATAACCTCAGTGCTAAAAAATACCTACAACTGGATCAGCTTCCTTAGCGTGTCTTTGGGCTAAGGTCCTTTTCCTCCCCAATAATCTCAGTGCTAAAATAATACCTACAATTAGATTAGCTTCCTTAGCTTGTCTTTGGGCCAAGGTACTTTCCTCCAATAACCTCGGTGCTAAAAAATACCTAAAATTGGATCAGCTTCCAAAGTGTGTCTTTGGGCCAAGGTACTTTCCTCCCCAAAAACCTCAGTGCTAAAAAATACCTAAAATTGGATCAGCTTCCTTAGTGTGTCTTTGGGCCAAGGTACTTTCCTCCCCAATAACCTCAGTACTAAACAAATACCTACTTGCATCACCATACCA
Source organism: Unio delphinus (assembly GCA_029339505.1). Classification (NCBI taxonomy): domain Eukaryota; kingdom Metazoa; phylum Mollusca; class Bivalvia; order Unionida; family Unionidae; genus Unio; species Unio delphinus. The sequence goes on from JAQISU010000026.1 coordinate 5,696,936, forward strand.
TAAAAAACCAGATGGGGATAATATAGGTGTAAAATACGACTTATTATTCTTTTGCTTTATTTTGGTCCTGTACCTAACATAAACTATGGAGAGGATAGTGTAAAGATGTACATGATATTGTAAGGATCACACTGAAATTGTAATTACTTGCACATATGAGATGTACAATCATCAGCTCATTTGAAATTCTGACTTGATCCACAGCTTTACAATCTTATAGCTGCAACTTTATATTAATATTCTCAAGATACCTGCCTGAAATTATTCTATAATTAATTTACATGTTATACGTATATAGGTTCAGTTTATAATACCTGCAGTGAAAGGTCCAGTTACTATCATAATATTGCAATCATCCATACAAGTAAGTGTTCACTGGACTGAGGTGCCTTGGCTGGCTATATTAAACATTTTTTGTTGCAGGTATGATAGAAACTACAAGCATATCAGACAAGAAAATTTAGCCACGGGGTAATAAAAATTCAGCTGAATACAGCAATTAATGTACAAGCTATAAAATCTTACTTTTAAAAATGAAACAAGAGTCTCTTGAAGGGAATGAAGCTTACTAACCCTACGGAATTTCCAGAAATTTAAGATTGAATTATTTATGTGCCTAATGCTGAACCATATCCAGTATCCTTCAGCAATATCAAGATTTTCAAATTAGCTGCTGTGGATGTCAGAAGATTAGCAGCTTTTTTTTTATTATTAAAGACAAACAAAACATCACGTATCACCAACAAGAGTACATTAATGTCCATCAAGACATTCTAATAAGTCTAATGGAGGAAACCCCATGTTCGTATGATTCTGGTTTCTTGAAATTATAGTAACAAGATTTTCAAGATAGCTGCCATGCTGGCTATAATAGATGTAAGATTGGTACTATTTCCATTTAGGGCCAATGAGACACTCCAAGAAGTCTTTTGGTGAAAGCACATTACCAATATAACCAGCTGTTAATTAAGGGCAGTGTTAAGATTTTCTAGATGGCCACTTTGGACATCAGATTGGTACTGGACATAGTAAGAACTAGTCTAGTGAATACCACATGTGAGTATGATCATCCATTTAGGAAACATAGTGCAAAGAATGGCAGACATGAGAATGACCAACAAGATATCTTTATAGTTCTAGTAATAATCTCATTTTTTTATGACTTTCCATTTAGGAGTAGTGATATGATTTTAAAGATAGCAGCCATATTGGACATCAGATCGGCACTTATTTCATTTTAGGCAGACTAGATATCTTAAAAAAATATGTACATCCATTTAAATTGAATAGCTATAACAAGATTTTCAAGATGGCTGCTGTGGTGGCCACTTGCAAGGTTAAAGCTCACCAACTTAATTAGGATCAACTAGAGAATGAGATGTGTGTGCAGGCAACATTGCATAGCAAGCTTCCAAATAATTTACAAGGAGTAATGATATAGGACAGATGGACAACAGATCATACCACAAGCTCTTCTGGTTTATAACCAGTGAAGCTAACAAAGACATTGCCATTACAGCTAGAAAAGTGATACCATTGTCTCACCATTCACAAGTGACACATGAACATGACAATCCATTATGTTCATCCTATACTGATTGTTTGTCTGCCCACAAGATCCAATGTCACACTACTAAGAAATGCTGGAATACTGTCATATCGTGCCAGATACATGTCGATATGGTCTTTTAAACTTGTAGAAAACTCTGTCTCCAGCATCTGAATCTCCCCTGATGAACTTTGCTGAAAACAGATGAAAACATGCTTAAAAGTAGAAACCTATTTGATTTCAGTGAAGCTTAACACTTTACTCTTCAGTCTAAATCTCATGCTCCAATTATTTAAGACGCTTAGGTAAATATGCAAGTATCCATCATGGACATATGTGTTTATTCATGAGTATGCTCATGCACACACGCACACATGTAGAGGAAATTTCCAAGAATTACATTTTACAAAAAAGGAATAATATCGAACTAAAACAAGTGTGAACTACAATAGCACTCTCATATATACTACAATAATGAAGAGTTAGTCATATGCCCACACCATATTTGTCATTGTTAAATTATTTAAGCTTGAAGCTTGGCTTGACTTTGTGAATTTGACCACTCCCATGGTTAGAGCATCTGCCTCAGATATGGGAAGTTGCAGGTTCAAACCCTGGCTGAGTCATACCAATGACTTTATAAAATGATACTAAGAGCTGTCTTGCTTGGTGCTCAGCATTTAGAAGTTAGTGTTAAGACTGGTCGGCCTGGTGTCCGGATAATGTGACTGGATGGGACATCATGCTATACATCTACAGCAAGATGCCCAAGTCCTAGACAACTATAATCTGTCACACTGCAGCCTATGTAGTAATAAGACTGTAAAATTGTTAAAGTCCAACACACTCGCACACACACACTTTGTGGATTTAATGTCATGGCCATCAGTATATTTAGTAGAGAAAGAACCATCAACCCACAGAAGTTATGGGCAAGATTTCTCATGCCCTTATCAAGCTGAGGCTTGAACCCATGCAAAATCAGCTGAAATGTGAGTGCTCTGTAAAGTCAAGTGTATTAGACTATTCTGCCCTCCAAACAAATGATGTAAATGTAAATTATCAACCTTATTCCCACCCTTGACTAAACTTCCAATGGACTTTTTTTTTTATCATGTGCGTATGTGTGTGCACACACACACACACAATGACCATATAATATTTGTTTAATACTTTGCACACCTTTTTGTATAATGTTGGCTATATTCAGAAGTTGGCAGGAGCGCACAAGATACCCCCAGTGTTTTGTAGCACATGTCAACCAATTCTAAGGGATGTTAAGAGATCACTATGACCCAGTACCCAAAGATGAATCCTCGGTGCAAATTTGGCATCAATCTGTGAAGACTGATGGGTAGTTCAGTCCATAAACATTTTTAATGTTAACACATTGACCCCTGAGCCAAACAGCTAGGCAGTCCCCTACAGCAGTGGTCCCCAACCTTTTCATCGCCGCGGACCGGTCAACGTTTGATAATTTTACCGCGGCCCGCTGAGGGGGGGGGGGACGACGTTGATTGTTTATATTTTAGATTGTTTTGATTTAATAATTTTAATTTAATTGTATTTAAACATGCTTTTAAAATAAAATACAGTTACACCAAAAAATGAATATAAAGTGATTTAACATTTTAACTCACTAGAACGCTAAATCAATGAGAACCCTGAGCTTGTTTATTTGCAACGAGACGGTGCCATCTGGGGGTAATAGGAGACAATGACACCCGAAGTGTGTTGCTTATTATTTCGTTGTTTTGTTTTGGTTGCTGTCACTGCAGAAAACCCTGCTTCACACAGATAGGATGTCGGAAATGGCAATAGGGATTTAAGTGCTGTGGTGGCAATCTCAGGGTATTCCGCCATGACCGTCTCTCAGCTCCCGGTTAACCTCTCGTCCATGGAAAGTCGCACAAACCCGAGAGAAATGCACCACAGTAAATAAAATGGAAATAATTTAATGTTCCTTGGGCGGCCCGGTACCATTTGATCCACAGAAAAGACTGATCTGTACCATGTGGTAGTTTCTGCTTTAGTGATAATTAAGGAATCATAATACATTTCTATACATGCACTACTTTTTTATGGTCATGATAGAAGCACATTATCTTTGTAAAATAGTCTGTCCTTCCTTCCTTCCTTCCTTCCTTCCTACCTACCTACCTACCTACCTACCTATCTATCTATCTATCTATCTATCTATCTATCTATCTATCTATCTATCTATTACACAAAACAATTTACTAAAAACAGAAAACGGAAAAATGTCAACTGTCCTCATTTGATATATAAACACTATTTGAATGAAAGCATAATCAACCCAATTTACAATGAAGTCAACAGATGATTATATTTCAAATGTTGACATACATGCTGATGAGGGCTGTTCTATTGAAATATATAAGGTACTCAGGGATGGCAGTTTTTTAAAAAATTATTTGCTGGGTACATTTATTTCAAAGAGTTCATACTAAAATACTATAAATTGAATCTATGGGTGAGTACCATTAAAGAATACATTAAAAGTGCCTTCCTTGGAACCCAGATGTTTTACTGGAACAGCTCTCGCTAAGGATCATTGAGATGTAGAAATCAACATAAAATTTCCAGGATCTGACCAGAGTAAGATTTCTCGGTAATTTAGATCCAATTCCATTTCATACATATAGACGTTTTATTTTTCTATAATGTTATTCCTTATATCCCAACTAGTATACTTGGTGACCTTTTTATATGTGACAAGTTGACTGGTCAACATTTATTACAGCACTAGAATTATGAACAAACAAGGAATGTGAATCCTAATATACCAAACTTTGTCAAGCTGGTTATAAATAATTATTTCCAACATCCTTCAATGCTGACCTAGCTAAACCTAATGCAATGGAAACCAATCAATACACACTAGCCACTGAGTGTGTAATACATTTTGTTAACTTGAAATAGTGGTGGCCAAATTAGCATCAAGGTTTAGAATCAGACAGGCAGGTTACTGACAAATTACATGTATACAAGAATGTGTCTCAAAAAATGCAAGTGAATATGTCAATTGAATATTCTTATGAAAAACAAAAAATATTAAAAAAAATAATATGTACACACTGAACAACAAACTGCACAGAGAAATATCTGCTGTTACATAAGCATAATGCACTGGCAGATCAGGGTCTATGTTAGTTGCAGTTGGACTTTACTTACCAGTAAGCACATAAGAGTAACTGGATGAAAAGCACATAAGAGTAACTGGATGACTAAACCCACATGATATGGTTGTTGGGTAGTATTGATTCAAACTGGGGGAAAGGGAGGGAGATATACTAACCAAGCATTTTCATCAATAATTTCAGATTAGTCTTCAAAATTCTCATGACTTTATACCTGGAAGAGTAAAAAGTGGCTGGGTGACTCGGAATACATGCTGGTTAGACGATACTGATTGGTACAGGGAATATCTATCTTGTATCCCATCAATCTATAGCAAACTTCACGGAACTCCTGGCTCGTCTTCTTAAATGCCTCCATTAACCTCTCATTCTTTAGTTTAGCACTATTGAGCTGAGTTCTCATTTCTGTAATAAATGAAATATCTATATATATGTGACCCAGGACTTGTGTCGTATGCCTATGGGCGTGTTCGTCATGAGTGAGTGAGCGAGTGATTGATCGCGATGCATGATTCCCGGGCTTCACGAGTATTAACATAGACTCCCCGCCACACTAACAAGATCTACTGGCATTCTTACTCTGGTTCGTGGACGGACAAAATCTAAGCAGAATTATTAGTGAATAGTTAAAGCACTTGTCTTTCACTTGCGTGAAAGACAAGAGATTGAATATAATTAGAAATAATTATACTCTTCGAGTCTGGTAAGGTATTATTTGTATTGTTTGTGATAAAATTATAAATGTTAGCGCGTGGGTTGTATATTGTGTATTGTATTGATGTCGGTTATATACTGTATTGTATTTGTCTTGTATATTAAGTATATGCTTTGTATTGTTTCAGGTTTACCTCGTATTATTTCCTCTGTGATAAATCCCATAACTAACAAGCAAGTTGTCGTTTCATCCCGAAATAAGACTGGCTCACATATACATTAATTACAGGTTAATGGCACATCACAACAATAATGGCAATATGGTACAAATCATAGGCAAAGACTAAAAGCTGTAAAAAAAAATGATGAACTGCACAAGACATTTTATGCAATAAATGATTAAAAGAATACTTATCTTCCAAAAAATTAGATCAACAAATAGCAATAAATATGCCAATCTCTAAAAAAAATTGTATAATTTTGTGTATATAAAAAAATTTTAACTGTAGATTGCCAAACTTTTAATAGATTCATTTTGATCTTGGGACATGATTTATAGTCATACCATTTTGATCTTGGGACATGATTTATGCTTATGCCATGTTAATCTTAGGACAGATGATATATGGTTATGCAATTCTGATCTTGGGACATGATTTTTTAATCATGCCATTTTGATCTTGGATTGATGATTTTTTTTGTCACACCATTTTGATCTTCGGACATGATTTATAGTTATGCCATTTTGATCTTCGGACATGATTTATAGTTATGCTGTTTTGTGGACATGATTTATGGTATAAAGAAAATACAATCCAAGGAATCAAGGCAACTTCATTCTACCTACAAATTATTCCCACATTTTACATTTTGAAACCCTGCATCTGTCTGTCCATTCATCCATCTGTTGTCCATAATCTGATCTCCAATGAATGGAAACTCACAAAAGTAGATACTTGCATTGCCCCTAGTTACTGATGTCATTTTAGGGTCTCTTCCAAAATGTTCATATGGTACTTGTGGCTTGGGAGATAGGGGAGGGGTGTGTATAATCAAATAAAACAATTGAGAATACCAGTGGCATAAATGAATGGAGTTATACTAATTTACAACTAGAAACTAGTAGGGCATAATTGACCGTAGATATCACATACCAATGAGTTTCAATGACTGGATAATTGCTTAAGGCATGTGGTGTTTAACTATAGTTAGTGTGCAGAATCGTTTTAATTTTACTTGAATTACCATGACAGCAGCCTCTAAGCTATAAATCCCAGAATCTGTAGATTGATTTATAACTGCATGTGCAAGTCATCTGCAAATTTTGATAATGGAAATAGTGCTAAAATAAAAGATGTTCTGCAAAACCCATTTTACTTTGTCACATTTCTGGCCTCGAAATCATCAGACTTCTTCCATACCTTAAATGCAAGTCCTCCATAAACTTTGTCAAGGTTGACACAATGACATTGACCTTTGATCTTGTTATATCTCAAAACCAGTAAGCATCCTTACTGAACATGCATGGCATTCACAAAGTTTAGATACGTATGTGATGTAAAACCCATGTTATGGTGCAGAAACCATTTTCCCTGTCTCCTTCAGCCAGATTATTAATCTTAGACCATTTGACCCCAACATCAATATGGTCTTTCCCTATAATGAGTATAGTCCATTCCCAAAGTCTAGTATTTGTAGATGGTGAAGAATGCATGATAAAATGCAAAAACATTTTCATTTGATAAAAATAAAGATATAGTTCTTCCTTACACCAAGTGCAAGCTTTCCACAAAGTAAGGCAGAAGTACATGCCTTAGAATTTTTATAATTTGGAATTAGAAAAAGTAATAGATGGACTGGGTCATAGCATAATACACTTCACCAAAATGGCAAACATAAAAACAATGTAGCTGTAGTTACTCAGTGCAAGCAAGACACTAATTATACCTTCTATATCTTTGGCAGAATCTGGTTCCAGCAGTTTTTGCTCCACTTGGACGGTAAGATCTTCTACCTTCCCTCCAGACTCTTCCAAAATCTTTAGTCTCTTTTTGAGTCTCTCGTTCTCTTCTTGTAAGGCCTTTACTTCCTCAGTGCGCTGATTCTGAGCAACTTTCACAGGGTTCATTTTGAAATGAAGCACCTTTGTTGTTGTTGGATCATAGTCACCCTGCATAAAGCAAGTACAATTTTCTATAACAGCCATAAGTGAAGCTGACTTACCATATATACTTGCTTTAAGTCAAGTCCTATGCACAGACCCAGAGTTACCAGTGCATGATCAACCAACATATCCAGGTTAATTTGTCAGTTTCTTAAAAGTAATCAGTAAAACAGACATAAACCCTGATCTGTTGTTGAATTGTTCTACAGGGTTTATGTTGTTTTTAGATGGGCATGACTTACATCTGAGTATATATGGTATTTAATTTTGCCTTTGATGCATCTCTTGATGCAGAGATGTTTTAGTATTAAATGCCTGTTTCTACATGTGATACCCAAGATAGAACTTTATCCCTGAACTATGTACAAGATATAGCTACCAATCAAAATAATAGCATGAATTGCCATAAAAGATGGAAATATTTACACGAAATACAACAGTAATGCTTTACCATATTCATTATGTACAAAAAGGTTTAATAATTCTTTTAAAAAATGAATATATGGCATAAAATATCTGATCAAGTCATCTACATATATATGCAAATATGCTTAAAAAATAATTTTCCACAACGAGTAGTTTTCAAAACGTTAAAAAATCAGTTTTAAAAAAATGGTGCAATGGCCTTAAAATCTTATAGTCTTTAACAACATGAAATATTCTGTCAAATCAACTGTCTATCTAAAGTGGTTTTCACTTAATTGGGCAGCCTTATTTGATGTCAGATTGGCACTATTTTCATTTAGGACCAACTAGACAAGTCCTTAAGTGGAAACCCAACTTCATATGACCATCCATGTAGAAGGCGATTTTCAAGAAAGCCACTGTAGTGCCTATATTGGATGTTGGAGCAGCACTATTATCATTTAGGCCCAGAGAGACCATGGGACAAATGTGTGTGTAAAGTTTCAAGGTAATCCTACAAAGTATTTTTGGAAGAGAAATGATGACAAACTTGTTTTAAAGGGTGGAGGACAGACATCAGCTGATGGAGGAATAATCGGTGTCATAATCGAACAATGAAGTGAACTATAAATGTACATGTCACAAATTTTATATTTACATGTATGTCTGAAGAATCAGTTGCAAGACCAAATATAGGAATGTTTCTCTGACAAAAACTATAGGAAATGCACTGCATGTATGATTGAGAGGGGTATGTGGATGAGAGAATGTTTCATGAGACCACCATTGCGATTTCTATCAGCAAAAAGTGTTTTCTAAAGACAGGTGGTCTTTCAAAGTAGGTTGGCACAAGATCAACATGGAGCAGGTTTAAGATTGGAAAATATCCATAACTGATTTTATTTTATTTGTTATTCAAAAGTTTTTGTCAAAATACTGCAACCATTTCATCACAAGGTATTTTTCTATTGCAATAGAAAAACACATCCATCATAAAACATTTACAATTATATATGAAGATCATGTGTACGTGTAGTTTACAATATGTGTGAAAAATTATAAAGATAATATCTATCCTGCAGATAAGTAAGCACAATATGTCCATAAATTTAAGACTTGCTTCAAATGTAGCAAAAGAATTACACACTGAACTAAGATAACAACTCATCCTGTGTATGGATTAGCAGCTTTAAACAGACTTTAGGTAAATATGGAATACAAAAGTACCAATGAATGAAATCAAAAGATGGACTTGACAGAATGAAAGAATCAGAACGACATATAAAAACAGTCCAATTATGTCTGGCACACTGATGTTACAAACAAGGACATTCTGTCATTGGTTGAAACACTATGGGTTTTTGTCATCACAACAATATTTAAATGGTATTTAACTTCAAAACAGACAATGTTAAAGGATGTTAGAGGAGCAAAGAAAATTCATCACTGGAGAGAATAAATTTGTGTAATGATAATTTATGTTGTATGACAATCGCTTTATGATGGTCCTAACTTTCAATCACTGGTGATGCTTTTGTACCCAAGGAGCAATATCACTCAATAAAGTACAGTCAAACATGTCTTGAAATACCACTGCCATGAGTGACCACCTTTCTTGAGACCACATTATTTATTCACAAATTTACTGATTATATAGTTTAATGATGGTTATGCAAAATTACCAGTCTTGAGAGACCATACCATCATTTTGGTAGAAGAAGTGGCCTTTCAAAAATGGTTATCCTGTATAATTATTTCATAGAATATATATAAAAGCAATGATGACTGTCTTTGCCCATTAAGCTTTAAACCTTGACAAGTGACCACAAAAAAATTTCCAATATATCAATTTACTGTTTCATAAATTCATTATATTGTACAAAAGGGAAGAATGTATAAATTCCACCAAATAAGGATAAATCACTCTCCTAATATAACATTAGTACAACCAACATCTTGCAGATAATGATAAAGGATAACATTTCTTACTGAGTGAAAAAACACAATATAACTAACATTAAATCCAAACCTGTGCTGATCTCAAAAGGATCCGTTAACTGTATGGGTTACAGCACTTGACTCACCAGAAAACAATTAACTTCTCATAGATGCTAGACAATGAGTCAATAATGAAGTCTTTTATGAGAAGATACAATTTACTATTTCTTTATACACCAATGAGGTTAGATTTAGTCCAAATGTTAAACATGACATTGCTCAATTGTTTGAATGCAAATCAAAGGAACATGCATGAAGATGAATGGATTGGAACTTAAAAATATATGTTGGACTGAGTGAATTCATCAGGTCTTCAATTTTGTCTGAGAGATAGCTGGAGATCTTACCAACTTTCAAAAATGTTTTACTTTGTTTCTTATCCTCAATATCTACCAATGCTCTGACTTTGTACTTGTGGCTTGCAGACCACGGTGGTGGGTAATCTGATGGAGTTGAGATTTTTTCAACTGCAGCATTAAAACATATTTCCATCCTTGCTATAGTGGAATCAGCCCAAATCACCAGATTCAGGTTTCCATTGCCTTTGCTGGGGTAGGATTCTTCATCTTCAATAACGACATATGACATGCCATGTGACATGGAAATATAGATGTAGCATTCCCCTATCAAGTAGCCAATACTGTTGGGCCCACCATCTGTACTGACGGTCAGGTAACCAATGATGCATGTTCTGTTAGCCAGAAGCTTGGAAGAAAGACCATATAAAAGCATTAATGATGATAGGACTGGAAGAAAGGCTCAATCGTTAGGTGGAAGGTTGATTGGTCAGCCAAACTGGTTAATATCCTGATCCCTATAAGGTTTCACATGCAACAGAATTTATGGCCAGAATGTGGCACATTCCACTGAGAAAATTGATTTCCTCTTATCAGGCTGGTAGGAAGGCATGAAAGAGTAATTTCAACCAGATGGCAATCATGGCTGGAAACATAGAATCAAATTATACATTGCTGTCAGACTTCTCTGCTCGCATAAGGTGTCAGTCACTAATATGGACACAAAATACATACCGAATTCAACATTTGACAAAAACAAAATACTGCAAAAATGGAATCTTTCTGTCAGCATTTCAGTCAAGTAATTAGGTCAAATTTTTAGCTAGCTTTACAAAACTTCAATGCAACAATGGCTCTAAATTGCAACTAAATCGATCTTGTAAAACATTTTAGTAAAAGTTAAACATTTTATTAAAAAAAAGCTATCATGTGGAAGAGAAACAACAATGAATAAATAGGATGTAAAGTGTTTACAACATCTTGTTTATGGGGTACAACATTAAATTACTCATGAATTTAGAAACTATAGGCCAGAGAATTTCTTGAGAATCCAGTTCCAGTGGCAAGTTGACATGTTGGCTAGCAGACGATAAAGTACGTGTGGGAAAACCTCTTGCAAAATTAGGTTCTTTGATTAAGATGCAGTATTGTTTTAAGGCAAACATTTCTATCATTTAAATAATGCATTTATTGTATGATTGTAAAAGATGAATATTTAAATAGGTTTTTCTGCATTACAAGTTCAAGAAGATAATGGAGTGGGGTCTTCATGTTGACATTTAGAAATCACATTTTCATATGCATTTAGAAATGTGGGATATTTTTGTACACTTTATGAATACCACTTTCCTTAATTATATGATGGTAGTTCTTTCTTGATACAAATGGGATTTTCTGCTAAAAATACCACATGATCCAATGCCAGCCGAAATGATGTATCGTTGCTCAGAATTACACAATGTGCAGGATTTGCCAGCTTGGTGTTATGCATCCTAACATGCCATTATTGCTGAGTGACTTGGCTACCTAACAATTCCAATTAGTCATAACTGCTATGTCATTTCCTTGATCAATCTCTTCATGACTGACTCAACCAAGATATTGATCTGGCGTTGTTCAGATGCATCCAGAGACACAGAACTGTCCATCTCAAGCCAACTGGATGTGATGATAGTTGTTGGCCCCTTCCTACTTCCTGGACATTTTTTTGGCGGGGTTGAGGGATGGGGGTGTCAACAAAGCATATCCCACTCCACTGGTGAGGGAATAAAATTTTGGGTGAAGACCCAAGATGAGTGTATGCTTAATGGGATTTCAGCACAAAAGTGGTTAATTAGTGCCAACTAAAGTTTGAAAAGTACAAATGAATTGCACAAATATAAAAATTAACTACAAAAGATAAAATTATGCAATATTTATATAAAATAACAGATAATGTCAACACGTGTAAAATCCTTTACACTTTTTCTCAAAATCATATCAATCATGGTTCCCTTTCATCTTCCTCTCTTGATGCTGATGTTGTTTCTGAGAATGGGCTTGTAAATGTTAAAAGATAGTTTATGTTGTTGTTGTTGTAGGGTTTAACGCCATTTTTCAACAAAAGATAGGCTATACATGGCGGCCAGTATTATTGGTGGAGGAAGAACCAGGGAAAACCCACGGAAAGAACCACCGACCCACAAGAAGCTACTGGAAAGCTTTCTCACATGCCCACATTAGCCGAATCTTGGACTTGAAAACACGCAGACAGAGGCAAGATGAATCTTGGACTCGAAAACACGCAGACAGAGGTGAGATGGCAGTGATCCGTAATTCAAAGTGCTTTAGACCACTCGGCCACATGGGGCCCCTATAAGGTAGTTTAAGAAGTATATTTCATCAAGGAGGCAAGACTCAGGATTATCCTCATATTCCAAGTACTTCTGACAAAAAATATGGGAATTAATAATTCAAAATAGCAACATTTAGCAACACCACCAGTAATATCATAAAAACACATTCTGCCATTTTTTTAACAATATAGCATGCATGTATTTGACATTACTGAGCGAGAAAAAACCCCACAAAAAAGGCAAAGCTAACAAACTTTTAAAAAAATGAAAATATATATATTTAAAAAAATCAAAACAAAGGTAACCAATCTGTTATGGAAAACTGAACTCAGTATTTGACCAATTACAGATGGATGCTTCTAAATCACAAGGATTCAATCAAGCAATGGAGATTGATATTACTCATACCACAACTAAAGCTTGGACTAGCAACACCTAGCAGGAGTGAAGGGGAGGTCATAAGTTTCTTTCCTTTTCCAAAAAGTAAATATACCTGAAAGACAAAAGTTTTGTCTTTCGATAATTGCTGAATTAAAGTAGTGAAATTTATATTCCTAATTTTACCATTCAAGATCTTAAAATATTTAACAGAAAGAAGTGAAATCAACAAATTGAGTAAAAGTGAAAATTTAAAAGAAATTTACAGTACTGTGAATAAAATGTAATCCTAAATGGTCTATGTTCTGAATGAAATTTAATTGCCATTAATATTTTGATGTATCACAATAATATAATCAAAAGTCTTTGAATGAGCCCATAATAATTCCAAAGAAGTGTTTTAGTCCAAAATGTCAGTAAGCACTTTGTAATTCAACACAATAATTTAAATAAGAAATTCCTCTCAAATTAAAACTGAACATAACGAGAGCAAGCTTTAATAGTAGATTCCCAAGACTGATATGAAATAGAAATAAATACTAGTTCTATATCACAATAGACTGTTCAGAAAAACTGAGTCTCTAATGGGAAATTCCATAAAATGTGAAAACAAGGTCAAGCCTTGAACTCAAATTTAAATCAAGATCTTGACCTCTTAGAACCATGGCAACAAGCAGCAAAGATGCTGCCAGAACTTTATATAATGGGGAGGAACTCACCCTTGTTACAAAAATAATGAAGTAGAACAAAAAACAAAATCTTTTAAAAAAATGTTGCCTTTATTTATACATGCATTAATCTGTTGATTGTTCCTGAGCTTTATTTGTTCCTTATAAGTGTATGAATATTGGTCTGTACTGACAACTCCCTTTCACTTTCGTATCTACTTTAGCCAGCTGGAACAATGTTGTAAACTGGGTTATTGTTTTCTGAGCTGTTATATAAAATTTTCCACAGCTCAATGGTTTTGGATAGTTCTGCTCCAAAATAAGACTTTTTCATTAATTTTTAATTAACATAAGCTCTAAGTTTTTGCTTTCTTAAATCAGTGCTTTACCAACTCCTAAACCAGATTAAACATCTGTTTCATAATGCTCTATTAGGATTTTTAAATCCATTCATGCCATAGTCTGCTTTTTTAGACAGGTATTTTGATTAAATAAATATCTTTATTTCTTAATTTCATTTTTTAAAATTCTTATTTATAAACTTTATTGTAACCCTTACACTAGAGCTATATGTTTTTTTTAGCACACGATCCCACAGGGCTAAATTGTTTGAGAAAAGAAATGAAAATTGCAGTTTTAAATTGTCTGTATTTGAATTTGGCTATTTATTCTGCCTTTTGTACATTCAATTTAGAAATAACACTGAAATGGGGGTTTGCCAGCATGCTGTCTGTTTTTGTCCACCATGCACTCAACTGTTGGATAAACCACCAAAAAGACAATAAATCAATCACCGGGAAAAAGCCTGTAACAAAGGAAAAAGAACTTAGTTTTAAGAATGAAATCCAAACATAATCCAAGAATAATCCACAATTAAAATACAAAAGTCATAATAATGACATGTTCTAATAGATTTAAGTTCGAGTCCTGTTGGAGAATCCAAGATAGAAGACGATGATGCATGCTGAAGTCTGTTTTGAGCTTATCTGCAGTTCCTTGTAGAAACACAATATTTAACACTCCAGTGTTGGAAATCCAAATGAAATTTTGATAAACTGTCTTTGTCCAACAATTCTTTATGATCACATGAAATATTTCCAAAATATGAACTAATCCTTTAAAATACAATGGGTCATAAGAAAAGTTAACATGGATTAAAAGACTGGCTACAACAAAAGAAAATAAACTTAAAGTCAGATGTAAAAGACCAAAACTAACTATATTTCACTAAAACACAGATTATATCCTATTCTTCTAGTACTCAGTTTAAAAAAATCCCAAAACTGCAAAATCAAGAAAAGATGGGGAAAGTAGCCATGTGATCATTCATATCACATACCCAAAACAAGACCCTGACAAGAACCAATCATTTTTACTTTAAGAATAAAAAGTTTACTTCTTCACTAGTCCCTGACAACAAGCAATCAATTTAAAATAATAAAAAACATGTTTACTTGGTTACCACTAGCCTTGAATCAAGGTCAGGATCTAGGTCAATATCACTTGTTTAACAAAGAAAATTCAGGTCAACCGATTTTCCTGAAAATACATCATCTTTAGTGAATAAATTTACATTACAATAGCATGTAATGAAAAATAAAAAAGAATTTAAAACTGAAAAACAATACATATTTAAAACAAATATATATCATATCAGATATATGTAACACCTCCAATAATCTGATACACTTCCCAACTTTAAAAATAAATTCCCCTCAACAATATCATTAGCCATAATCTGCTGAATGAAACTGCCGCCTAAAGATGAGCCATGTTGGAATTCAGCCAATTTGGGTTACCTAGCCTGTATGCTAAACAAGCATTTTGTAAAACCTCCCTGATGCTAGGTTCAAACTATGACAATGCTTATTCTACAAAGTCAATCAAATTTAGTTTAACAGCCATTCATGACAAGCCAAAGAACCTAGATATGTAGATGGTTACAAAAAACAACAT